>CM053580.1:108174831-108203693 GCA_028627135.1 Pseudochirops cupreus
AAGAGAGATCACATTTAAATGTTATGGTATTGTGTTGGTGGTACTGTTTTATTTTGCTTTGAGACTGAGTTCCCTTATTTCACCCAGGCTAGAAGCATAGCTGTATCCAAGCATAACCTAGTCCCAATACTAATCAAGATGAAAGCTTTTGCCCTGTCCCTGGAGGTCCTCCACCTCATGGGCCTCACCTTTTTTGGGCTTCATTTGTACATACAGTCGATGGGCTTTTTTGTTGTTTTTAGTAATTTCAGTCGTGTCTGACTCTTCATCACCCCATGTGAGGTTTTCTTGGTAAAGATACTGGAGTGGTTTGCCATTTCCTTCTCCAGCTCACTTTACAGATGAGGAAAATGAAACAAATACGTTACATGACTTGCTAAGGGTAGAAAGCGTCTGATGTTAGATTTGAACTCAAGATGAGTCTTCCTGACTCCTAACCCAGAACTCTCTCCACTATGCTACCCAGCCAATGAGTTTCACCTTTACTATAGCTAATAACTCTTGAACTCAATCCTCAGTTTACCTCATAGAGTATATTACAAGCACACTCCTCTACTTCTTCACACTCCTAGACTTCTTTCTACTTAAGTGCACCACACTTAGAAATTTAGAGTTTCTTTATATTATCGTTTTGTACTATAATATTATAATTTTATTATTATACATAAATTGAATAACATTACAGTTTCCCTCTGCTTAGACTTACTTAATGCCCGTACACATCCTACAGGAAATAAATTCAGAATGTACATACTTTAAGCAAGAGCTTCAGTTCTTTGAAACCAAGTATGTGTGAAGTTCTCATAGCAGTTTCTAATTACTATACATCTCAAGACTTTTTTGGCGGCAAAGCAAAGCTAACATAATTGAGATTTGGAGTCAATAAATTCCCCTAACAATAATTAAAATGTAAATTTTGGGAAGTGAAATCTCTACATAAGAGACTAGAGCACAAAATTGTTTTTTTTTTTTAATTTAAGGTCATCTTATTACCAGGACAAAAGAGAAGAGCTATATAACTCAAATGATGGAGATGAATTTAGAAGTGTATCCTTAAACATTATATGTGAAAATGACAGCTTCAGTCTCTAAATAGAGAAAAAGTGTTACAAATTTTGGAGTTTCAGAAACTATTTTGGGAAGACAGCTCCTTTCCTGTATTCACAGTGAAGTGGCTACTGCTTTCTCTTCCAAAATTAATTTATATCTACTCTGTACATGCTACATATACCTAATTATTCATATCATTTCTCTACCATTAGAATGTAATAATCATTTAATAACAATTTAATAACCTCAATAAGAACCAGGACCTGAACTAATCAACCAGAAGAAGAGTCTAGACCTAAGAGCTTATTTGTTCTCTGAGAATACCTCTTCCCATTTCAACAAAGCCAGATGAGGCTGACTTTATCACCATTAAGGATGAGATCCTTAACCCATGGCACTAACATGAGTAATGGGACTTTTTCTTATCTTAAAAGGTTTGTACATATACTATGTTATGGCATGTTAATGGTAAAGAAAACGCAGATATCCTGAGTTGTGATTTCAATTGACACTTTGTCATCTTTTTTATTTTATTGCATTTACCACCTTTCCAATTAAGAAAATTCCTTTCTCATTAAGTGATTAAATATTTATGGAGATCATAAATTTGAGTGACTCAATGTCCCTGAATTGAGATGGTTCTAAAATGCATTTAAACTTTCTCATTCTTTTGTTTAGGCAGACAGAATCTAGGTTCTGGCTCCATGCAGTACATAGCTGCTTGCTTTGAGGGAATAAATGACATAAATGTATATCACCTAGCCTCTTTGTCTCCTTTAACCAAACTTTTAGGTTGACAAATGTAAAGTCCTTGAAGGCATAGACTTATTCCAGAACCTAGCAAAGAGTAGGCACTTAATTAATGCTTGTTGCTGGACTTGTTGAATCCTTAGTTTGGGATTTGGTTGGGAGTAAGTAATACAAGGATAGGCTGAGCAGTACAGACAATTACTTTTTATTTTTCCAAGAAGCACATTTTCATCATATTTTTCTGGCATATTTCTTAATGGTGTTAAAGGCTAAACAATATATACACATACACACACACATATACACATGTGTGTGTGTGGGTGGGTGGGTGGGTGTGGGTGTGTGTTGTATAGTAGCTACAGAGGCTACAAGGCCTAAGTTTGTATTAAACTAACATTCTGATTATAATATGCAACATGGATTAATGATAATATAGGTCCAATGTTTTGCATTATGCTTTTTTCTTCTTTTTTCATTACTTGATTATAGTTTAATTTTATTTTAGGCCTACATTAAGAGCTTTAGACTATGAACCCCTCACTCCAAACTAAAATCACATAGCCTCTTGCTTTGTCTCTGGAGCTAAAGTTTAAAAAAATGTCCATTTCAGGGTCTCTTCCACTTACTTTTCCTGGTTCTTCAATCCCTTTAAGCTTTCATAAGGGAGAGAATTATTAACTTAAAGCAGGTGCTTATGAACTCTGTTAACTGACAGACAGATTTAGTAAATTTACCAAGGCGATATAAACCTCCATCCATTTTTTAAATTTAGCCTCCATGTCTGTGCTGTATACAGTGAATCAATACAAATTCTAATAAACTCATCTATTTAAAAACTTGCCAACTGACCAAAATAATATAGCTATGTAAGTCAAAAGTTGTCACTTGCTCCTGCTTTTTCAAATAGTCTCTAATTATATGTTGATGGGAGCAGAAAGGAAAATTATATGTTGATGGGAGCGGAAAACACTAGAGCAATAAAATAAACTTGTCTTTTTGAAGATGAGCAGGCATGGCATTGTGCTACAGAGGTGACTAGAACTCTTTAGTAAGGAGATCATTTCCAAATGTTGTACTTGGACTCGTTACAGACTTCACATTTGGCTTTCTGAACAATTTCGTCAGCATCATCCACATATCACACTTAGGATGATACATCAAGACAGTACTTGAAGAATGGTGTGTTGATTGTCATTAAATTTATGCTCACTGTATCTCAGGACCACTGGGCTGACTGTACAGAAGTGATTTTAAGTAATGTGGTTCTAATGTTTATACATGTATGTGTGTGTGTGTGTGTGTGTGTGTGTGTGTGTGTGTGTGTTTCCTACACTTTACTAGAGAACACTTGAGCCTGGAACTCTGTATGTACTAAAGACATATGTAATGAGGAGGGGATTCATTAAGAAAGAAAATGAAAAAGAAGAAAAGGGAGGGACGGGGTAAGGAAGTAAAGTAAGAAACTAATCCTGAACAGAACCTTACCACTATTTCCTATCTGAGTTCTACTTTGGCTTAACTCCAGACCATCTCATACTTCTAGAAGTGTATGCCTATTTTTTTTATTCCTCTTCAACCCCTCTTTTTACGACAGCATGTTCCTTCTTGCCTTTGCTGTATAGCCTTACTTCTTAACTTTCTTTGCATAAGTCACGTGCTTTAAACATTTACATTTAAAGCTTGCAAACTTTGTCTCCTAGTAAAACCCTACCCTGATAGCTCATCACCTCATAGAGATTACTCCACTGATTTTCCTAAGGCTATGAGAGCAGATGCTTATCTTTGTCAGGCCTTTCCAATTGGAAAAGCTTTGAACAAAGGTACTACATTAAATTTATATCTATTGATCTAGGACCAACCTAAAAAAATTGAGAGACTCATCGGCAAAGGATTCACCATAAGATGATAAATGTTTAGGTCATAGTAATTTCATGAAAACAATCTACTAATGAAAATAAAGTGTGGTCTACATGTCTTCTAAACAAGAGTCTATAGTCATTGATATGAGTGTTGCCTAACAAGAGCACAAAATAGTTTTTCTCCATAGTAAACAGCCCAACATTTTTTTGATGATGTCTACTATATGACAGTCTTTTAGTCATTAGTTTATTACTTAGGGGTTTGTTGCACTTGCCCAAGTCATATAAGATGTAGGTGACCATTTGAGAGAACTGGGTTTATACTTCAGGGAAAAAAAACATTCTGTATTTACCTTCCAAGTGGATGCGAGCAGCCTCTATCCATTGATTTTATAGTTTAAACTGGATATATCTTCAACATTGCTATACTGGAATAGTTTCAATCACTTTTTGGAAGAGTTCAGTGGATGAAATGCTATTCATTACTAGCACAGGTGCTATGAATTAAGCTGTTTGAGGGGGGAAGGGGAAGGGTTCTTACTCCACCCTTTCAGGTCCTACACCACTGCTAAAAGGCCCTGGAGTTTTGGTCTTTTTCTTTGTCCATTTCAGTTGTAAGGACAGGAAGTAAAGTCCGCTAACCTAGGAGCTTGAGCCATGACAACCTTACAGGCATGATTCCAGGAAGGTTATTGCTACTTGTACAAGAAAGCCACGAGAAGCAACAGTTCTAGGAAGTTAGCCCAGGGAACTTAAAGATGTGGAACTTGGTAGTACTGTACCATATAGGAATTGAGTTAAACTAGGAATCCAATTCCTTTCTTATCCCAAGAAACTCAGATAGTGTAGGCTGGATTATTATCCTTAGGTATCTGTATATTTGTTCTTGCTATATTTTTGAAGTAGGTAATCTAATTATTAAATAGTTAAAGGGATCTGAGATGCCAGTGACACACTAAAATTGGGAGGATATAATTGGTGAGAGTTTGAAACAAAGATAGAGGTTTAACACCTCCACAAACCCTCTTAAAGGTATCAGGGAATCCTGGGGTAGTCACAAAATGTAAACCAGGTCTTCACATCATGTGGCCAGAGTACTCACTGTTGTTTAAGTATTACTCTTGAATTATTATCAGCAAACTAAAACAAGAGAAGAAATTCAGAAGACCACCCAGTAAGTCAGAGCTTCAGGAAAGAGACCCTAATTATAATCTAGTAGGAAACAACAGCAATGAAATATTTTTTTCCAAATATTTGTTGCAAATAACACTATCCTTATTCTTTTAATTGTGGTTCACAGAATCATGAACAAATGAAGTGGGGCAAGAGAAGCACTTATTAACAACTTACAATGTGTTAAAAAATATGCTTGGTTCTGGGAATGCAAAAAAAAAAGACGTGAAATCCACGCTTTTAAGGAATTTATATTCTAATAAGAGTTATGAAATGAATATAAGAGAACAATGGAGAACAATGGACAAAGGATATTTATTCCCTTAAAAAAAATTTACTTTTAATTTACAACATTCAGTTCCACAATCCTTTGAGTTCCAAATTTTCTCCCCTTCCGTCTCATTCCCCTTATCCTCACCCCCATAGTGGCATGCAATCTGATATAGGTTCTATAAATACCTTCACATTAAATATTAGGTTGTAAAGAAGAATTATAACCATGGAATGAATGACAAAAAAGAAGGAATGAAATAAACAAACAAAAAAAGAGAGAGCAAGTAGTTTGCTTCAATTTGCATTCAGACTCTATAGTTCCTTCTCTGGATGTGGATATCTCTTTCCATCATGAGTTTTTTGAAATTGTCCTTTGACTTTGCATTGCTGAGAGGAGCCCAGTCCATCAAAGTTAGTCATCACAGATATGATGTGTCTATGATTGTGTACAAAGTTCTCCTGGTTCTTCTTTCCTCACTCAGCATCAGTTTATATAAGTCTCTCCAGGTTGTTATGAAGTCTGTCTGCTCCTCATTTCTTATAACACAATAGTATTGTATAACATTCATATACTACAACTTATTTAGCTATTCCCCAATTCATGGGCATCCCTTTGATTTCCAAATCTTTGGGACCACAAAAAGAGTTGCTATAAATATTTTTCTATATATGGGTCCTTTTCCCACTTGTATAATCTCTTTGGTGTACATCCATGGGTCAAAAGGTATATTCTATTTTTTTATAGACCTTTGGGCATAGTTCCAAATTGCTCTCCACAAAGGTTGAATCAGTTTACAACTCCACCAACAATGCATTTGTGGTCCAATTTTTCTACATCCTCTCCAGCATTCATCATTTTTCTGTTTTGTCATCTTAGCCAATCTGACTGGCAATATGTGGTACTTTTGAGGTGTTTGGATTTGCATTTCCCTAATTAATAATGATTTAGATGATTTTTAGATGCACATAGAATTCTTTAATTTTTTTTTCCTCTGAAAACTACCTGTTCATGTCAGCCAACGGATATTTTAATTTGTGAAGTCATAGGATGGTGAAGGAGCAATAGAGAAACCACTGACATACTCTTTCCAGAAATGATGCAGAGTCTTGTAGCAATAGTGAAGATTGCAATAAGATGACTGAGTTGAACAACAGTCAGAACTGAGGCAGGATAGAAATGGCAGCTTCCTTCCTGTAAGAATAGCATAGCTATATTTTCTTAGTTGAGTGGCTTAGGGAATGGCCTCTGAAGGTTGAATGTGGTTGGTGAAGGAGCAATGGTGTAGATTATAAGAAAGTGGCCAGACACTGTGGAAGGGAGATCCATCCTGCCCTATCAGAAAGTTAGAGGAGTGATGGGGGAGGACATAGGAGAGATTGGATTGGGGGAGGGTCATACAAGGGGATGGCTGTTTTGAGTGGGGGGTAGGGGAAAGATGAGGAGAGAATTTATTACTCAAAATCTCATGGAAATGAATGATGTAAACTAAAATAAATAACATAAAATATAACATTGTCTAAAAATAAATAAATAAATAAAAGAAAGTGGCCAGAGTGAAGCATGGTCATATTTGGGGCTACTGAGAAATAATGAACTGTCATCCATAAAATTATTACTGAACCACTGAAGTTGTGAGTCCCAGAAAAAGAAAAATAATAATCTCAGAGTTGGAAAGGACCTTGGAGGTCATCTAGTTAAAATATCTTCAACAAGCAAATTCTTTAGTGTATGTGTGTGTGTTGGGGGGGTGGGTTGAGGCATTAATTCCAGGGTCAACTTTATTCCACTTTTGGATGTTCTTCCAACATGCTTTAAGTCTTTCCATTTTCAATGTTTCTCCATTGTTCCAGGTTCTACATACCAGGGGCCAAGAAAAATAAGTGTAATCTCTCTTCCATATGATGGCCCTTCATTCACTTAAAGATGACAATTATGCCTTTCATAACTATTCTCTTACCTACATTAAGCAACAACAGAGACTTCAGCTCATCATAATATCGCCTAATCTCAATGCCCTTCATCATTGTATTTATACTAGTACCCATTTACCAATGTGCTGTGACCGGCACAGTAATTTGGCCCAGCAACCAGCTGAATGAAACAGAGAGATGGGGATGTATTGGATAGTCTGTTTATTACAGAATCATTTCATACAGAGCCAAGATATAAGAAAAAAACAGGGTTTATAAACCCTTACAGCAGAGACTCTGAGTTAATTGAAATGCAAGGACCCTCCTTTAGTCCTGAGCACTCCCTACCCTAGCCTAAAGCTATTTATACATAAAGACTTAATCCTAGGACCATGTCCAGAGGCATGCACAAACAGGGAGTCACAAACAAGACTTGCAAATTAACTACCCTATACTTTATTTAGTCATTCATAGATCCAATGAAAGCATCCACCCAACAAGATCATACTGTTCAGGCATATCTGCCTCATAGAAGAGGGGGAGCAGGAAGGTCTGGTGTACTACACCAATGTACTTCCTGAAATAAATTATACAATATTGAACATATTATCCTGCTGTGACTAGCTTAGAGAAGTCATCATTCACTTTAGGACTCTCAACACAGCCTTTCATCATATTTTTGTCTATTTGTTTGTTGTATTAGATTCTTGAATAATATTAAGCTTGAAATCTGCTAAAAATTGTAAGCATAATCTGGAGGAAATGTTATCTAATCATACATAAAAGGTTGATATTTTTAATTTAATTTAATATTTTACATTTACCCACCATAAATATTTTATAAAGACTCAAACCAACATTTTAGCCTTTTGATGTATTTTGACTTTCTGTTTTATACAAAAGTGTTGCCTAATCATTCTAGCTGTGTCAATTGTACCGAGCACCACCTTGGGGCAGTTGGCAGACTGCACTCTTCTCTCACATAAGTCCAACAGAGTTTCCCCACTGACCTTCTATTTTGTCTTTGGCATTTGTGGGTTGAGAATTCTGGAAGTCATCACAGCCACCAGTGATTCTGTCTCATAAGGCATGTCCAAGCATTGTCTATGCTAGTGCAGTCCCTGAAGGACTGTGCTCTTTTTCCAGCCTGGTGTGATAGACCCCTTCTATTGGTATGCTAGCCTGCAGATGTGTTTTACTCTGTCATTTTGTGGGTTCCATAGCTGTAAAATTTAGAGTATTTTTTTACAGGTATTTGGAGGCGATTAGGGAAGAACTCAAGCAAGTTCCTGCTTTTTCTCCACCATCTTGTCTCTTTTTAATCTCTTAAAAAAACAACAATTAAATACTTCAGTTATCCTAAATCTCACCTAGACTATTAAAATATGTTTAGGATATTGCATCTGTGATGATTGAAATATTTATGTTCTGGGCTAGAAACCACCTGTTCAAATTATATTCCAGACACCAGAAGCATTATGAATCAATTTACACACAATACATATTTTCAGAAAGTTATTTTAGATATTTGAATATTTAAGGTGCACCCCTCCTGATTTCCACACATTGTAGCAGTTATTTATTATCTAAAATAATCATGCTTCAAGTTGGTAAAATATTCTTATAGCTTAAGCCAGGGCAAAATGTGCTTTAAGTATCAGGGAGAAACATGAGTATCATTGGTGAGAGCTTGCAATGTCTTATAAGAAATCTGTTTATGACTGCTTTACTATTTCCAAATACATCCAAAAATAATTTGTGTATATTAAAATCTTGAAGACCAACTTCCACATAAGAAAACAAAACAAAACAATGATTTCTTTTTCACTATCTACTTAAATCCTGAGACAAGCATATTGTTGATGGAACATTGCCTAATATACTAAATAGCTGCTTTTATGTAACTTGCCATTAGCAAGAACCAACATTATGGTTGCTTTCTATGGCCTTGAAGTTTTTTAAAAAGCTAACAAATTCTATTGTGGTTAAGGACATATATGTAAACCCATAAGTTTTATTCAATATTATGTTTTTTGTTTTTTTTTTAAGATACACTGCTATAAAAATATCTACAATTAAGGATGTCAGAATAGAAGTGAACTGATAGACAGTTGGAATAACAACATCAAAATGAAAATTATTTTAAACTTATTGGAGGAAACAGCAAAGATTTAATAAAATCCTACTATGTGTCAAGCACTCTGCTGGGAACTAGGCATATAAAGACATAAATGAAGGTGTCCTCCTTCCACAAATTCAAGTCTATACACTATATAAACAAAATGGATGCAAGGTAATAGGATAAAGGAAAAGACACTAGAAACTGGAGGAATCAAAGAAAAACTTCACATAGGAAGTGTTATGTGAACTGAGATTTGAATTTAACTAGTGATTCTAAGATCTAAAGATGAAAAGAGATTGCATTGGAAGCACAAGGGACAGCCCCAAAGGTAATAGGAAGGAATATTGATTGCTCTATGCGAAAACTGTGGAAAAAAGGAGTTTGGCTACAGGACAGAGTACGGGAAGGTGAATAATTTATGATTTTGAAAAGATAAGTAGGAGTCAGATTGTAAAGAACTTTAAATATAAAACATAGAAGGTTGTTTTTTATTTATTTTTTTTTTATTCATTCATGGAGGCAAAAGGAAACAACAGGAATTTCTTGACATGGTGAAGTCTGCTATTTAGGAAAAGCACTTCCAAAGCTGTGTGAAGGATTTGTTAGAGAATGGAAATAGAATTAGGAGGCTACAGTATTAGCAATTATGACAGTCTGAATTGTGGTGCATCCTCTTTGAACAGAGAGAAGGGGATAGATATGACAGGTATTTTAGAGGTAAAATTGCTAAAAAACAAGAATTGAATGAATATGTAACAGATGAAGGATACTGAAGACCTGAGAATGACTCTGGGGTTGCAAAAATTGTTGACAAGAAAGATTGTAATGCCTTCATCAGGCATTGGAACATTCAGAAGGAAATGGGGGAAAAACAAAGTCTGCTTTTGAAAAAAGCCAAGTAAATTCTACATAAACTACAATAAACATTTAAACCTTTCTAAGTACAGAACTGTTGGGCTTCGTACCATGGATGTAAAAATGAAAAGTGATGTCCACATCTTCAAATTGTTTACAGTCTAATGTGGGTGCCAGAGACTATGAGTAGGTAGAAGGGAACACCAGTTAGAAACAAGATAAAATGTTATCAAGATGTAATGGCAAACAAATTGGAATTTTTTCCTGGGTTGAATTCTAGCCAGTCAGAGACATGTAGGTGCATTGAGTTTTAGCAAACAAATATGTGTTTTGAGTTCTAGCCAATAGGAGAGTGGTATGTGAGTTGTAGTGAATCAGACATGGGTATTGAGTTTTAGCCAATCAGTTATGTGTAGTGAGTTTTAGTCAATCAGATGCTGAATAGAACTATACATAAAGAGAGCCAGTGCTGTGAGAGAGTAGACACTGAGAGAACTGTCAGCATTGAAAAGAAGAAAATGAAGAGAAGAGACTTCTAAGAACTGGTAGGAGACTTTTGAAAGCAGAGAGGAGACCTCTGAGACCTGGGAGGAGATATCTGAGAGTAGAGAGGAGACCTCAAGAGTGAAGATAAGACCTTTGATGACAGAGACTTGCTAAGGGAGTTTCCGAGCTATGAAAGTCAATAGAGCTGTAGCACAGAAATCTGCCCATGGGAATGAGTATTAGCTCAAGCCCCTTTTAAAAACTGTTAAAGTGAACTGAGCTGTTAACACAGAGTCTCTGGATTTAGGAGATGAATTGATATAGTGGGGTGGGTGATGTGTGTTGTTGCCTTGTCAAACTTTGTTTTCCCAGAGGCAGAAGTTGTGGGCAAGAGCCCCTGGAGACTCTTGTCACACTGGAGCAGGAAGAGTTTGGAGTGGAGCAGTCCCCATGAGCTAAGACATGGAGCACGAGGGGAGAGCTGCCTACATGTGAATTCAGGCAAGAGTTCATAGTAATCAGACCACAGGGGAAGAGCCATGGCAATTGGAAGTTACCTCTAGTTAAGGTGAAAGAGGACTTTATTTGGACACTTGGTATTGATTAAGGATATTATTCTTACTGTGAACTAGGGACGGATAATGTGGTATTTTCTGCTACCCTTTAAGGATGTGTCATGTTAGGGAAGACCCTAATCTTGGACCCTCAGATTTCGAGGATGCAATTATATATGCTCCATAGTGTGTTGTGCTAGGGAAGACTCAAGCATGACACCCCCTGATGGTATAAACAACTATTTTGGAGGATGCTACTGAATGCAATGATATATGCAATGTTCCATATGACATACTGAGTGTTTTGAGATTGATATGTATGTATAGATGTATTAAATAGATGTGTTGAATGTCTTGTTTAAGGATGTTGCTATGAATGTTATGCTTTACTTTATTGAACAATGTTCAGTTCTGGATAAATAGAAAGTTCATTATACTATGTGATTAGACTCTTAAAATTATTCACAGCATTGTCCTCAGGTGTGCTTCCATGATTAGTGTTACATGAGACAAAGTACAGACTTAGGTCAAAAATTCCAAGGAAATCTGAGAAGCAGAACATCACATTCAACTGAATGAATCAGAGATAGCTTCCTGCAGGATGTGGCAACTGACCTGACCGCTGAAGGAAGAAGGGAATTTAAACAATTGTATTTCAAAAGGGAAAATATTAACTATGCCATATGTTTTGTATGAAGACACAGAGGCTTTAGGAGGAGGGTGAAAACAGGAAAGAACTTAGAGCTCAGCCTTTTTGGAATATAGAATATTTAAAGAAAGTCATGTTGATTAGTGCTGGAAGGGTTGGAAATGTATTGTGAATGACTCAGTACTTTTATAAAGAACTTATACTCCTCCAAATTTCTAGTCTTTTGTGTGGTACAGAGGTGACCTTTGGTACTTAGAGACTACCAGCAGAACAAAAGCTCTAGCAAATCCAAACAAGCTAGAAAGATTTGAATATTGTCTTCGTGTTTTCAAAGTATAGGTAAAGAGAGTAACTGGTTAATTGTAGTGTACATACTTTTTTGGTTATAGTAACTCACAGAGATCATCTAATCATTTATAGAGGGATTACAATCTATATCTTTTAAGTTCTGAAGTAAGGAGTTTATATTTATGCTCTAATTATGGAGTCCTTGGATGCTTTTGAGCAGATGACTGCCATTGTCTGATCTATGCCTCAGAAATAATCTATGTCAGCACTGTGAAGAATCAAATGGGGCAGGAAGAGAATGGAGTCAGGGAAAATGTTAGGAGGGGATTACATAATAAAGTGGCTAAGCATGGAATGGCCACACACAATGTAGCACTTTGTAACTCTCACATTGTGACACTGAATCTTTGAGTTGGCTTGCTCACTTCAACTGTCCTCACACTGGCAGGTATAGGTGACAAGGAAAAAAAACCTTCACTACAATTTTGTATTGAAAATATATCTAGGTCTTATGGACTTATCCTTGAGTTACCTCCAATGTGTCAGCATTTAGGAGGCGACAAGTGGAGCAGTAGATAGATAACTAGCCTGGAGTCAGGAAAATCTGAATTAAAATATGGCCCCAGAAACTTATTAGTTGTGTGACCTTGAACAAGTTATTTAACTTGCTTACAAGTGAGAAGTTTACAACTTCTTCAGTTGTAAAATGGGAAGAAATAATAGCATCTACCACCAAGAGTTGTTGAAAAGAGTTGAGTACAGTGCCGAGAATATAGGTATTATATAAATGCTAGCTATAATTTTATTATTATTAAACAAGTGAGCCTCTCAAAATGGTGACTCATTTAGATCTTAACTATAAGCACTAAGTTAAGAATGAGGGACAAGACATAACAGTTTAAATTCCAGATATGTATTAAGGGAAATGCATGAATAATAAATACATGATAGTTCATATACAAATCTTAGTCATAATCTCCTACAAATGCCATTAGTAACTATGGAGAAGAATAGACATATTAGATATTTAATTTATTGTGAATTAAAACAGGACATTGATAGCATAAAGTTTAAGAAATGAAAAAAAACAATAAAATTGAATTTTTAATGCATAGTGTTTTGTGAGCTTTAAAACACACATGTAGATCTTATAATGAAAGAGATTTGTGTGCACACATGTTTATATTCATAGATACCATGTACAAGCACATGTATGTACACATATATAGACTGTGCATATGTTTACATTTAATGATCAATTCCTGGACATTTACGCACATGTGTATATTTAACCAGGTGATAAAATAAAAAAAAAATGATTGAATTTTTTAACCCTTCTGCACTTCTCTTTTATTCCATTCAACTTGAAAAATCAACTAAAGAAAATTAGAGGAAGAGGGAATAGAAATCAAGTGCTGATGTTCTTTTTCTCCCTTATATAGCATTGCCCATCAATATTTTACAATGTAAAAACCACACTTAGAATTCTACCTCATCTGGGAACTCCCCTCGGCACCTGACTCCTCTTTGTCCTGGACCATTGTACTATCCCTTTTCCCTCTCAACCCGGGATATCCCTCTGAAAGGCCACTACCTTCTTCTAATGCTGAAGTCCTCCTGGATCCTACTACCTGAAAAGGTACAGGTCAGTCTTTTTTTCCACCCTTTTGGACCAATTCCTGGCTCCTAGACTTCAAAATTATCCCTTCTCTCTGAATAACGTTCCCTGCTTCTTTCAGATCTACTTTGTATGTTTTCTTCACATATCAGACTATAAATGCCTTGAGAGAAGGGACTGTTATTCTTTTTGCTTTAATGTATGTATTCCTATTACTTAGTATGGTGTCTAGCAAATAGTAAATGTTTAATAAATGCTTGCTTTTTCTTATAATAAGTAAGTATATTTAAGAAAAATCATATCGGCTATATTAGAATGCATAACTGCTACTGTAACTCTTACCCATTACTTCTCTAAGAAGAGGTAAATCATATTATTGTCATCAGTCTTTTAAAGTCATGAATAATATTGACTGGTGAAAACCAGTTTGACTGGTACACCTCTATCACTTAAGTATGGCTAAGGATAATAAACCCAGAAAATGGACATTTCCTGTTTCTTCCTGTATTAAAACAATTCTGATTGAGTTCCATATTTCTCTGCTCATTCTTCATACCTTATTAGGTTGTTTAGAAAATACTTTATTGTTACTGTATAAAAAACAATATAGTCTCCCATTGATATTATACTAATTCTGTGTCTCAGACAATACATGTTTGAGTTCTAAAGGGCTTTGAGCCTTAAATCAGACAATGGATACCACCCCTACCCTCCCCAACCCCAGTCCTGCGGACTGCAGGCATGGAGGCAACACACTGAGATAATGCTTATAAGAAGTATTCTTCCATAGGTGGAGAAGCATTCTCCACCTATACTCATGAGTAGCCATAAACTTTATTAATATATCTATATGTGGTACCACAATTAATAATTGTCTTGGTCGAAGTTTGGAGGTTTTTCAAATTTGCAACAAAAACATATGCTGTGACAAATATTATTGTACAAATAGGTCCTTCTACTCTATCACCTACCTTATTACTATATATGCATAGTGATATCATGAATTTTAACTAAGTGTACTCTTTAGAGAATTTGGGGTTATAAGTTATAAAAATTACAAATTGTTTTCATCAGTTGAAGAAATTCACAGATCCATCCAAGAATGTACTTGTGTATCCTCCCACAAAACATTCACCGGTTGTCCTTTGAAATAGAACTTACATAGAAGGTTCACATCAGTTTCCACTCTTAAGATCCATGAAATCAACAAAATTAACCCAAAATTCTTTTTTTTTAATTGACTTGTTTATTTACTTTTAGTTTACAAGATTCAGTTCCACAGTCCCTTGAGTTGCAAATTTTCTCCCCTCCCTTCCCCCCTCCTCCCCCCATGGTGGCGTGAAATCATGTATAGGATCTGCAAATACTCTGTTGAAGATCTGCTGAAGAATCTCTTCAGACTTAGGTAGATTGGCTCTCAGGCTTCAAACAGTTAGTTCCTAGGACTGTACTTGTAACCTTTCTAGCTTAATGGAACCTTCTAGAATCAGTTCTCAAAAGGTTCATTTGTGCACTGCAACAAGGCATCAGAGTAGCACTTGCTATTTAGTCAGTTAATCACATCTGACTCTTTTTGACCTTATTTGGGGGTGTTCTTGGCAAAGATAATGGAGTGGTTTGCCATTTCCTTCTCCAACTCATTTTACAGATAAGGAAACTGAAGTAAACAGGGTTAAGTGATTTGCCGAGGGACACACTACTAGTGAGTATCTGAGGTAGGATTTGAACTCATGTCCTACTGACTCAAGGCATAGCACTCTACCCACTGTGCCACCTAGCCACCCAGAACTTTAATAGAGGTTTTAACAAACAAACTCTCTCTCTCTCTCTCTCTCTCTCTCTCTCTTTCTCTCTCTCTCTTTCTCTCTTTCTCTCTCTCTCTCCAGTTGACAGTAGATATTAGGCAGAACAACCTGCCAGAAGAAATTATGAAGTAAAGTTAGCCCCCAATATACAACTGTTATTTTATGGATTCTACTAAATTAGAATTCATTTTTATGATAGTTCATAAAATTTTTAGTGGAAATGAAATTACTTAATTATAAGATATTTTAATAATTTGTCTATCTGAAGTACCTAAACCTATAGTAAAACATACTAATTAACTAGAATCCAAATGATATTCTGGTTAATTAGATTATTAAATTAAGTAATAATGAATTAGAAAGCACTTTATTTTTTCTCAACACCCTTTCTAAAGTATTTATGTACTTCCCTGCCTTAGTAATTTCAGGATATTGAATATAATGAAGATATTCCATGATTAATTAAAATTGTGTATTGACCCTTCATCTTCATTCTGAACAAGATCCCACTTTGCATCAGCCCACTTTTTCTCCAGAGTGTCAGTATAATTCCACTGTCTGACTGTTAGATATTTCAAACGGGATATTTTAAAGACACCTGAAACTAAAAACAATTACAAGAGTACCTTCTTCTTCAGTTCCAAACCCAATTCTGTGTCAAACTTTTAAATTTCTCTATAGTGTACCATTACTTTTTTCACAGTTTCATTCTGTTGGAGTGATACTTGACTCAACCCTTCCTTATTTTGCCAATAAAATTGGTTGTGAAATCTTGAGATTTCTTTTTCTTAATCCCTCATATATATTCCTTCAATTCACCTGGCAACTTTAATCACAGAAGCCTTCATCATTTTTCATCAGTACTGTTGAAATAGCCTTCTGATTGGTGCCTTGCCTTATTCTTTCTCTGGTAAAATTCCTACTCAACACATATGTAAAGGAACTTGATCATTTCTGTTTTGACCAAATCTGACCATTTCAGTCCTCTATTTAATAAATCTCCGTGGCTAGCTCTTGCCTCTAAAATAAAATATAAACTCTTCTGTGTAATTTTGAAGCCCTTCACAAACTGGTCTCAATTTATTTTTCCAGTAATTTTCACATTATTCCTCTTCCTGCAGTCTATTTCTAGGTAAATTGGATTGTGTGTTCTTTTTTGCATAACACTTCATCTCTTATCTCTGTGCTTTTGCACAAGTTATAAGCCATACCGAGAAGAAATTCCCTCCTTTATCTTCACCTCAAAAAAGTGTCAAACACTTGATACTATGTAAATATATTTTCTTGTCTTACAAATTATCCATGTCTTTCCACTCTAGTTTCTCTCTATTTAACTTGCATTTATTCTGAATACAAAAACACACATATACACACAAACACATACACACATTAGCATACATATATACATGTGCATGTATATATGTGGAACTATATATACATATAAGTATGTGTATAAGTATGATATATCTATATGTGTGTGTGTATATATGTATATCTTTCTCTTTTATATATGTATCTAAATCTATATCTACATTCTATCTAGATCTATAGATTTATGCACTTTCAGTCAGTATAAGCATTTATTAAGTGACTATTAGATGTCAGGCACTGTGCTAAGAACTGCATATATACAAAGATGCAAAAGATAGTCTCTTCTCTCAAGGAAATTGCACTCTAATAGGGAAGACAACAACCAACCAAATATATACCCATAAGTCTATAGAGGATTAATACGAAATAATTAGAGAAGCTACTAGATTTAAGAGGGATTGGGAGAAGTTTCTTGCTGAAAATGGTATTTTTCATGGGACTTGAAAATGGAGGTGGTGCATTTGTGGTTTAAAGTAAGATTAAGGGTATGACAGTAGAGGAATAGGTCATGGGAAGTGAGCAGATTGATCAACTGAGTGATTAGGGTATTTTAGGTAGAATACATATGTGTGTGTGTATGTATATATGTGAATATATATGTATATATGTGAATATATGTATATATGTGAATATATATGTATATATGTGAATAGATATGTATATGTGTGTATGTATGTATATATATATATATATATATATATATATATATATATATATTTATATATGTTGAAGTGCCCAATTACAAAGGAATGAATTACAGAAGACAGAAAGGCTGTGAAATATGTATTGAACTTATTGAGGAAGAAAATAAAGTGATCTAGAGGTATGTAGATAGGAGTTAACCAGAATTTTGTTAGTATAGTAGATATGAATTGATCAAATGTAACATCTAGGACAAAGACATTTTTATTTCCCCTCCTTTATGCTTCTCACGGTTGTCACAGTTCCTGGAATATAGTAGGTGCTTACTGAATGTTTGGTGATTCATGGTTCAAGCATTTACTAATTTCAGGGAAAAAAAATATATCAGATATTGGTAGAGAAGCACATAATGAATAAGAAATGACCTTTTTGGACCTCACTGTCTAGTGAGTCTGATGTAAGTGATTTTCTTTTTTCTTTCTTTTTAAAAATGAAAGTAGTGCAGTAAAAAGTCATAGCTAATTATGTACAGGATGCCTCGAAGTCACTTTAATGGTAATTAAACTTATAAATGCATTAATGCTTTCAAAACATTAGATAGATGGATAGATAGATAGATAGACAGATAGATGCACATATACATACACACACCTTGAAGAGTCCATCTTTGGATTGTTGTTAACAATAGCTCTACCAGACTAGATTATTACACATCTACAACCCAGTACATGATCTTCAAGAGTGGCTTTAGATAATAAACTTCTTTCATCTACAGGAGCAAAAATAATGGGATGAGTGTCCCAAAATGCTTCATTAGATTCATCAGAACCATCAAGTAAAGTCACATAGTTTGGTAGGAAATGGTATAACTAATATAGTAGCATTAATAATCCAAGGTTTTCCTCTATCCTGTTAATAGACATTAGAAGAAGTTTACATTGGTGGCTTACTATATAGACAATGAGGGGACTGACGGAATGGTTTTTTAAACCATAATTTTCTATCCTGTGCTGTCACGAAATTTTCACATGAAGGTTAAATTTATCTTAAAATATTTCGTTGAGCTCTTTAATAAAGTAAATTGGGAGATTATCAAAATATCAAATATCAAATCTATCATAATAGTGTGTCTCCATTTCCACTAAGGTTAAAAAACAAAGCTGGGATAACAATGCCCAGCAAGAAAAAGAGTCTCCAAGTTCTAGTCTAATCTTGCCTTAAATTTAATATCTTCTGGGCTCTTAGGATATGGCATTAGACCTAGTTTCTTCATCTGCACTATGGAGATGCAACCACATACACACACATACATACACACATGCACACCCATTTCACACATACACACAGACAGAATCAGAAAACTAAGATTATTTACAGGTTAAAGGAATAAGGCCTCGTCACTCCTTAAAAGAATGAAACCATTTAAATCATATGTAATAGCTTGTAAGACAAGGTATAGAATTAGTATCAGGATAGAATCTGTGGTTTTTTTTGTTTACTTGGCACTCGCATGTGAGGAAACTCACTCTTTTGATGCAATTTGGCACCTTCTCTGTTATTTATAATCTTAGTGAATTGTGTAGAGCCCTAAGAGGTTAAGAGACTTGCCATGTATTATAGACATGGCATATTTGTCCTAGGCAGAAATTCATTCTAAGTCTTCCTGGATTAGAGACTGTTCCCCTCCCTACTAACTTATGCAACTTGGAAGAAAGAATAACTATTTTCTCTGTACATTGAATGGTGCTATCCATTATTTAGTTTATATGTATATATATATATGTATGTATATATATATATATGTATATATAATTTTTTTTTAAAGAACCACATATGGGATTCCTGTGTGAAATATTTTTTTCTCCTTTACATGGACGTGAACCATGCAGAGGCTAACCTAGGAATTGTGTTTCTATTTTAAATTATGTCCTCACACAGCATTTCAGGTATTTTCCTCTTGAACACAACTTACCCATGATGTTACCACTCCTAACATATACCTCAATTTAAAATGGGTCCGTCTTTGTGGTCTCTTATTTTCACTGTAAAAAGATCAAATAAATTCTTGTTTTACCATGATTTTCCCACCTTTGCTTGTAAAAGAATACTTAACTGTGGGAGATGAAATGGATATGATATAATAATGAAGCTATTTTCACTCAGTGTTTTGCTGATAAGTTTCTTTGCAACTTTTTGAAGTAAGTACTTTAGATATTAAAAGGAAATTTCAGAGTTTTAATTACTTACCTAAGGTCACACAGCTATTAAGTGTTGGAGTTGTGACTCCAGTGCTAAGTTGAATATTCTTTCCAACATGTTGATACTTTTAGAAATCAGGGGAATTTCTAGTTCTATGTCTTAGATTAGAATAAAGATAGTAGTGAGCTGATAAAAAACTGTTTAATTACTATGAATCTCAGCTTTTTTTTTCTTCTTTAGAATTAAGGAATCTAAGTAGATGGTTTCTAAGTTAGGTTCCAGATCTAGGATTCTATTAGTCTATAAATCAAATTGGAAGAAGTAACAGCTAAATTCTTATCATATTTAGGGAATGGATAACGTCTTTTGTTTCATGTATTTTGTTCTGTTTTGTTTTGTCATCTTCTATAGAATCTAGCATAATTTTAGGCACATAATAGCATACAGTATTTAACTTTTAAATATTTAATGGGCAAATGATTTTTCTTGAAAGTGAAGCTAGTAATAAATAGATCAGTAAATCTGCAATCTATCTCATCATTGTCTTTTGGGGGCAAGCAAAGGAATTCCATTCAAAACTAGTGACTTTTTATCCTGCTGAATTCTTGTCAAAAGTTGCTAGTGAGAGAGAGATAATCTCAAAACCAGAGACAGATCTTTTGTAAGACCAGACAGACCTGAGTCCTGGGTTTCCTAAGAAATTACACAACTCAGGACCCTTCCTCCTCCCTTGCTGCCACATTAGTGTTAAGCCCCTTTAGAAGTCTTTCAGGATCCTTCCCCCTTTCTTGTTTTACTGTTTGCAAATAGGGACATGTACATTTGAATTGGCTGTACTCTGTTTCCCGGTTCTTTGACTTTCTCAGGTGTAGACTATAAGCCTGCCTCCCAGCCAATGGGAAGAAAGGATAGTTGTGGGAGGTGTATTGAATGAATTACGGTATAAAGCCTTGCTTTGTCTTCTGTAACACACCTCATTCCGCTGGTTTGGTTTGTTCTGGTGGGGGTGATGCCCTCTTCTTGTGAGAATTGAATGAAAGCTTCCTCTTCTTATCTTGAGACATCTCTGACTTTTCAATTTTGGGTATGGCTTTTTTGGGGTTCCCCTACCCCACACAATAAGAACCAAAATAAATAAAATAATGCTAATATTTCAGGAAGACTATTACAATTTAATATAAAACTCAGGTTTTAATATTATCAGAATCCATTATTACATCACTGTCAATATATCATAGAGGTAAATCTCAATTCTCCTTTGGCATATTGAAATTCCCTTAATGAATTGTTACCTTGGAGTGAAAAAGTTGTCCCTTGTGGACCAACCATGAGAGCCTTTCTTAACTTTCTTCCAGTAATATGTTCCTAACTTAGGAGTCTTTTTGAAAACTTTCCATAGAGGAAGAACTTTCAAAGGATGACATTCTGATGTCAGAGGCTTTGAAGTGGCATTCACATATAATGAATAATATATTCATTTAACCTTCAAGAGACATATTAAACACACAATAGTGTGTCCACTAAAATGCTAGGCAATTGGGAGATAGTGATGATAAAGTGTTCTTTCTATCTCTTTGTTCCCCTGAATGTCTCTTTCAACTTCTTTCATTTTTAGATATCTTATTGTACTTATGTTACTTGAGGTATGCATGTAATATTCATATGTATATCCCTACAACTAAACACATTGACTTGCACAAAAATTATATTTAATAAATGCAAACTGTTAAATCAGTAAGATATGACCTCTGGATTTATATAAGGAACATGTTATTTTTTGTGAGTTTAAGTTATAAAGATAAGTTTCCCAGGTTTTTGCAAATGAAATTGGTTTTGGACATGCAGATGAGTGTACATGTATACATATACAAACATATTTGTATATATGTATGCATTTGTGTGTGCATGTGTAGGATTAAACCAATCAGATCCTCAAATGATAGTCTCATGAGGAGAAATTATAAAATAATAAAATATGTTCCATAAACCACCTACATATTCAAACACAAATCAGTCTTATGTCACGTAATCACCAAATCAGATTATAATCAATTATATATAATAGATACATACATATATACATATAATGAGGCCAAAATAATACTCTAAGGTTACATTTAATTTTTGTGGTTTCCTTTAAAAAGTACTAATTAAATTACTAATTCCAAAAGTACTTTAAAAGTACTAATTCCAAAACTGTAAATGTATTAATTTTTAATTCATTATTTTATAATTTATTAAATTTAATTCCTAATGAAGAATCTAAAACCTAAAGGCCTTCCAAATTATTGGAAATTGTAATCCTTAATATTGCCAAATAGTTTTTAATATTGAAGATTTAATTTCTTTGACTACAAAGGAAATAGGAATTTTTGTCATCATTACTTTTGTTTTTCCTCAGAATGAAACAAATATGTTTAAGGACAAAAACATAATTTAACCAGGAGCAAACTACATTTAAAATGTTTAAAAACTCACTTTTCCTATGTACAAAAATGAATGAGTTTTGCCTTATACTTAGAAGCATTAAATTTCATCAATATGGAAATCTGCAAGTTTCTATGAAATTCAGCATTCCAAAACTGTGTTCATTACTTCCCCTCATAAACCTGTTCCTCTTTCCTACTGACCTATTACTCCTACTATCCCATCATTCAGCAATTCCCCATTATTGTGTTGCTTGGAGATATTTATTTATTTGTTTTTGACACCTCCCCCTCTCTGACAAATCACATAAAAATAGTTTAAAAATCCTCTGAAATCCTTATTTCTACATGTCTCATATGCATTCCATCCTTTTCTTCCCTCTCTCTCCTCACTAGTCTCAGTTTTTAAGTTCATTCCTGATTGTGGAATTAATAGTCTTCAATTGCTCACTCCATTTACACTCTCACCTTCAAATATCAGTCTCAGACCTCTCCTGCTTATGAAGCCACACCAGAGTTAACTAGGAAAAAAAAAATATTTGGGAATAAATGCCATTGAGTTGGTAGGCAAGTGAAGAAAAAGTGAACCAAGAAGAAAGACTGAAGAATGGTTTCAATGGCAGCATATGAGTCAAGAACTATGAGAACCAACTAACTAACTAAATAAAAGAAGTCATTGAATTTGGCAACAAGGAGTTTATTGTTTACTGGCAAGAGGTAGTTATAATAGAATGAGTGGCACAGAAACCAGGTTTCAAAGGATTGAAGAGAATATGTGGTGATGAAATAGAGGTATCAAATACAAACCAGTTTTTCAAGAAGATTAGTAGAGAAGGAAAAGAAAAATATGGGACAACAGAAGGGTCAAGGTTTTTTTTTTTCTCTGCTGATGTTTGTTTAGTCTGGAGGAAGGGGTTAGTGATCTCTGAGTAAGTGTGCTGTAATATGACATTATCCAGTGGATATTATAAGAGATATATGGAAATATTATTTATTAGAGATGTTATATATTATTATAGTAGCTATATTGAAAAGAGGGCATAAATATTAAAGCATGGTTTCCTGGAAGTGTAGGGAGAGAATGAACTCAAGAGTTCACAAGATGGGGTAACCATGATGAAAAATAGCTTGCTTCTTTTCTGATCTGAGTGAGGATGAAGGTTATGATACTAAAAACAGCCAAATGACTGCTTGAAACACAAATCCATATACTGGATCAGGAAAAATACAGTTTTCACTACTTTTTACATAGAGAGTACATTAACTAGTCAAGACAGGGAGGGAAAAAAAAATTGAAATATATTTCAATGTATCCAGGTGTGACTAAATCATAACTAGTCAAGAAAAGTATAGGGATATTTGTGATTCCTGCAAAAATTACACTAGATGACTAAGATGACTTCTTAGGCATCTTCCAAATTTTAGTTGCAGTGACTCTAGTCTTCTTCCTACTCAAGTTTTCAGTTACACACATTTTATACACAATTATAAATACATTTTTGTATGGCATGATTTAGCAGTGTTACTATTTGGTCCTTCATTAAATTATAACCCTATTGTACTTTCCAAGAGTTATTATTTTTGTTTGTTGTGTAACAGGGCTAAGGCAAGATTGGCTTTAATTGTCATCAACAATAAACATTTTTTAAAAAAAACTGAATTCAATGTTGTGAAAGAATTGAAAATAATATTGATAAAAATCAGTTTTTACTTTCTCAGCATAGGAATAGTATAAGGCATATTACATGAAAAATAGTTCAATACTATGATAAATACATGTATCTGAAAACTCACTTTGTCTTTATGTAGGATGTCAGATCAAGACATAGATATTATAAGAAGAAAGCTGACAAAATCTTGAAATCTTGATTTTAAAGCAATGACTAATGTCCTTTGAGGGAGAGAAATAATTTCCTCTTAAAGTTGAGATAAATTGGATTTGGCATCTATATCGAATGAATTCTATATAGAGCAAAAGTTATCTCCCTCCCTCCCTCTTCCCCCCCCCTCTCTCTCTCTTTCTCTCTCTCTGTCTCTCTCGTGCGTGCGCACGCATGTGTATGCACCATAGATCATTTAGTAACCTGGTGAAAAATATGGATTCTTTCTCAGAATATGTTTCATTATTTATCTATTTACAAAAGTTCCAAGAACCAGAGATTAGGGACTTCTGATCTAGTAAGGTGAGGGATACTTCCTCTAAACTCTGTCTTAACCAAAATAAAAAATAGATAAAAATTGGAGTATCATGCTAAGTTCTGGGCAGCATATTTTAAGAGAAATATTGACAAGCCTGACTAGAACAAGAGGAAAGTAACCATTATATAGTTTGTTAGGCAACAAACAAACAAACAAAAATAGCCCCCTACCCTCAAGAAGTCTACATTCTAATGAGGAAAGACAAAACATAAAAAGATAAAAAAGATGGGGGAGGGGAAATTATGACACAGAAGTCAAGAGGGGTTGTAAAGCCATGCACAAACAGCTTTCCAGAGGATGGCTGCTGTGAACAGCTTTCAAGGTTCCAATTACATAGTATAGTGAACACTCTATTTATTCAATAACAAATCAGAGCAAAACATTCACAGAAAATTTAGGTACAGCATTCACAATGATACAACTTATCACAGAAAATCAAAATACAGTACTCACAACAACTTATCACTAAAATGGACAAATAGTTTTTACCACAGTAGTCACATAGTTTTGAACAAAGTGCAATCATTTAGTCAATGAATCACTTAGTAACTCAATCATTCAATCAACTCAATCATTCAGTCATCCTTATGGAGGCTTGCCTCCTTAAGGGTCACAAAATACAAAATTCAAAGTTCTCCACTCATGGGGCACACTAAGTTACAATAACAGTCTCTACTCAGCACTCACTTAGGGGTAGTGCAGAATATACAGACCATCTACCCCTCAGTCACAAATAAGTTACAATCTCAAGGTCATAAGTAAATTACAACTTTAATCAGTCACTACTCAGTATCTATAGAGAGATCTCTTCATCTTGACCCACAAGGTAGGCTCTCAGATTCCCTGGATCCCCTTCTATGATCCCAGCTCCTACCTGGATTCACCAAATTGTCATCTGGGCTCAAAGGCAGACAGCTCTGAGCTCCTTATTCAGATTTCCATGCAGTTCCTTTTCCACACTGAAGCTCACAGTGTCCAGTCCACCTTATATCCTTCACAGTCTCTATTCCTGGGAAGTCAAAGTTTAACAAATCCATAAACAGAGAAAATACCCACACCATAGTCATGCTTCCTCAGTCTTCTGCTGCTCTGGCTGGTCCCTGGAAATCCTCAGCAGCTTGGCTGGTCCTTGGTCTCAGCAGTTCCTCAGCAGCTCCTCAAAAGTTCCACCTGGCCCTCAGACTCAGCAGAAGTTTCAGCTGGATCCCAGAATCAAAATCACTTCATATAAGTTCTCAAAATAAAAATCATTTTCTCAACCCTGGGCCTCTCTTCCTTAGTCTCCAGAACCTGGCTCCAATAAGATCTGAAATTCCAACTAGCTCTTCTCCTTATTTACACACACGTGGCATTAGCTCCTTCTTGTTTCAGCCGTTTCCTATTTCAACCCCTTCCTGTTAAGTCAACAACAGGGGGGTGGTACAGTGGATGGAGGATCTGTCTTGGAATCAAGAATGTCTGGTTTTAAATCCAGCCTTGAAAACTTGCTAGCTCTGTGATGCTGGGCCAACCACTTAATCCCTATTCATCTAAGTTCCCCATATGTAAAATGGGGGCACAGTAAAGAATGAAATGACAAACTACTCTAATATCTTTTCTGTTGTTTTTTTTTTTGCCTTTTGGAGGGCAATTGAGGTTAAGTGACTTGCCCACATGGCTAGTAAATGTTAAGCATCTGAGGCCAGATTTGAACTCAGGTCCTCCTGACTCCAGGGCTGGTGCTCTATTTACTGTGCCACCTAGCCAACCCCTAATATCTTTTCCAAGAAATGCAGAGCGAAACACTACTGAAAAGCTGAATAACAACAATACTTACCGATCATTTCTATCAAAATTATATACGTACCTATTAAAGTAACTTGGAAAAAGACAACTGGAAAGGAAGCATGATATCTGCCTTTAAATGTTTAAAGGATTGTCTTGTAGGAAGGGGTGGAGATTAATTACATCATTTGTAACTTAAGACATAATATATTATTTAACCTTGCTCTTATACTAGGATTAATGTATAATAGTCACAGGTAGGTATATCATCTTAATAAAAATCAGAATGGGGGAACCTCCTAATAATTGTATCTCTCCTATATTGCCTTGTTATATAATCATCTCCCTGTAAATATTCAAAAAGGATAGATCATAAGGATGTTGTAGAAGGAATTGCAAATATAGTAAGAAATGGACTAGTGAAGCTAATGTTCTATGACCCTGTTATTGTGATCTCACTAGCCATGTTGTGGAGATGTGTCCAAAAATCCTTAGATATTCTTTCATTGTTTTTTTTTCTGATGGCTAAAGACATAGATATCTTGACAGAATTATTCTTCAAGTGTAAGTTAATCTAAATAAGCTCCAGTGTCCCTTCCATCTCTAAGGTTATCTGATTTATTGATTGATTATATTTCATTTTATGAGAAAATAAATTCTATACTACTAGTGCTAATATTAATAATAAAGATATTAAGGTTTTTGATATTGGTATTTTGTTGAATTAAAGCATCTGATTATTTTTTCAGGATTTTTTCTCTTGGATTTATGGTCATATAAATATGTATGTATATGGGTACTATGTGCATGTCTATATATGTGTATACATTTATATACACACACATGCATACCTATGTGTATTTATCTTCTAGTTAGTGTGTTGTCTTCTAGTTAGTATGCATGTATTTATCTTCTGGTTACCTAACAGCTACTTTTAGCTTGGGTGGCATAGGGTACAGAGTGCCAGGTCTGGAGTCAGAAGACTTATCTTTCTGAATTTAAATATGACCTCAGACATTTATTAGTTGGGTGACTCTGCAAATCACTTAACCCTGTTTGCCTCAGTTCCTCATCTGTAAAATGAGCTGGAGAAGAAAATGGCAAACCATTCTGGTATCTTTGTCAAGAAAACCCCAAACAAGATCTCACAGAGTTAGATATAACTGAACAACAATAAGAGAAGACAGGACTCATTGGAAAAGACCCTACTTTTGGGAAAGATTGGAGGCAAAAGGAGAAGGGGACAGTAGAGGATGAGATGAATAAATAGTATCATGGAAACAATGAGCATGAACTTTGACAGACTTTGAGATTGAGAGTGTGGACGATAAAAGGGTGTAGAGTACTATGTGCTATGGTCCATTGGGTTAGAAAGAGTCACACATGATTGAATAGCATTAGCTGACAAACATGGGAAGACATGCTAAAAATGTATAAGGATTGCAGGCTGGGTCTGTAATAGGAATGGAATTTGAAGATCCCCTTGTATTGGCAAGCTAACAGTTACTTAGCAGGTAGCTCCAAGCTCACAACTGTGTCAAGTATTAAGACCCAGAACTTGTGAATCATACAGTGAGATGGACTTCCTGATGAAACAGGAAAGGGCTGGAACAGGGAGGAGCTAATACCTTATATAAGGAAAAGCACAAGCTGGAGAGTCAGAACTTCTTGGAGCAAGCCCCATGGAGACTGAGGAGGAGAGGCTGAGGCTGGAGAAAGTGATTTTGATTTTGAGAATGTAGTTTATTGTGGTGGAGCTTCTTCCAGAACCAGCTGGAACTTCAAGGAGAAAGTGATTTTGAGAATAGAGGCTATGGTGACAGAGCTTCTTCTGGGAGCCAGACAAAAATTCTGCTGAGAGCTTCCAAGAACCAGGCTGAGGAGCTACCATGAGTGAGAGAGGAGGATCCCTGCTTGAAGAAACCTGTTCTGTTGTGAAGGCTTGGTAATGTGGGTGTTCACTGCATTAACCATGTGTACCAACTTCGTAGTTACTGTAATAACTTTGACTTTCTTGTTCTGGGACTCAGTTTCCTGGTATTTGAATAAGGGCTTGAGGAGGACTGGAGACTGTGAGGTTCAGTATGGAACAAGAACTGCTCAGAGAGTTGGACAAGGAACTGGGACGTGTCTGCCTTTGAACGCAGGTGGCAGTTGGTTAGATTTGGACAAGAGCTGGGACCATGGAGGAGGAACTTGAAAGCTGAGAGCCTGCCTCGAGTCAAAATGAAAAGACCTCTCCTTGGGCATTTAATTCCAACTGATGAGATTGTAACTTATTTGTGACCCAGGGGTGAATGGCCTTTGTACTTTCCATGACCGCTTAAGAAGGTACTGAGTAGTGACTGATGATATTGTAACTTGATTGCACCCCATGGGGGAAGGACTTTGACCTTTGTACTTTGTGTCAATTAAGGAGGCTTTCTTCCTTAAGAGTGATTGAACTAAGTATTTACTAAATGAAGGACTTACTAAATGAATACTATCTTTTGCTTAAAATTATGTGACCACCGGTGAAAACTATGTGGCCACTTTAGTGATAAGTTATGAAGTTATAACATTCTGAATGCTGTACTTTGTTTTCTGCGGATGTTTTGCTCTGATGTGTTACTGAATAAATAAAGAGTTTGCTATACTGTGTAATCAGAACTTTGAAAGCTATTCACAGAAGCAGTCCTCTGAGGGTAGAGAATAGAACAAGGGGGGGTCAGGATAGGAAGGAGGGACATATAATCAGTCTCTCACAATATGCCCACTGTGGAGAGGTTCTGCATAATTACACATACACAGTCTGTATTGAATTGCTTGTCCTTACAGTGGGGGTGGGTGACGAGGGAGGAAGGGAAAGAATCTAGAATTTAAAGTTCT
>CM053580.1:108204193-108219369 GCA_028627135.1 Pseudochirops cupreus
TATATATATATATATATATATATATATGCATATGAATACATATGTGAATGAATGTATATATGTGTACATAGACAGAGGACACAGGATCAATTGAATCAGAGGGAATGATATTTTAAAAGGTGATATTGAGAGGTGGGAGAGGGATAGAATGAGATGAGACAGGGAGAGCCAGAATGGGGTTAAACATCTCATATAGAACAGGCAAAGGATAATTGTTACAATGGAGGGGAAGAACAGGAAGGCAAAAGGGAATGGATCAACATTACTCTCATTGAATTTGGCATAGGGAAGGAATGACATACACTCTAAATTGGGTATCTTACCCTATAAGAGAGTAGGGGGGAAGGGGATGAGAGGAGGGATGATGGAGAAGAGGGCAGGTTGGGAGAAGGGTGGTTAGAAGCACATACTTCTATAAAGGGACAGGGACAAAGTAGAGAATAGAACAAGTGGGGTTTGGGATAGGAAGGAGGAAAATATAGCCAGTCTTTCACAATATGTCCATTGTGGAGATCTTCTGTGGAACCACACATGTATGGCATGTATAGAATTGCTTGTCTTACTGGGAGGGGTGAGTGACAAGGGAGGAAGGGAAAGAATCCAAAATTTAAAGTTCTAAAATAAAATGTTAAAATATATTATTATTATTGTTGTTGTTGTTGTTTACATGAAACTGGGTAATTATATATGCAGGCACTGGGGTAAGGAGATCCATCTTGCCCTACTGAAAAGTCAGAGGGGTAAGGGAGGAGGACATGGGAGAGAGCTGATTGGGGGAGGGAATATACAGTGGGATCGCTGTTTTGGTGTGGTAGGTAGGTGAAAGACAGGAAGAAAATTTGTAACTCAAAATCTCATGGAAATGAACCATATAAACTAAAAATAAACAAATGTTAATAAAAATAATAATAATTATGTTAAATATTTAAAAATAACCATTTTCTCTCATTTTAATCTTTTTTTGTCTTATTTTTAATAGCATGCTTTTCTCTTTCATAACAGCAGAGTATCAAGTATTAATTGTTTATTAAGCAATTTAGTATGGAAATTCCTTATTTTTCCAGATGGGATTGCCTGCCTTTGAAGAACAAACTGTCCCCAGAGAAGTTGAAAAATTTGAATGAAGTCTTTTGAAGTATCACAATTATGTAAAAGACACCTGTTGTAATTATCTATTCTTACAAAATTCATTGATTTGACATATTCATTATGAGCCAGAGAATGATAAATTAGGAAGCAGAGAAGAGCAAATACTCCCAATCAAAGACAAAAGTGAAAAAACAACATAAAATAAAAGTAAAATAAACTCTGTTTGTTAGTTTTATATCAGCATAGACTTCTCAAAATGCATTTCAAGCTGTTAGAGCCTTTTTTGGAAATAAGTGTTTGAAACAAAACACTTACCAAAAAAGAACTGAAAAAAATCCATGTTTCATGAAAGTCAAACACATCCTACTTTGGGAAGTCTATATTAATTGTTGTAAAAAAATATAATTCCAATGGCCCTGAACTAGAATGAAAAGTCAGTATAGTGCTACATTGCAAGTGAGGAAGACTTGACTTCATATCCAACTTTATTCATTTTAACCTTGTCTGTCTCAATTTCCTTCTTTCTAAAGTAGATTTTATATTGCTCACCTAACAGAATTATTGTGTGTATAAAATAAGATAATATTTCAAAAGTTCTTTGCAAATCTTAAATGATGGTTATTATTATTATTAGCTATTTAAGTAAATGTCTAAATTATAAAAGTCATTAGATGACATATACTTGTAACTAAACAAACTTGACAAATTATTAGTGAAGATATATTAATTATCATAGAGACTACATTTCATCTGTGATAACAAATTGTTCAATAAATAGTCAAGTAGCATAAAACTGGGTCATTGATAATAATTGTATAAATTGTGTAAACAGCTGTCTTTCCAAACAGCAGGAAATATAATCAGAAAATAGGTAAATAGAGGCAGGCCCAGACACCCAGCGTCACGGCGTGACCCACCAAGCAGGCTCTGAACACCCACAGCAGCAGAGTGATGAGAGCCAGGCCCTTGACGAGACCCGATGATCCACCAACCACAAGGGCCATTCCCAGGCCTATCAACACAGGGCAGCGAACAAACTGAGCTGGGTAAGAGACAAAGGCAGGGCCCACAGCAGGGGCAGCAGCTACTCCCAGAACTACCCACCCACAGCCTGGAAAATTAAAAAGCCCCTAGCTGAACATCCAGGGACCAAGATGACAGTCTGAACCCTGGCTGCTCCAATCCCCCACTCTAAACCAAAAACACAGTAATTATTGCCCCAGAGGAAAATGTTAAGCAGTAAAAGCTTAGGAACCCTGGAGGAAGGGTGTGGCTAAGGTCCTGCTTCAAATTCAAAAGAAAGCAGGCTACAAAGAGAAAGACAAAGACTCTGGTATTCTATTGTGGTGAGAGGGAGGAATCAAACACAAAAGGAGAGAGTATTGACTCCACACCTGCAGTTGAAGGCTTAACAGGGACTATGACCTAGTCTACTGCACAGAAGGCATTCCTAGATGAGCTCAAAAAGAACTTTGAAATCTAGCTTAGAGAGGTAGAAGATAAAATCAACGCCTCCTACCAAAACAAAATTGTGAAATTAGAAAAACATTACAATGAAGAGAACAGCTCCTTAAAAATAAAATGTGTGAACTAAAAATGAAATCTGAGGATATGGAAAAGAAGCTTCAAAAACTAACTGAGTAGAATAATTTGCTAAAAACTAGGATCAATAGAATTGAAGCCAATGACTCTATGAGGAACGAAGAATCAATGAAACAAAACATCAAAGACTGAAAAATTAGAAAAAGAGGTAAAATATCTCAATGGAAAAATAACTGAGCTGGAAAACAGATCCAGGAGAGACAATCTGAGAATCATTCGTCTACCAGAAAATCATGATGAAAAAATGAGTCTGGACAATATCTTCCAAGAGCTCCTCAAGGAAAACTGCCCTAAGATCCTAGAACCAGAGGGTAAAATAGAAATCCAGTGAATCCACCAGACACTTCCTGAAAGAGATTCCAAATTGTAAACTCAATGACTTGTTGTGGCCAAATTCCAGAACTATCAAGTAAAGGAGAAAATACTACAAGTGGCCAGAAAGAAACAATTCAGATATTGTGGAACCACAGTGAGGATTGTACAGGATATGTCAACCTCAACTGTGAAAGATCAGAGAAACTAGAATATGATTTTTTGCAAGGCAAAAGAGCTTGGGCTACAACCAAGGATAACATCCAGCGAGACTGAGCATAATCTACCAGGTAAGGAAAAGGTCATTCAGTGACATAACAGAATTCCAGACCTTCCTGATAAGAAAGCCAGAGCTCAGTGGAAAATTCAACCTCCAATTACAAGACTCAGGAGAGACACAGAAAGGTAAATAAGGAAAAAAACACACACACATATATAACTTGTTATTTAACAAGAGGAAACTGTTTACACCCCCATGTGGGAAGCTGATACCTGTTAATATCATGAACTCTATACCTATGGCAACATCTAAAAGGGATATGTACAAATTGAGGGCGTGGGTATAAACTATGCAAAATGATGATAAAAATCCTTATTAAGTGACTGCAGTGGAAGAAGAGGAAAGAATACAGCAGAAAAGTGTAAATTATGCTACACAAAGAGGCATAAAAACAATATAGTATAGAGAAAGAAGGGAGGAAGATAAGAATTATATGAGCTTTTCCCTCACTGGTTCTAGGGCAAGGAGGAATTAACACAAGCAGTTATAGATAGGACTCTATTGAGAAGAGATATATAACTTATCACAATAGAGGGAAAGAAGGGAGGGAGAGGAGCACTGCATGAGATCTATTCTCATCAATCTTGGTCTGAGGAAGAAATAACATACAACATTGAGTATAAAAATCTATCATATCCTACAGGCAGTAGGAGGGGGGAATGGCTTGGAAAGTAGGGGGTGGTTAGAAGATAGGGAAGAAGTAGTAAGGGAGAAGGGTAGGAAAAGGGAGGGGGTGGAGAACAAGGGAATACTGAGGGAGGCAGAGGTCAAAAGGAAAACTCTTAAGAAGGGGAAGGGAGAAGGGAAAAAACAAAAACATAAACAGGGGAGGGAATAGGATGGAGGGAAAGACACAGATAGTAATCATAACTGTGAATGTGAATGGGATGAACTCTCCCATAAAACAGAAGCAGATAGCAGAATGAATTAAAAACCATAATCCTACAATATGCTGTTTACTAGAAACACATCTGAAACAGAAGGATACCCATGTGGTAAAGGTAAAAGTCTGGAGCAAAATATATCATGCCTCAGCAAAAGTAAAAAAAAAAGCAAGTTTTGCAATCCTCATCTCAGATAAAGCAAAAGCAAAAATAGATCTAATTAAAAGAGATAAGGGAGGAAACTATATCCTGCTAAAAGGCAGCATCGAAAATGAGGCAACATCATGATTAAACATTTACACACCAAGTGGTACAGCATCTACATTCCTAAAGGAGAAATTAAGGATGCCAGAGGAAGAAATAGAGAGCAAAACTCTACTGGCTGGGGACTTTAATCTCTCCTCTCTGAGATTTATAAATCTAACCTGAAAATAAACAAGAAAGAAGTTAAGGACATAAATAGAATCTTAGAGAAGTTAGATATGGTAGACCTCTGGAGAAAATTGAATAGGGATAAAAAGGAATATACCTTCTTCTTAGCGGGACATGCCACATACACAAAAATTGATCATGAACTAGGGCATAAAAACCTCACAATTCAGTGCAGAAAGGTGGAAATACTAAATGCATCCTTCTTCAGATCATGATGCAATAAAAATTATATGTAATAAAGGGCCATGGAAGGATAGACGAAAAACTACATGAAAGCTAAATAACTTAATCCTAAAGAATGAATGGGTCAAACAAGAAATTATAGAAACAATCAGCAACTTCATTCAAGAGAATGACAATAATGAGACAACATACCAACATACCATCGTGGGATGCAGCAAAGGCAGTTCTTAGGGGAAGTTTTACATGCCTAATGCATACATGAAAAAATTAGAGAAAATGGAGATCAATGATTGGGCATGCAATTGAAAAAGCTAGAAAAAGGACAAACAGAAAATCCCCAACTAAATACTAAATTAGAAATAATGAGAACCAAGGAGAGATTAATAAAATTGAATTCAACAAAACTATTGAATTAAAAAATAAAACTAAGAGTTGGTGTTATGAAAAAGTCAACAAAATTGATAGACCTTTAGCCAATATGATAAAAAAAAAAGAAAGAAGAAAACCAAGTTACGAATATCAAAAATGAAAAGGGTGAATGTACCTCCAATGAAGAGGAAATTAAAACAATAAATAGGAACTATTTTTCCCAGTTGTATGCACATAAATTTGACAATATTAGTGAAATGGATGAATATTTACAAAAATACAAGTTGCCTAGACTAACTGAAGAGGAAGTAAACTTCTTAAGTAATTCTATCTCAGAAAACAAAATTGAACAAGCCATCAATGAACTCCCTAGGAAAAAATCTCCAGGACCAGATGGCTTTACTAGTGAATTCTACCAAACATTTAAAAAACAATGGACTCTAATACTTTACAAACTATTTGGGAAAATTAGAGAAGAAGCAGCCCTACCATATTCTTTTTATGAGACAAATATGGTATTGATACATAAATTGGGAAGAGAGAAAACAGAGAAAGACAATTACAGACTAATTTCTCTTATGAATATATTTGCAAAAATTCTAAATAAAATATTAGCAAAAAGACTACAGCAAATCATCACAAGAATAATACACTTTGATCAGGCAGGATTTATCTCAGGAATGCAAGGGTGATTCAATATCAGGAAAACTATCAGTATAATTGATCACTTCAACAACAAAACTAGCAAAAACAATATGATGATCTCAGTAGATGCAGAAAAAGCTTTTGACAAAATACAACATCCATTCCTATTAAAAACACTAGAAAGTATAAGTGTAAATGGAGTTTTCCTTAGAGTAATAGGTAACATCTACTTAAAACCATTAGCAAGTATTACATGCAATGGGCATAATCTAGAAGCATTTCCAATAAGATCAGGGGTGAAACAAGGATGCCCACTACCAACCCTCTTATTCAATCTGGTACTAGCAATGTTAGCAGTAGCAATTAGAGAAGAAAAAGAAATCAAAGGAATAAAATTAGGCAAAGAAGAGACTAAGCTATCACTCTTTGCAGATGACATTATGATATACTTGGAGAACCCTAGAGAACCAAGTAAAAAACTTCTTGAGACAATAAATAAATTTAGCAAAGTAGCAGGATATAAAATAAACCCACAGAAATCCTCAGCATTCCTATATATTTCCAATGAAGGCCAACAGCAAGAGATAGTAAGAGAAACCCCATTTACAGTTACTGCAGACTTTATAAAATATTTGGGAATCTACCTGCTAAAACAAACCCAGTACCTACATGAACACAACTACAAAACACTTTTCACACAAATAAAATCAGATCTAACCAATCGAAAAAACACCAATAGCTCATTGCTGGGTAGAGCTAACATAATAAAAATGAAAATTTTATCTAAACTGAATTACATATTTAGTGCCATAACAATCATTCTACCCAAAAATTACTTTACTGAGCTAGAAAAAATGGTGACAAAATTCATTTAGAAGACCAAAAGCTCCAGAATATCAAGGAAATTAATGAAAAGAAGTGTTAGGGAAGATGACTTAGCCATACCAGATTTTAATCTCTATAAAGCAGCAGTCATCAAAACTACTTGGAACTGGCTGAAGAATAGAGTAGTGGATCAATGGAATAGTTTGGGTACAAATGACTTGGTATTCAACAATTATAGTAATATACTGTTTGACAAGCCCAAAGATCCCAGTTTCTGGGATAAGAACTCACTATTTGATAAAAACTGCTGGGAAAACTGGAATTTAGTATGGCAGAAACTGGACATAGATCATCATCTAACACCACACACCAAAATCAAGTGCAAATGGGTACACGACCTAGGTATAAAGGCGGACACAGTAAATAATCTGGGGAAGCAAAGAATACTCTACCAGTCAGATTTATGGAGTAGGGAAGACTTTATGACCAAAGAAGAGTTAGAGAACATTATAAATTGTAAAATGGATAATCTTGATTACATTAAATTGAAAAGTTTCAAAAGCCAATATAACCAAGATTAAGAGGGAAGTGGGAAACTGGGAAAGAATTTTTACAACCAGTGTCTCTGATAAAGGCCTCATTTCTGAAATATGAAGGGAATTATGCAAAATCTATAAGAATACAAATCATTCCCCAATTCATAAATGGTCCAAAGATATGAACAGGCAATTCTCAGGGGTAGAAATTAAAGATATTTATTAGCATATGAAAAAATACTCTAAATCACTCTTGATTTGAGAAATGCAATTCAAAACAATTTTGAGGTACAACATCTCACCAGCCAGATTGGCTAAAATAACAAAACAGAAAAATGCCAAATGCTGGAGAGGATGTAGAAAAATTGGAACACTAATGCATTGTTGGTGGAGCTGTGAACTGATATAACCATTCTGGAGATCAATCTGGAATTATGCGCAAAGGGCTAAACATAATTGCATACTCTTTGACCCAGTAACACCACTTCTGGGTTTCTATCTGAAAGAGATCATAGAAGCAGGAGGAAGACCCATATGTACAAAAACATTTATTGCAGCACTCTTTGTGGTGGCAAAAAACTGGACTTTAAGGGGATGCCTATCAATTGGGGAATGTCCAGAGATGGTGTGGTATATGAATGTGATGGAATACTATTGTGCTATAAGAAATGGGGAGGAGATGGACTTCATATTTACCTGGAGAGGCTTATACAAATTGATGCTAAATGAGGACAGCAGAACTAGGAAAAACTTGTACACAATTGCAGACACATCATATGTGTGGCGACCAACCTTGATAAACTGGACTCTTCTCAGCAACACACAGCTATAAGACAACTCTACAAGTCTCAGGATGGAAGGAGATACCTACATTCAGAGAAAGATCTAGAAAGAACAGAGTTCAAATGGAGGCTGAAGCAATCTACATGCTATTGTTCTTTTCCATGTTTGGTTTTGTTTCCTTTTTTCCTGTTGTCCACTCCATTGGTTACAACCCTTCTATACAACCAGAATAATGTTCAATGTGAAAGTATTTTCAATTTCTATACTTGACTGCATGCTCCCATGGGGGGGGGGGGTAGGGGACAGAGGGAAGGGAGAATACTTGACTCTCAAGGGACTCTGGAACTGAATCTTGTAAAGTAAAAGTAAATAAACAAATCAATTTAATAAAAAATAAATGAATAAGAAAATAAGCATATATCTTGATTAATATCTGCTAATTTCATACATTTGAGAAAGTAATGTGACAATAACTAATTTTAATGTTTACGTAAAAGCTAACAGAAAAAAAATCCCCAAATGCATGGTAATAAAAATTCAATGGTTTTACTAAAAAAGAACAAAGTATTTGGGACCTCAGTTCAACCACCTCAGTATCACTATAAAATACCAGCAGCTAAAGTTTAGAATGTCTTTGAAAAGTCATTAGATTCAATCTTAATACTTCTTTGATTCATTAAGGGTATAAAATGTAGGGAAAAGACTAATGGTATTAGAATCAGACAGTCTTTGTGCAAATCTGTGCTTTGAAACAATATCTGTGGGGCCATATGGGAATCATATCATCTGTGAATATCAGTTTCTTCATCTCTAAAATGTATTTAATATTTCTTGTACTATCTACCTCACAATCTATTTTGGGGAAAATACTTTGTAATCTTTAGAATATAATATCTGGCACCTTTATTTCTGTCTTCAGTCTGCCTGGAATACATGCCTAAGAGTTTAGTCAAAGAATATGATGAAATAATTCTGAGCCTTCACCTTAATGGAGTGCAGGCTCCAAGAACCCCCTTGAGCTCTCTTTGAATCTTCCCGCTAGATCTGACATTTGCTTGAGGCCATAAGTCTTTCATTAGTATTCCTCTAGATTGCTTCCAACTACTTCCCACCCTTAATCCTATCAAAATATCATTCTCTTGGTTCCTGGAGTTCAATCTCTAGTCAGACCCAGCCTACTGACCACTCTCAACAAGACCTTCCCTGGACTCCTCCTCCCATCACCCCAGAAGACTTGACCACCTCTAGATCCCTCACACAATCTTTCTGTATATAAGATCCATATTGCCTCCACAAAGATACTCAGATTCATTCTGACTGGCTTATAGAGTCAGGAAGGCTCAGATTCTATCAAGTCTTCTTACAAATGCTCAGATTTCTTAAGAGTCTAGCCAATATGTCAGATCTTTAATAAATTTTGTTTTTTCTTTGGCTGAAAGAACACTTGGGTCAAATTCATTTAGGCAGAATCTGACTCACGATCTCAGGGCCCCAGCACTCCTAAAACTCAGGAACCTCACAATTACAGGATTGGTAAATATTAAAAAAAATCACAATAGAGAATGTTGAGGGAAGACATGCATGCAACTATGCTTTTGGTTAAGCTGTGCTGCAACGATTCCAGAAAACATCTTATATTTATGCTTTTTAAAAAGTTATTGAAGTTTCCTTTTAAAACACTCTAAAATATGAGTCATTATTCTGTCAGGGGACTTGATCCACTACTGAAGATCCAAACGCCTCTAAGTTTCTAACTCTTTCTAGACAGAGAGTTGTTAGGTTAAAAATAATAATAATAACCAGCTAACTACTACTAAATTAGGTAGGCTGGAGCTTAGAAAATAGGATTGAGGCAGAAAAAAAGGACCACAAATTTAAAGCTAAAAGAGCATTTAGAAGTCAATCAATCTAGCTGCTGAATTTTTAAAATGTGGAAATTTAGGGTGAAAGAGATTGGGTAATTTTCACAGTCACTGAACTGGTAACTGCCTTTGGCATGATTTGAACCCAGGTGTTCCTGACTCCAAGTACAGTACTCTATGCAATACCCCTGCTCAATGCTTTTCTATATTGGTAAAATATACCTGAGCTTATTCTTCACTTTCATGAATTATTAATTTTATTATTAAGAGTCCCATTAAGAGGAAGTAAGGTCAAGAATGAGAAAATTAATCTGTCATTTATAAACTCTTTGAGTTTAGGGACTATTTTTTGCCTTTTTTTTTTTTGGAACCTCAGAACTTAGAATAGTACCTGGAACTAGTAGATGTTTAAGAAATGCTAGCTGATTGTCAGAAAGTATTGTTTAAGTACTTACCATATGTAAGGCTGTGGTAAGCACTGAGAATACAAAGAAAAATGAAAACAATAGTTCTGATTTTAATGAAAGAGACAAAATACAGATGGCTGTGACAATAAAAACAAAAATGACAGTAACAACCAACATTTATATAGCACTTATGAAATATAAGGCACATAGAAGATGTTTCTTTTGTAAACAGAAGCAACCTGAAAGTGGATAGACTAGCCTCATACAGAAGCTGGGATTTGACCTTTGCTAAAGGAAGCCAGAGAAGCTAGGAAAGAAAGGAGAGGAGGGAGAATGTTCCAGACATGAGGGGATGTGAAAGGTACCAAATTACTAGTCAGGACAATTGTCATGTGTGAGGTATAACAAATGGATCCATGTAGCTAGAGTGCAGTGTAAATACAGTGGAAAAAATATAATGCTTCCATTTCTATATTTGTAAGACTTTGATCCATATTTCACGCAAAATGTTTTAAAAATATACATAATTTTTATATGAGAATAGCAATGGCAGTAATGTTGCCTCATTTACTCAATTAACAGTCATTCAATAGACATTTCTTATGCACTTGTTTTTCAAAGACTTGGGTCTGACTGAATTGTGGGAGAGACTTTTTTTAAAAAATGGATTACTATCTGCTTTAAAAAGTTTAACAGTCTAGCAGAGAAGATAAGGCAGTGATACAATAAACTTTAACTTAGAACATGAAAACTGTATCGAAATACAAAGAAAATGCATTGAGCTTTTTGAAGAGGGAGTATGAAACATCTAGGTTCAAGGAAGTCTCCCACTGAGGACAGCAGCTAATGGCGAGGAGAAATGAACTCATTCACCAAAATATAACACAGTAATGATTACTTGTGATAAGAAGGATACCAAATTGTTAGGAAAGTCTAAAATGATTACCCTGCTTCATCCAGAACCCAGTAGAAATCTGCTGCTGTTTGTCTTTCTTGTTCAAAGAAGATCATGACATCAGGGAGGTGATACCTTGACATGCAAGTGAAATGAATTTAGTTGAGAGAGGATTGTGCAAAGTAACCAGTCTCATGTTCTCCTCTGAAGCCATCTAGGTCCAGTGGCAATGATGGGGTATATCTCTGGGAACCACTAGCACCCATTGGATCTTCCCACTTGATCTGGTGTTCCCCAAAGGCCAAAACCTTTCCATTATTAATATGATTGAATCTCTGTTTCCCTTATCCTAGTCTAGCCCTCCATTCCAGGCCAAGGGTCATAACCTAGAAAGAAGTCAAGAGTAGAGGGATTGAAGGTTATTTTGAGGACAAAGAATGAAGTTAAATGTTAGAAGGCATTGGAAATGATGTAATCATAAAAACAATTACAATAAGAACAAGGTGTTTTAGAGCTGATAATCTTGAAAGTGGGATACACATAAATGATTGAAAATCAATCTCCAGGTCCCACTCTTGACCCTATCCAAATATCTATGACCAAATCTGTTACCCTTAAACTAGTCTAGACATCCATTGTCTGTTACCTCTGGATTTCCTCCTTCTGTGTCCCACACTTGATTCCATAAAAATCCCATTCTCTTGGTTCCTGAAGTTGGACCTCAGTCCCATCAAGATCTTCCTTAGATTCCTTCTCAAGACCCTTTCCAAATCCCTTCTCTAGACCACTTCTATATCCTTCCCACAATTTTTCTGTATGTAAGATCCATCTTGCCTCCACAAAGGGGCTCAGATTCAATCAAGCTCAGACTCAGCCTGTGTCATATAGTTCTGGTCTGCTTGTCAATGTAAGTGTCACAAATACTTTGGCTCCTTAAGAGTCTTCCCAATATGGTGAATTTTTTGATAATCTTTGTTTTACTTTGACTGAAAGAAGACTGGAGTCTAATTCATTTGGGAGAAGCCAGCATGTTGGTATTTTTGGGTTCCAAATATTCCTAACCTCAAACCTCAACAGCCAAGTATGGATCAAGACAACTGGAGATAGCCCAGGATGCAATGGGTTACCAGTAGACATCTACATTTTCAATGGAGCCAATTATCACTTCTGTAATTGTTTTCAATTCTATTCAGTAACACCAAAATAGGAGCATTGTAGAGAGATGCTGATATTAACTGGAATTTAGGATTAAATAAAATAGGGTCCATGATAGGACCAGGGAGTCAGGGATTTGAGTATAAAACATAGCATATAGTTGAACTGATTCATTAAGGATTCAAGGAAAAGAAGAGAAAACTGAACTCAGTGAAAGTGTCATGGCCTGGAAAGAAATCAAGAGTAAAGGGACTGAAGATTATTTTAAGGATTAAGAACAAAGTTAGGTGTTAGAAGGCATTGGAAATGATGTTATCATAAAAACAATTACAATAAGAACAAGGTATTTTAGAGCTGATAATCTTGAAAGTGAGATACATATAACTGAATGTAAAATCAAGCACATGAACTCTCCGTAGCTAAGTTGAAACAGAAGAGTAAATCATAGAAATTTAATAATAGAACTGGGAAATCAGGGTAATTGAGGATGCATCAGTATATATATAGAAGGTCCCTAGTATTAGGACAGGTATTGCATGACAATGTTGAGTAGTGTGATGATAAAAGTGAGATTGCTAAATTAACTCTCCCAACACGACAAGTGAAAGAGAGAGTTGTGAGCAAAGCTGCAATCATTTCTGGAAAAAGTGAGCAAAGTTTTAGTGTAATCAGGGGGAAGGCAGTTCTCAATAAGTGCCAGAAAATAGAAATGAGAAAGGAAAGAATTTAAGAAAATGGAATAGAGTTTAATTATGAGTATACTTGCTGAAAATTAAAAATATAAGTGTAAATATTTGAATTTGTCATGCAAATACAGCTCTGATAAAAATGACACTACAGCCTAAATTAATTGACTTATTTGGTGCCATATCATTCAAACTACCTACTTTTATTATGAAGATCTAGAAAAAAATAGCAAGAAAATTCATTCAAAATATCCAAAAGGTCAAAAATAACAAGAGCTAGGGGTGGAGCCAAGATGACTGCAAAGAAATAGGTAAACTCTGTGAGCACCCCCATAACCAACTCAAATACCTATAAAATATGACTCTAAACAAATTTTAGAGCTACAGAACACAAAAAGTGAAAGAGAGAAATAAATCTCCCACTAAAGGCAGCCTGACACCCCAGCAGGAAGTGTCCATTGCAGCATGCTGGGAGCCGAATCCAGGCCCGCATGGGCCCAAGGTTTTAACACCAGGGGAGCCCCAACCAGCAGCTACTGGAGGGGACTTTGGGAGAGTGTATAACCAGCAGCTGTGGAGGTTTCCAGAAATATCAACCCATAAATGCCAAAGACAAAGCAAAATGGCAGCAAAGAAGTCTGTTGGAACTGGTGGGGGCCAGAGTGCGATCTGGCCTCTGCCCTCAGAGTGAGAAGAATTCTTTAGAGGGCCCAGCTTGCAGATCATAGGGTGGCCAAGTGACCTTTCAGAGGGTAATTGCTCTTGCTTTAACCTGTCTGGATCCATATCATGGTCTTGGGTGGTGGTCCTGAGGTGTGTGACCAGTGAGCTAGAGCTGGTGGGGGCTATAGAGATGGAGCCCACCTAATAGCTCCAGAAGCTGTGAAAACCTTAATGATTTGGGACAAAACTCTCCACTCTGGAAGCAGAGTTCTACTGTGGCAAATAAATCAAAAGTCAAGTAATTGAGTGGCAACATGAGGAAGCAAAGGAAACAAAACAAGCAAAGCAATCCAACTTTACATTCCTTTTTGGGGGACAAAAAAGGTCAAAGCATGGAAGAGGAGGAAGACAAAAAACTCAGAACTCCTGCACCAAAAGCTTCAAAGAAGAATATGAACTGGTTACAGGCCATAGAGGACCTTAAGAATGATTTTGAAAACCAAATAAGAGAAGTGGAGGAAAAATTGAGTAAAGAAATGAGAACAATGCAAGAAAATCATGAAAAGAGAGTCAACAAACTGACTGAAGACAATAACACCTTAAAAAATAGATTAACTCAAATGACAAAAGAGGCACAAAAAGCCAATGACGAGAAGAATGCCTTAAATCATCGAATTTGCCAGATGGAAAAAAGAATCTCAAAAGGTCACTGAAGAGAATAATTCCTTCAGAATTACACTGGAGCAAATGGAAGCAGATGACTTTATGAGAAATCAAGATATTATTAAACAGATCCAAACAAATGAAAAAAAAATAGGAGGCAATGTGAAATATCTCCTTGGAAAAATCACTGACCTGGAAAATAGATCCAGCAGAGATAATTTAAAAATTATTGGACTACCTGAAAGCCATGATCAAAAAAAAAAAAACCTAGAAATCATCCTTCTAGAATTTCTCAAGGAAAATTTCCCCGATATTTTAGAACCACAGGGCAAAATAGAAATGGAAAGAATTCACCATTCATCTCTTTAAAAATATCCCAAAATGAAAACTCCTAGGAATATTATAACCAGGTTCTAGAGTTCCCAGGGCAAGGGGCAAATATTACAAGCTGCCAAGAAGAAACTTTTTGAATATTGTGGAAACACAAAGAGGATAACCCAGGATCTAGCAGCTTCTACATTAAGGGATAGAAGGGCCTGGAATATGATATTCTGGAGATCAAGGAAGCTAGGATTAAAACCAAGAATCACCTACCCAGCAAAACTGAGTATAATATTCCAAGGAAAAATATGGTCATTCAGTGAAGTGGAGGACTTTCAAATATTCTTGATGAAAAAAACAGAGCTGAATAGAAAATTTGACATTCTCTCACCAGTCAGATTGGCTAAGATGACAAAACAGGAAAATGACAAATGCTGGAGAGGATGTGGAAAAATTGGAACACTAATGCATTGTTGGTGGAGTTGTGAATTGATACAACCATTCTGGAGAGCAATCTGGAACTATGCCCAAAGGGCTATAAATAATTGCGTACCCTTTGACCCAGCAATACCACTGTTGGGATT
>CM053580.1:108219869-108243671 GCA_028627135.1 Pseudochirops cupreus
GTTGAACTATTCACATGCTTACATGGAAAAACCATAATTGTAATTTATGAAACTTTTCTCAGTATGAGGATAGTTGAAGGGAATATAATTGCATATATATGTATACATATATATGTATACGTGTACATATATATATAATGTCTATATAAGAGGGTATATGTGCATACAAATACATAGGTGAGTGTGTGTACAGGTATACATAGACCGAGGGCACAGGACCAATTGAATAGGAAGGGATGATATTTAAACAGTGAAATTGAGAGGTGAGAGAGGAATAATAATGAGAGGAGATGGGGAGAGACAGAATGGGGTAAATTATCTCATGCAGAAAAGGCAAGAGATAACTGTTACAATGGAGGGGAAGAACAGGAAGGCAAAAGGGAATGGGTCAACCTTACTCTCATTGAATTTATTTTAGGGAGGGAATGACATACACACTAAATTGGGTATCTTGCCCTACAGGAGAGCAGGAAGGAAGGGGATGAGAGGGGGGAGAAGATGGAGGGGAGGGCAGAGTGGGGGAGAGGGTTATTAGAAACACACAATTCTGTAAAGGAACAGGGACAAAGTAGAGAATGGAACAAGGGGTAGGGGCGGGATAGGAAAGAGGGAAATATAGCCAGTCTTTCACAATATATCCACTATGGAAATGTTTTGCATAACTACACATGTACAACCTATATCGAATTGCTTATCTTCTTAGTAAGGGTGAGTGACAAGGGAGGAAGAGAAAGAATCTGCAATTCAAAGTTTTGAAATCAAATGTTTAAAAATTATTATTATTATCATTATCATTATTATCATTATTTACATGCAACTGGGAAATAAAATATACAGGCACTGGGATATGGAGATCCATCTTGCCTTACCAGAAATTTGGAGGGGGGATGGGGAGGATATGGGAGAGAGCAGATTGGGGGAGGGAGTATACAGTGGCATCACTGTTTTGGAGTCGTGGGTAGGGGAAAGACACAGAGAAAATTTTTAACTCAAAATCTTGTGTAAATGAATGATGTAAACTAAAAATAAACAAAATTTAATTTAAAAAAATATCAAGGGCCTCAATGAATATGGTGACATTTGACAGAAAGTGTCTAATTATTTGAGCAAATATATATCCATTCAATTATTTGCTCTTTCAAAAAATATTTATTAAAAAATATTTTGTTCAAGGCTCTCTGGAAAGTGTGGCTAACATTTAGAGAAAAATAAAAATATTTCCAACCTTAAGTGCCTTACAGTTTACACACACACACACACACACACACACACACACACACACACACACACACACATACGTATATGTGTATAGTTAAAGAAAAATAATAAAATCACAGAAAAAATGAAATTTGAGTTAAAACTTTTATATAAATGTAGCATTATGGAGATAAAGGGAGAAGGCATTCCAGGAATAGGGAATTAATGATAAAGCAATTTTTTGAGTGTCTGCCCAGCACTGTTATAAGTTCTAAGGGCAAAAATGGGAATAAATACAATAGTCAGTGCTCTCAAAGACATTATGTTCTCTTGAAGGAAGAACACATAATACAAAAAAAGAAAGCAACAGAGAGGGGGCTGGAATTGGGGTGGGGAGAGGATGGTCTGGAAAGGGACAAGAGTGAAGAGAAGCAGTGAATGTAGCAAAAGTACATTCTAACACTAGAATGATTATGTTTCAAGACATATTCTTGGAGATTCTTTTCTGTTGCTTAGTGTAACTAATACTTGTTTCAATGTTGTGAAGAAAACACAGAAAGGCACATTTATAGCAGGCCCACTTTTCACTGTAACTATTCCATAGAGCTTCAACTTGAATTTTAATTAAATTGGATGTTAAATTAATAATTATTCCAAAGAAAAAGAGGTATAAATGACATCACCAAGGAATTATACAACGGGATGAGAAGATAGTCTGTTCACATGGACAGAATGATGAATAGTATATATACAACCAAAGCATTACACTGGCATCCCCCAAAAAATGTCAGGAGAAGTTAGGAAGAACTGAAATATGTCGGATGGATTCTCTGGGGGAACACTTATCAGAGGACTCAGACAGGACAGCAAAGCGCAGTGTGGTCAAGTTGTGATCTGCATTCAAGAAGCGAACTCCAAAATTGATGTGAGCACAGTTTTATTTTAGAATTTGAGAGGAGTAATAATTCAGCTTGGTGCCATACTTGCTCACAGCCAATTTTGCTCCATCAAAATATCCTTCACTTGTCCTTTTTGAATTTCTTACCTGCATAATATTAGTCTTATCTTGGCATGTACCTTGCAAATTATATTTTTGTTCTCCAAAATGCTAAGTATTTCATTATTCTCAGCAGAATTTGACTCTATATCATTTTATGCCTTACAGTTGATGACTGCAAATAAGATCATTCTGCAGAATAGCTTTGAAGCATGTTACCACTAAACTATAATTTATAGTATTGTTATTTCTCATACTCCAATAACAAGGAATTTCAGAGACTTGGTGCTGAGGGAGAATTTAGAGGTTAAAGAATATAAGCTATTAACTGAGCAGGAATCCTTGTTATAAAATCCTACATTATGGTCATTTAGCATCTTATGAAAAAGCTTTAAAGAAAGGGGAAAAATAGCATCTCCTAAAGAAACTCAGTATGGTTTTCAAAAGGCCTCATTGTTGAAGAATTTTTCTTAAATCTCTAAATTTGTCTCTCTACAACTTCTATTAATTGCTTCTATTTGTGATTCCTGGGCAATGTTGAAGGATTCTTGTCCTTTTTTCCACTTTTCCAACTGATTTACAACCTGTGACACTGTTAGGGTAATGGGTAATAGCCCCTTTCGTAGTAACCTCTAATCTCTTCATCCAGGGGTTCAATAAACAAAGGCTCAGCTGATAGCTTTATTTGAGTCCCTTGTCTTTTATCCTATTAAAAATTATGCCCTATCAAGCACTAGCATTATATTATTCTTAAAATTTAGACTTTGTTCTTTTTCCTGGGTTACAAAATTAAGCTAGAGAAAATCACAAAACCATAATGACTGTATTCACTGTGAATTTATGTTGTATAATCTCAGTTTGCAGAAAACTTATCCTTTTCCACCTCCTTAATTTATTACTGTATTCACTACATTGACTTTTCCAAGCCTTTTCATTCCTCCTTAAACCCCTTACTTCCCCCCTCTCAGCTAAGACTTTTGCCTTACTTTTCATTGTTAAAAACAGTACATTCCGTAAGAGTTTAATCTACTTTCCTCAAATCATATTCCTCGGCTATCTTCTCTCACTGTTTCTTACTTCCTCTCCCTGTCATAAAAGTGTTGGATATTCCCCTTGCCAAGGCAAATCTCATGTCTACAGGTGATTGCATTCAATCACATCTTCAGTAGAGTGTCCTCTCTCTCTCATCCCTATACACATTCACTAATCTCCATTCTCTCCCTGCTTACTGAATACTTCCTTTATGTTTCTTCCTCCCTAAAAGCCCTCACTTGATTGATGTATCTCCTCTAGTTATCCTATATCTTTCCTAATTTTTGAAGCTAAACTTACTGAGTTGTTCTACAATCAAGGTCTCTACTCCCTTTTCTCCCATGACTTTCTCAATTATCTGCTATCTGAACTGATCAACTGAAATTGCTTCCTCTAGAGATCTTAACTGATACCTTAAATGCCAAATCAGATGAATTTTTTCTCAATACTAATTCTTGACATTTCTGAAGAATTTGTCAACATCAGTAATCACCTTCTCATTGACATTCTTTTCTCTTTTATTGACATTGCTTTCCCTTAGTTATCCTCTCTTTTTCCACACCTCTAGTTCCTGGATTTCTAGGCTTCCTTCAAGTATCAGTGAAAACATGACTTTCTAAAATAATCCTTTCCTGACCTCCTTAATGTCAATGCCTCTCCTCTGAGATTGTCTCCGTTTTATCTCAAATATATTATATTTGCAAATAGTCATTTACATATTGTTTCTCCTCTGCCAATTCCCATTAGATTGTGAGCTCTTTGAGTATAGGGGCAATTTTTTTTTAATATCTCCAGTGTTTAGTACAATACCTGGCACATTTTAGAATAACCCAAACAAACAAAACTCAAGAAAAATATAGAAAGTTTTAAAAATATATGCTTTATTCTATATTCAGACCCCATCAGTTCTTTCTTTGGGGATGGATATCATTTTTCATCATAAGTCCTTCAGAGTTGTCTTGGATCATAGTATTGCTTAGAATAGCTAAGTCATTCACAGCTGATCTTCTTACAATATTGCTATTACTTTGTGTGCAGCACATGTCACTTCGCATTAGCTGATATAAGATTTTCCAGGTTTTTCTGAGAGCATCCTGCTCTTCATTTCTTAAAGTACAAAAATATTCCCTCACAAACATACACCACAATTTGTTCATCTATTCCCCAGTTGTTGGGTAGTCCCTCAATTCCTATTTTTTTGACACCAGAAGAGTTGCTATTAATGTTTTTGTATATATAGGTATTTTTCCTTTTATTTTTTTTAAAATATATTTTAGTATACAGACCTAGGACTAGTATCGCTAAGTCAAAGGATATGCATGATTTTGTAGTCCTTTGGGCATAGTTCTAAAATGCTCTATAAAATGGAGTCACCACTCCACCAACAGTACATTAAAGCCAAAAATTTGCCACATCCCATCCACCATTTATCATTTTTCCTTTTCTGTTCTATTAGGCAATCTAAAGTACCTCAGAATTGTTTTAATTTGCATTTCTTCAATTAATGCTGAGAACATTTTCTCATATGACTATAGATAGCTTTGAATACTTCATCTGAAAACTGTTCATTATCTTCTGATCATTTGGCAATTGAGGAACAGCTTTTATTTTTATATGTTTGACTCAGTACCCTATGTTTGAGAAAGGAGGCCTTTATCAGAAAAACTTGCCTAAATGTTTTTTTCACAGTTAAAATTTCTCACTGTACTTCTTTCCATCCTATTCACCCCTCTGTTTATTCTATTTTCTCTTTTTTTTTTCACCCTATTCCTCCTCAAAAGTGTTCTTCTTATGACTACCACTTCCCCAATCTGCCTTCCCTTCTATTGCTGCTTGTTACGGGAATCTGAAGATCTTCCCTGCCGCCAGGCCCTTTAATAGGCTTATGTGGCTCTGAGAACCTTCCCTGATTTGAAAATATACTCTGCCCCCTAATAGGCTGAATGTGGTCACATGGAGTCTGTGGCAGGAAGCTTTTTCTTCAGGAATGCCCACACCTTATTACTTTGTGATTGGGCAGTGGGTCAAGAGGGTTGTGACATTCTCTGATCCAGGAGAAGGCTACATATACCCTGATGTGAGTTTTTGCTTTGAGGCTCACTTTGGAAAGAGTTGTGTGATTTGGCCAGATGCGACTCTGGACAGGCCTTGAGCCCTGCAACCCAGATGTTGGTGCTTCCCTCTCTGGCAACTAATTAGGTATGGATGTAATGGTCAGACAGCTGGAATTCTGTCTGCTGATCTGTTTCTTTGTTTACTTGTAACTTCTGCTTATATTCTGTTTGTTCTCTGAAGTTCAGAGTGTTGACTTTTCCCCCTGAACCAGGAAAATGATCTATATTTGATTGATTAAAGTAAGATTGTTAACCCATTTTGAGTTTCTTTCCTTTAGAAAAGCAGATATAAGAACCTGTGCTAGCATTCACCCTGGGTATGCTAGGGTGCTTGCTGATACACTACCCTGGTGCACCCATTCTCTTTTTTTTTTTCAATATTTGATTATAGAATTTTAAATTCTAGATTCTTCTCCTTCCTCCCTCATCACCCACCCCCACTGGAAGGACAAGCAATTAAATACAGGCTGTACATGTGTAATCATGCAGAACCTCTCTACAGTGGGCATATTGTGAGAGACTGACTATATGTCCCTCATTCCTATCCCCCCCCCTTGTTTTATTCTCTACCCTGTCCCTGTCCCTGTCCTTTTACAGAAGTGTGTACTTCCAGAAACTCTCCCCCCCACCTTGCCCTCCACTCCGTCATTCCACCTCTCATCCTTATCCCCCTAATCTCCTGTGTGGCAAGAGAGTTTATGTCATTCCTTCCCTAAGCCAAATTCAATGGGAGTAAGGTTGACCCTTTCCCTTCTACCTTTCTGTTCTTCCCCACCATTGTAACAGTTATCCCTTGGCTCTTCTATATGAGATGATTAATCCCATTCTGTCTCTCCCTGTCTCCTCTCATTCTAATCCTCTCCCACCTCAGAATTTCACCTTTTAGAGTATTGTCCCTTCCTATTCAATTGATGCTGTGTCCTCTATGTACTCATATATACATATACTCAGATACGTGTTCGTACACATATATAAACCCTCCCATATAGACATATGTGTATGTATACGTATGTATACATTTGTATTCCCTTCACCTATCCTCATACTAAGAAAAGTTTCCCAAGTTACAATTATCATTTTTCCATGTTGGCATGTAAAGAGTTCAACTTTGATAAGTTCCTTATGATTTCTTTTCCATATTAACCTTCTCATGCTTCTTGTATTTGAGTGTCAAATTTTCTTTTCAGTTTTTTTTTTCAGCAAGAATGTTTGAAAGTTCTCCACCTCACTGACTGACCATATTTTCCCCTGGAACATTATACTCAATTTTGCTGGGTAGGTGGTTGTTGGTTTTAATCCTAGCTTCCTTGATCTCCAGACCCTTCCATCCCTTAATGTAGAAGCCACTAGATCCTGGGTTATCCTAGTTGTGTTTCCACAGCATTCAAATTGTTTCTTCTAGGCAGCTTGTAATATTTTCTCCTTGACCTGGGAACTCTGAAATTTGACTACAATATTCCTAGGCATTTTCTTTTTGGGATCGTTTTCAAGAGGTAATCAGTGAACTCTTTCAATTTCTATTTTGCCCTCTGGTTCTAAAACAGCAGGGCAATTGTTCTTGAGAATTTCTTGAAGGATGATTTCTAGGCTCTTTTTTTGATGATGGCTTTCAAATAGTCCAATAATTTTTAAATTGTCTCTCCTGGGTCTATTTTCCATGTCAGTGGTTTTTTTTTCAAGGAGATATTTCACATTGCCTTCTATTTTTTCATTTGTTTGGATCTGTTTAATAGTATCTTGATATCTTATAAAGTCATTAGCTTCCATTTGCTCCACTCTAATTCTGATGGAATTATTCTCTTTAGAAAGCTTTTGAGATTATTTTTCCATTTGGCAAATTCAACTTTTTAAGGCAATCTTCTCCTCACTTGCTTTTTGGGCCTCTTTTGCCATTTGAGTTGATCTATTTTTAAAGGTGTTATTTTCTTCAGTCAAGTTGTTGACTTTCTTTTCATTATTTTCTTGCATCATTCTCATTTCACTTCCCAATTTTTCCTCCACTTCTCTCATTTGGTTTTCAAAATCCTTCTTAAGCTGCTCTATGACTTGTAAGCAGTCTTCACTTTTCTTGTAAACTTTTGGTATGGGAGTTCTACCTGTGTTGTCTTCCTCCCATTCCGTACTTTGATCCTTTTTGTCCCCAAAGATGGAATCTAAAATTCAGTTGCTGTTCTTAATTTGCTTCCTTTGCCTGCTCATGTTGCCAGTCAATTACTTGATTTTTTAGCTCTGTAGAACTCTGCTTCCAGAGGGGAAAGCTCTGTCCCAATTCACTGGGGTTTTCACAGCTGCTGGAGCTATTAGGAGGCCACTATATCTGTAGCCCACACCAGCTTTGGCTCACTTTAAACGCACCCCAGGTCCACCACCCAAGACTACAATCAGGATCCAGGCTACTCAACACAAGAGCACTTAGCCTCTGGACAATTGCTTGGTCCCCCTGCAGTCTGCAGATTGGGAGCTCTAAAGCAGCCACTTGGAGGTGGCTGCAGGGCCGCCACTTCTGCCTCTTCCTTCCCCTGGAGGCAGTTTGGCTTGACTGCTTTTCTCCCCCAAATTTAGCTGAGTTCCACTGACCTTTCACTTTTTCCTTGTTTCTTATGGCTTGATAACTCTGGAAACTGCCACAGCTGCTGTTGATCCACTCTCCTGAAGGTTCCAGCTGCAGCTTTTCCTGGCTACCCTGGGGCCAAGCTGTGGTTTCAGGCTAGGTTGGTTTCAGCTCCCTCTGTGCTGCAATGAGCCCTTCCTGCTGAGCTGCCTTCAGTGGGAGATATGTTTTTTCTGGATTTTTGTGAGTTTTGGAGCCCTAAAATTTGTTTAGAGTCATGTTTTATAGGTATTTGAGATGACTATGTGGTAGCTGTGGAATCTTGTTGCTTCTACGCCACACCAGCACCCATTCTCTTATCCACTTCCCCTCTTTCTTTCCTCCTGTGTAAGATAGATTTCTATACCTGATTGAGTGTGTATGTTTCTCTATCTTTGAGTGCATTCCAATGATAATAAGGTACACTCACTCCCTATCACCTCCACCATTAGGGTAAAGGCTTTTTTTTTGCCCATTTTATGTGAGATAATTTGCTTCATTTTACCTTCTCTTTTCCCTTTCTCTCAATGCATTCCTCTCTCATGCCTTAATTTTATTTCCCTCTTTCTATATATACTCCTTCTAAGTGTCCCAATAATGAGAAAGTTCTTATGAGTTACAGGTATTATCTTCCAATATTGGAAAGTAAACATTTTACCTTAGTAAATCTCTTTGATTTCTCTTTCCTTTTTACCTTTTTTTTTTTTTTGTGCTTCTCTTGAGTTTGGCATTTGAAAGTCAAACTTTCTTTTCAGCTTTGATTTTTATCATCTTGATGCTTGAATGTCTTCTATTTCATTGAATGCCCATTTCACCCCAACTATTTCCCCTCCAAAAGATTATACATAGTTTTGCTGAGTAGGTGAATCTTGGTTGTAATCTTAGGTCCTTTGCCCTCTGGAATATTATGTTCCAAACATTATGATCCTTTAGTATAGAAGCTGCTAAATCTTGTGTTATCCTGAATGTGACTCCACGATACTTGAATTGTTTCTTTCTGGCTACTTGAGGTATTTTCTCCTTGCCCTGAGAGCTCTGGAGTTTGACTATAATATTCCTGGGAGTTTTTATTTTTACATCTCTTTTAGGAGGTGATCAGTGGCTTCTTTCACTTTCTATTTTATCCTCTGGTTTTAAAATATCAGGACTGTTTTCCTTGATAATTTCTTGAAAGGTGATGTCTAGGTTCTTTTTTTTTTTGAAGGGGGGAATGCAGGGCAGTTGGGGTTAAGTGACTTTCCCAAGGTCACACAGCTAGTAAGTGTTAAGTGTCTGAGGTCACATTTGAACTCAGTCACTCTTGACTCCAGGTTCTATTCACTGTGCCATCTAGCCACCCCTAGGTTCTTTTTTTAGTCATAGTTTTCAGGAAGTTCAATAATTCTTAAATTATCTCTCCTGGATCTATTTTCCAGGTGAGCTATTTTTTCCAATCAGATATTTCACATTGGCTTCTATCTTTTTTGTTGTTGTTATTCTTTTGGTTTTGCTTTATTGTTTCTTTATTTCTCATAAAGTCATTAGCCTTCATTTGTTCCATTCTAAATTTTAAAGAATTATTTTCTTCAGTGAGCTTTGTACCTGTTTTTCCATTTCTCCAATTCAACTTTTAAGTAGTTTTTTTCTTCAGTGAATATTTGTCACTTTTTCCACTTGGCTAATACTGCTTATTGAAACAGTCTTCTCTTCACATTTTTTTTTCCTTTGCCTCCTTTAACATTTGACCTCTCCTACTTATTCAAGGTGCAATTTTCTTCAGTATTTTTTGTGTCTCCTTTACCAAGCTATTGACTATTTTCTCCATGATTTCTTGCATCACTCTCATTTCTCTTCCCATTTTTTTCTCTACTTTTCTTACTTAATTTTCAAAATCCTTTTTGAGACATTCCATGGTCTGAGTACAATTCATATTTTTCTTGGAGGCTTTGGATATAGGAACTTTGATTTTATCTTCTTGTGGGTAGGTTTTTTGATATTCCTTCTCACCATAGTAATTTCCTATGTCAACATTTTTTGTTGTTTGATCATTTTTCCCAACTATTTCTTGACTTTTAATTGTTTGTTGAAGTGGTGCTCTGCTTTTAGGGTTGAAGGTTGCACTGGCCCAAGTTTTAGGACTTTTATGAAGTTGTTTTCAATTGTAGAGACCTGTAAATTTTCAGTTCTTCCAAGGTGATATGATCTAGAGAGAAATATTTTTACTACTCATTTGGCCTGAGTGACTACAAGCACTCTTTTCTGCCCTAGAACTGTGATGAGGAACCTTCCTCTGCTGGGGCTGTAAGCTCTGGTGTACTAGTGCACATCCTTGCCCTGGGACTGCATCCAGAATTGCCACCTAGATTTGAGTATGGGCAAAGCAACAGAGTCATATCTCCAATGCCAGCAAAGAGACTCCTGCTGATCAGTTTTTAGATCCCCTAACTATAATATGTGGGCTGAGAACTCATGAAGCAGGCACTACCGATTTTCCTGATTTGCTGGGGCTGGGTCTGTGCTGGTTAGGTTTATGCTGGATTGTGCTCTACTCTCACCCAGATGTAACAGATCTTTCCTACTGACCTCCTAAATTGTCTTTGACTGGAAAATTATTTTACCCCATCCTTTTGTGGGTTCTGCTGCACCAGGGATTGTTTTATGGCATTATTCCAAGGTGTTCAGAAGCATTTAGGGGGAAAAGTCAGGCAAGTTGATGCCTTTTCTCTGCCATCTTAACTCAGTCTCATGTTGTAGGTTTTTAATAAATGCTTGTTGATTAGATTTTACAGTTTAAAATAAACAAGCTCCCCACCCTACTGCCAACCCACCTTATCTCTCAGCTGTCCACAATCTTCTCTTTTCTGTGTTAAACATAGAGTGTTCCTTCAATTTATTGTCTGAATATGACAAAACACAATGGATCTTTCACTTCCCTTAGCATAGATTTTATTCTTCTATAAATGCAGGTTAATATTACAGATATATATATATATATTTTTAGTGGCCTGGGAACCCATACCATATGTCCTTCAGGCAGTCAAATAATTTATCAGAATAATCAGAAAAAAAATACTGAGAATTCTGTGATTATCTCATATACAAGATGGAGGATTAGACATTTTTCCAAGTACAGACTAATTCCTAAAACAAACAAAAAAAAAGCAAACTAAAAAACTAAAAGACAAATGATGTGCCAGATGTACAGCAACTACCATTTAATACATAGAAAAAAGAAAGAAAACCTCAACAAGGTAAAATCCTTATGAATCAATGCCAGATAATGCAAATCCTTAAAGCACTCACTCAGAATCCCATTCCTATCAGCCACCACAACTCTGAGGACAAAAGTATGAAATAGTGTTGTAAATTTTGTTTGTATTTGATGATACTATAATTTGCTGGCAGCTGACCCTAGCAACAAGCAACAGACTTTGATTCTGTGCAATGGGATAATTTGTGAACATGTTTTTGGATGGGAAGAGGGTTGATGTATTTTGCCTAGAATTTCCCAATTTGAGTAACCCAAATAATGGCTCTGACTCAAACATCCTCCTTACTATCCTCTGCAAATTATAGATGCACATAGAAAAGTGTATTATCTATCTATCTATCTATCTATCTATCTATCTATCTATCTTTCTATCTATCCATCTTTGGGAAGGGGTGAATTGCTTCTGCTTATGCAAAGAAGGAAAAGAGAACCACTAGATTATTTAGATCATAGCATCATCATGATTGGTTACAGTGAACAGAGGGAGAAAGAGGTTGAAACCTATCTTGAGCCAGTCTTTTCCCACCAGAGGCTACTCAGTGATTGAATCAATCCCAATTCAATTCAATTCTTCTAATTTGGGAAGAGGTTAAATCAACTTTGCAGTTTAGTTAAATCAACTTTGTATATTTTAACTAGCAAAGGCATGAGTCAGAAAAGGATTGTCAGATGAATAATGCTAGGGATATTGTGGGTGTCTGTGAAACCCCCAATTATTTCAAAAGAAAGAATACTCAATAAGAGTAAATTGATAAATCAACAGAGTGGATCCAAAAACTATAGGAATAAGTCCCAAGTCATCATAGAGATTACAAATTTCTACTAACAAATACAATAAGGCAAAGGAAAATGAATTAAAACCTAATATAATATAGAAAGCCAGTGGAATTCTAAGACAATGTGGAATAATAAGACAAAAAAGGAAATTTCAGAATGGTTCAAAAGGAAAATATAAACACAAAAGAAAAAAATAAATTAGAAATGAAAAGATATAAATATAGCTCACAAAGCAAAAATAATAAAATCCATAAATTGTCAGTAAATAATTGAGTCTATTGTGAGAGGTTCTCAAAAGAAGCAAAAGACAGAGTAAAAGACACTAAAGACAAAAATATTGAAGTGGAGGAAAATTTGGCAGGAGAAGTAAAAGACAACAGTATTAAGACAACATATGATTTTCATAGAAACCTTAGTTATCAGTCTCAAAAACAGGACATACAAAGACAAGTGAAGAAGTGTGAGTTTAATAGAAGTCATAACAAAAAAAAAAAGGAAGAGCACTTTATGTGGGAAAATGCAAGAGAAAACTGCACTGTACCTAAAAATACAGAAAACAAATGAACAAAATAATCAACCAATTATCCACAGGAACAACAATGATGATAATAACATAACAAGGAAAACGGAATTGTGATTTAACCTCCACGAGAAATACCTATTCAATTCATCAATTCCACTGACAAGCAATGGATTCTTTAACCAGTCAAGACAAAAACCTTCAAGTATAAAGAAAAGACCTTTTAAAAAACATAGTTTATTTTTGTACCTACTTGAAACTACAGAAAGAAATGGAAAGGTATATTAAAAAAGTTAAATATTTCAAGTTGTAACCCAAAATGACATAACCTGTAAACATGAGTCTCATACATACACACACACACACACACACACACACACACACACACACACACACACATCTTTTGAAGTATCCATGAGAGGAAGAACAGAAATGAATGGAACATTCAACTTGCAACTACATCAAAAACAAAACAAAATGAATAAGTAAAGATAAATAAGTTTAAAAAATCTACAACAAAACACAAAATCCCCTCCATACTAAAGGAAAAAAGAAAATGACCCATGTTTAGAGGTAAATTTTTTTTTAATGATATATTGAATTTTTGGAAGACCATCAATTGATAAAAGGGACTCAGAGATATACATTTAAGTTTAATTTTAAAAATAGAAAAGGGAAAGAATCAATGGACTGTAATATGCCACAGTGTCACTTTCCACCATGCTCCCAATGAATCAATATTTATTTTGTGAGATGAACTAGCATAATTAGCAAGTGTATAAATGTGAAAGAGGGTTTGAGGATTGGGAAAAATATTCAATATTTCAGTAATGATAATGTCATTCCTTTCAAGCTTCTCCTTATTTTGGATAATGTCTCAGGTCACCCTTCCCATCTAGATGATTCTAATGAGCATGTAAAAGTGGTCTACCTTCCTCCTAACACTATCTCATTATTACTACCTATGGATCAGGATATGACTACAAATTTCAAGGCATATTATTTATGTACTACGTTTGTCCAGGCAAGCAGAGCTTTAAGGACAGATAATGACTTGACATTGAAAGATTTCTGGAAGCTTTATAATATTTACCATTCATTCTGGAATATTGATAAGGCATGAGGAGATGTAACAGAAATATTTATGAAGAAAGTTTGGAGGAGAAAAAAATTGTTCCTGCCTGCAGTTCCTTCCTGATTTTCATGGATTTGACAAAGATGCAACTGAAGAAGTGAGGAACAAGATTATAAAATTTACACAAGAATTAACACAAGAAATAGTAAGAAAAAAAATTATAAAATTAGCACAATAGCTGGAAGTGGATGAGAATGATGTGAAGAAGTTGGTTGAGTCTCCTGGAGAACTGTGAAATGAGGATCTGATTGAAGTGTTAGTTGCAAATATTGAAGAAGAAAAGAAAGCTTCAGAACTGAGGCTGAGCTGAAAAGGTTGACAACAAAACAGTGGAGATATTCCATCATTTTAGTGATTTTTTTTCTTATATTGAAAATATAACTCCAAGTATTTCAAGATTTTTAAAAGTTCAAAGAGTAGTTGAGGATAATATTGCTTGCTATCCTCAGATGTGGGGTTGGGGTTGAAGGGAATTGCAACTGTTTGTACAGTTGATAGCTTTGTAAAAAAAAAAAAATTACACAATCACCAGTGATAAAGGTTAAGTGCAGTGGGTCGAAGAGTAACCATACTGCACACCTATGCTAATTTTACTGCATAGTTCTTTACTGTATAGTTACTTTACTATATTGTATATACTTTGTCATTAATTTTACTTTTCATTTCATAATTCTACTTATTATCGTAGTACAGTATTTAATATGTCTGCATTTTATTACATTTTGTGACTTGCATGAAGGTGTTATTTTGTGTATACCTTTGTTATATAAGTTAAGTAAAGTAAGGTGGGTAGGGGCAAATTCCCATTGATTAAATAGTTGTCTGAGGAATGATTCACTTACGTGAAATGAGAACTGTCTATACAACCAATCCTGAATGTTTGTGGGTTTGACTTCCATGACTTCAAGCATTCAGGTTATTTTATTAGCAACCACGTTTTTACTTTCGGTTTGGCAGCCTGCACATATTTGCAGTTATGTGTAATAGAGAAAAAAAAATTGTTAGAAGCCAAGCGCTGCCTTTGCTTAGAAGTTTCTCAGCATCCTTGTCAAGCATCAAACACAGTCTGCCCTTACCATGTGAGAGAGCTAGAGATAGTGGAATGTGATGGGAGGAGTGGTAGCTTGTGAGCTCTGACTGAGGAGCAGGGACTCACCCCAAGGGATGACATTTTCATTGGGGAACTGATCAACCACAGAGCTGAAAGAAAGATTAGAGATGAAAGAGATGCCCTGTCCCTTTTTTACCTTGGGGTCGAGAGGCATTAATTTTATACTATTATATTAATAAATAATTATCAATTTGTGATCCACCCCTTTCTGAAAAATCAACTCCTGAAAAGGTCAGTCAGCCGCTGAAGGGCATGGCTGAGTGGCAAGATTTGCTCCTAGCTCCCAAGGCGCATGCTAATTAACTAGGTGAGTGAGACCCCAGTCAACTGAGTAATCTAATTCCTCTTTAGAGTATAAAGAGGACCCAACCTTGGTAAATCTTTGCCTGGGGGAAGAACTACCTGTCCATTAGAGAGTAGGGCAACCCAGTTCATGAAGGAAAAACTAGCTGGAGATGTTCAGAGGGAAATGACTTCCACTGCCCAGGAGCCTTGAGGTTGCTGAATCACAATCAAGTCATTTTCTCAAAAGGAACTGAAGACTTTTGGCCAAACTCCTCATTAAAGGTCTACTAATCAGGGTTGAGTTTCACTTGTCAAAAGAGTACCCTTTCAGAAAGAATTTAAGAGTTTCAGTATCTCCTTGGCATCTTTGGCTACCAAGAGAAACCACTGACCATTAATTTATTGATTGCTAGGTAGATTAATTAGTAAGTTGGTTATTAATTACCCAGAAACTGTCCCTTGGCATTTTCATTCATCGCAAGATTCTTCTGACATTGATGCTCCATTCCTACCCCGCCATCTGTAACAGCAATCACCCTAGCATACCTAGGATGACCTGCTAGCACAGGCTCTTTTGATTGGTTTTTCTAGGAAAGATTGCTTTAAAAGTGTTTAACAATCCTACTTTTAATTACATTCACTAGTTCAGGGGAAAGTTCAGCACCCTGAACATCAGAGAAAATATAAGCAGAGATATTGGCATAACAACCAACAGACAAGGCTCTGACTGCCTGTATCAAAGCAATATTACTATACACTTTACATAAACCCCTGGATCAAGAGAACCTTTACATCTGAACAGTCAGAAGGTCCTGACCATACAACTATTCAGAGTCTTGTCCAGGGAATCACAAGCTCCTTCTCATAAGCAACCCCCCAAAGCAAAACTGCAACTCAGAGTACATATACACTTCTCCGAGCCAGAAGGCATCACAATCCTCTTGACTCAGTGCCTAATTAGGTTAGTACCAAAAGGTGTGAAAGCCTTCCTACAAGCAAGCCTCTCCCTAATAAGCTTCTCCTTAAGGAAGTTCCTCCCCCAAAGGGTCCTATGTGATTGAGAATGTATCATAGCTGGGCACATAGTCCTATTAAATGGGTGGGGAAGATCTTATATCCCATTAACATTACACCATCCTGTTTGCCTTTCCTCTCTCTTATATTTTATGGCTTATATTTCACCAGGAGCAGGGATAAAAATGTATTGTGCTTTAGATAAATTTTTTAAAAAGGAGTTGTAAACATGCCTACAGAAAAAAAAAAGAAAGGAAAAAACAAAAATTCCCAATATCAATGTAGATAAATGAGGAAATTACATTATATTATAAGAACTATAAATACTACTGACTTTCTAAGTTGACTTTGATTTTTGTGGGTTGAGAAGTCTGGAAACCACCACAGCTGCCAGTCATTCTGTCCCTTGAGGCCTGCTCCCAGTTTGTTGGGGTCCCATGTGTGCCAGCACGGCCCATGCTAGACTGTGCTCCTCTTCCAGCACAGTGAAATATACCATTCCTGCCAACCTTCCAGGTGGCCTTGGACTGGAAATTTGTTTCACTCTGTCATTTTGTGGGTTCTGTTGGTCTAGAATTTGTTTAGGGTCATTTATACAGGTAATTGGAAGGGTTTGGGGAAGAGTTCAAGCAAGTCCCTGCTTTTACTCTGCCATCTTGGTTCCACCCTTTTTGTTTTTTCAAATATTCTATAAGGGATGACTTTGTCAAGGCAAGATACAGAATAAAATATAATTATGCAAAAACAAAACATATAAATAAAAAGCTTAAAAAATTACTAGAATATATACCACTATGGCAAATATCAAATGTTAGTGGTATTATATTTATAATTGTTTGTTGTTGTTGAGGGTGGGGGGAGAGGACAGCCTATGAAAAGGAATAAATCTGTTAATTCTAGAATTTTTTTAATTTAAGAAAAAAATGATACAGTCGTGACCCACCACAGACTTATGTTTTAAAGAGAAGATAACAAATACATGTAGAATGATTTGGATTGTAGAATATATCATGGAGTATTCATGGATGTCTCTAGGGTCTGTCTCATGGAGTCTGCATGGAGCTCCTTAGACAATATCTAGGGACATTTGTGGCTCAATACTGAAGGAACTGACACTTTGCAATGGCATAATGAATTCTGAGTGATCCTTTGATACTTTTTACCAACACCATGACAGAGATTTGCCCTGTACTGTCCTCTCCTGATCTGTCATGTCCTGTCTTCTCTTGTTATCTCCTTTCCTCTCTTCTCCTTTCCTGTTCTCTCCTCTCCCATCTTTTCCTTTTCTCACTTCATCTCTCTCCTCTTTTCCTGTCCTTTCCTCTCTTCTTCCCTCTTCTTCTGTCCTGTCCTGTCCTCTTTCCTCCTCCTCCTCCTCTTCCTTCTGTTCCTCTCCATTTCATCATCTCCACGCTTCCCCACTTCTGTATTTTTATGTTACTTTTTGTCTTTGTGTCTGTGTCTGTCTGTCTCATTATAGCCCTACCTCACCAAAGCTTGGCAATATGTCAGCTGCAAGCTCATGGCAGAGAAAAAAAAAATGTCTTGTTTACATACAACAATCACTGGGTCTCTGAGCAGTTAAGATGAAGTTGATGTTAAGAGTAAGTAGTCTTAGAAAATTGGTCATGTTTTGATAATTTAAGTATCAATTTTTCCAGATCATATGATAATTGTTCAAAGATATTACCTGCTACAGTATAGTCAGTCCATATTTGTGAGCCTTTTTTGTTCATCATTTGTTTTGTGTAGAGGAAATAACTGTCCTATACCAACCTATGCTGGTGTCCTTACTTTTTGGGAGATACTAAAAATGAGCCAAACTTGAGTGTTAAGTCATTTTTCCTTCTAGGGCTGCAATATAGTATTTAAAGGACCAGTGACAATGAACAAAATAATTTGGCTACTCTTTAGGTTTCAGGTTCCCAAATGACAGAACCTGGTCCTTGTAAATAGGTCAAGAGTTGACACAGTCCCCATAGGGCAGGGAATCTTAACCTTGGGTCCATAGACTAATAAGAAATTAGAAAATAGAGTGAATAAATATGATTTATATTCTACATATGTATATTTTATACAGGTATTGGTATGTACATGCACGCATATACATATAAATACATGTATATATGTATTTAATCAATGTATCTATCTATATATTTGTGTGTGTAAACAAATACAAAGTAGACACAAAGCATGTACAGCTGGAGGAACCAGAAAAAGCTTTCTAAAGAAGGTGGTACTTAAGGTAAGTCTTAAAGAAAAATAGGGATTACAAGAAGAAGAGGACAAAAAACAGTATTCCAGGCTTGTGGGAGAGAAGACACAAAAGCATCTATCTGTTTACAGGTAAGGATTAGAACATGATACTTACACAGACAATTTGAAAGAAAAAAATAACATCTTGGTAATATAAATATACACTGGTATAATTTAATAATAAAGATTATTAATAAATTGTGGAGTGTACCAAGCCAAGATTTTAATATTCACTAACAAAGTTTTTAGTTTCACATTAAAAATAAAGATTGGTTTATACATGTTGCAAAGACAATAATATTTACAGCTAAAACTATGTGGAAATGCATACTATATTTTGGAAATAGATTTGCCAAACAAACTTTAAAGGACAATAGCCTAAACAGCTGTAGAAATACAAAGAAAGCCACTTTGGTTGGGTTGTATGGCATATGGAAGTGAATGAGGTATAAGCAGACTTCAGAGTTAAGAAAGGTTCTAGTTAAATACCAAACCTATTCATTCCTAGACCATATTTTCTTAAGTACTCATTTTAGTTTTGCCAGATTAATAGATTTAAATCTAGAAAATCCCCTCATTTTAAAACTGTGGAAAATGAGACCCAAATAATTTAAGTGTAGCTCAAGGTCAGAGGTAGAAAATGGAAATCAAGATTTCAAACATTTCTGATTCAAACCACAGTACTCTGGCTCCAAATATAGCATTCTGCCATTGAATTATTTTGTTAGGTTGAGGTCAAGTTCAACCTTTCCTGATGATAGCATGATATGGTAAAAACAGTAGCCAGAAACATTTGGATATCATCATAGAATCACAGAATAGCATCATAGACTAACTAAGAGGGACATTAGATATCATCTATTCTAAATGTATCATTTCACAGATGAGGAAATTGAGGACTATAAAAGGAATATGACTTTCCAGAAGTCAAACAGATAATAGGTAGCAGAGAAAAAAGTTAAATTAAGATCCTCTGATTCCAAATCAAGCACTCCTTCAATAGTAGCATGGTACTTCTCAAGTCCTACTTCTGACTCAGCTACATATTCCTGAGCTTGTTATTTAAGCTCTCCTTGGCTCAATTTACTCATTTTTGAAGTGAAAGGATTTGGATTCTCTCTCTAAATTTCATGAGTCTGTAACCATAGCAAATGATTTCATATACGTTATCATAACTCACATACTCGTACAGATACATACATACATACTGAATTTTTTTCTTCCTATTTCCAGTCTTGTCTTCTATTGATGATAGCTACTCAAAAACTGGGACTACCTCTTTTACTTTCTATGTATTCTTGTATTGCTTAGTACAGAATTCAATAAATGTCATTAGTTATTGATTTACTACCACACTTTATATAGCATGAAATAAATATGGCCAATCTAATCAAATATTTTTACACAAGAATGCTTTATTTTGTTAATCCAGTTCTCACTATCTTTTTGGTGCTTGAACACATAATTTTACAAGAAAAAAGTGAATAATTTTTTTTCTTAATATGAAACTACAATGGTTTAATCAATGAACAGCTATCCTTCAATAATTCTGCAGTGAGGAAGTGCCTATCTCAAGTCAAGATTTTGCTATTTATTGACATTGGGTAGCTTTGCATTGTAAAGATTATATTTGATGGTGAAAGCATATGGAAATGAATTTCTTATAAATATAACACTAATATATTTGATGAAAGGGAAAGCATTACATGAAAATAGACCAAAGAGTTCATACTCTATCATTGATATTGGGCATAGTAGTTCTTATTGGAAAATAGTTATTTCTAGTAGTTTACTATGCTAATGTGGGTTTATATGACGATAATGCTAATTTTACATAGATAGATATACTACATGATCTTTAGAGATAACTAAATAATATGCTATATAATATTAATACACTTTTCACTAATAATCTAATGATATTTATGCATTCTTAAAACAGCTTAATCAAAGTAATTATTGACATTTTAATTTATCACACAGCAATGTGACTTAAAGGATAAATAATAATTCCCTAATTAAGGAAGTTCTGTGATGCCTCTTTGTAACATCTCTATAATTATGATTTCATTGGATTTGGAACTGAAAGAGACATACTGGGTCATTTAATCCAAACACCTCCTACCACTTTTGTAGATGAGGAAACTGTTGGCCAAAGTACTAAGTGAGTTGCACCATGTAAGAGAGATAGCAAATACTAGATAAATTATTCAAACTCAGGGCCTCGGATTCCAAAGCTAGGTTTTTATTCTCTATATTGTGGTACTTGTCTTCCCAAAGCTATACATCAGGTCAATTCAAGTTTTGGCAGGTTCTACCAAAGTTAGACAAGCTATATTTCAGGTACTGTGTCAAACCCACCCCATGTCCTACCTCAACATTTAGAGGAGGTGCATATGCACAAAAAAAAAAAAGCAAAAATTAAAACCAACACTATGGGTTGAGGGCTGTGTGATATAATGGGAGAGGGTTTCAAGGAAAACAACAAAGAACTGTCACAGCATCCAGGAGAGTGGAGCTATGTAACTGTCTGACATCTGTTCAAAAAAGTTGACTGCATAGTGACATACAAATAAATTCTTCTCTTTACCACTTGTGTATCTAATTAAGACTTTTGAAAATGAATATTGAAAGACTTTAGTCTCTACGTTATTTGCTTGTCCTGACTAGTACAACTGAAATACAGCATCACCTCATTTAACCAGGTATATCGATGGGTTTCAATACAATCAAAGCCAGGGGTGGAGGGGAAATGAAAAAAAAAAAGCAAAGCAAAACAAAACAACAACAAAAACAAAGCTCATTGAGTCATCAACTGAGATGCTAAAAAGTTAATGGATTAATATACTTTGCTTATCACTCAATATTCATTAAACACTACATGCTAACAACTCTGCTATGCTATGAATAGTAGCACTTATTCTTTGGCATCCTATTTTACTTGATTGCTTAGTTTATTATCTCATAATAGATATAAATTAGAAAGTATATCTGAGTTACTGGGGATGAGAAAATGACAACAATGAGAAATCATAGCTTACAAGGAGGAGGAAGAAAAGCAATAGAAAGTATTCACACACCTAAAAATGACCATTTGGGGATCATTTGGAATAGGAACAATCAATGTTTCCTACAGGATCCATGATTGCACAGTACAATACTTAATGTTCTTGGAAAGAAAAAGAAATAATCAATTTTAGAAAAAGTCTACTCAGTTAGGGAATGGCTAAACAAGTTATGGTATATGAATGTAATGGCATACTATTGTGCTATAAGAAATGAGGAGCAGCCAGACTTCCTAATAACCTGGCGAGATTTATATAAATTTATGCTGAGTGAGGAGAGCAGAACCAGGAGAACTTTGTACACAATTACAGACACATCATATGTGTGATGACTGACTTTGATAGAATGGGCTCCTCTCACTAATGCAAGGTTAGAAAACAACTACAAAAGACTCATGTTGGAAAGGGATATCCACATCCAGAGAAAGAACTAGAGAGTCTGCAGATCAAAGCAAACTATTTTCTCTCTCTCCTTTGTTTTTTTTTTTTGTCCCTTCTTTCTTACTGTTCACCTCACTGGTTATAATCCTTCTTTACAACATGACTAATGTTCAACAAAAGGTATTTGCAGAACCTATATTTGATCACATGCCACCATGGGGGAAAGCGCATAGGAGAGAGAGGGGGAGAAAATTTGAAACTCTAGGGATTGTGGAATGAAATGCTGTAAACTCAAAGTGAAAAAAAAATTACAAAAAAGAAAAAGTCTATAAAAGTTCTTAATTTATAAATAGATTTTGTGGTTAAAGACAATCTAAATAATTAAAAACTGCATTCATAGTCAGTGAATAAAAGAAAGTTTTCTATGCTAAGTTTTAAGATAGAAAGAAAACAGTTACATTTTGATGTTTTGAAAAAATCATTCTCTAAAGGTTATGTATTCACTCTGTACTGCTAGAGATCACAATCCATTCAAGCTTTGTCATCCAGCGTGATTCTACAATTTGCCCTTTCATAAATCCCCCAGACTATTGACTCAATTGATTGTAGCCCTTCTTCTCAGACACTTAATGTATTCTGTCTACCAATATATTTGGGCTGATCATTTGACAGTTTCCTCCCTCTTGCCAGGTGACCAGCCATCATTTTCTAATCATATGTTGTCTTGATGATGTATTTTATCTTAATACTCATGTTCAACCTACCGTTGGTTATATAGGGCACTCTACTGCATCTAGGTAGAGTACCCATCGGGCTATGTCGTATTTTTGAAAATATGTGTTCTTCATCTCTAGAGCCTCTTTTGTATGAATTATCTGGATAATCTCTCTCTGTAGAGGCTCTGGGTCTCATTTAAAAGACCTCATTCTAGGAACCAGCAGCTAAGTTTCTAATTCTAGAAAAGTAACAGAACAACATCTTCAAACATGGACATTAACATGACCTCAATATCTTTAGAGAATTTCTGTCATAATTGTAGTTTATTAAAAAAAAATCCAGGGGCAGCTAAGTGGTGCAATGAATAGAGTACCAGCCCAGGAGTCAGGATGACCTGAGTTCAAATCTGGCCTCAGACACTTGACACACTTACTACCTGTGTGACCTGGAGCAAGTCACTTAATCCCAATTTACTTTCTTTCTCACCTCCAAAAAAAATTAAAAAAAAAAAACCTGTATGATTCTAGAGTACATCTTTGATGATTTTTTTTTCTGTTGTCCTCTACCAGCTCAATATGTATCAAGGGGACTGAGTGAAGCTATGTCTTTGGTTATATCTACTAAACAATCTTGGATGACTTTAATATATGGAAAACAGCCCCATTGCGTAGTCTAATTTTTTGGTTGTGTTTTGTTCTGCCATCTAAAAAACATTGGAAAAATATGGTGGCATTCTATATTCATGACATATCAATCAGGGTTATCATAGTGGGCAGAAGATTTGTTGTAGAAATGGCCTGTCAGTACTTTCCTTTGTTTGGATTGATTACGCCCACAACACAGGATGAACCATTCTCATATTTTATGTAGATACGAAATAGACTCATGTGTTTGTAATTTCTTTTGCCTTCTCCCTTGCTTTAAAAATAATAATAGTGATCCTTTCCATTATTTTAGATCTTGATATGATTTCATTCTCAATCTTCACCCTTCTACTGAATGATATTTTTGTCTACTTTTTCCTATTTTATTATCACAAGTGTTCTTTGTCAGTGTTCTAAGATGCAATAATGTGGGAAAACTCAGAGTGTTGAGTTTGTTGCACCCCAAAATATATTAAAGTACCAGGATTTTTCAGTTTTTTGGTTCTTGTTCTGATAAAAATCACAAAACTAAATATTATTTTGCTCTAGAAAGCAAAATATTTAAGATGTATCATCAAAGGCGGAGCCAAGATGGCGGCGTAGAAGCAGCAACATAGCCCAGCTCTCACATAGCCACCCCAAAATACCCATAAAATAGGACTCTAAACCAATCCTGGAACTCCAAAACGCACACAAAGATACTTCCCACTAAAGTCA
>CM053580.1:108244171-108264170 GCA_028627135.1 Pseudochirops cupreus
GGGAGAACAAGAAGGCAAAAGGGAAAGAGTCAACCTTCCTCTCACTGAACTTGGCTTAGGGAAGGAATGATATAAACTCTAAGCTGGGTATCTTGCCACACAGAAGAGTAGGGGGAATTGGGATGAGAGGTAGGATGAAGGAGGGGAGGGCAAGGTGGGGGGGGTGGGTTGATGAAAGTGCACACTTCTTTAGAGGTATAGGGACAGGGTCAGGATAGAGAGTGGAACGGGGCAGGGGGGGTGGTATAGGAAGAAGGGACATGTAATTAGTCCATCACAATATGCCCACTGTGGAGAGGTTCTGTGTAACTACACATGTTCAGCCTGTATTTGACTGCTTGTCCTTCCAGTGGGGGTTGGTGATGAGGAAGAGAAAGAATCTAGAATTTAAAGTTCTATAATGAAATGTTAAAAATATGTATGTATATTATATATATATATATACACACACATATGTATATATATATATACAATTATTATTATTATTATTGTTATTAACTACATCCAACTGGAACTTAAGATACACAGGCACTGTGGAAGGGAGATCCATCCTGTCCTACTGGAAAGTCAGAGGTATGATGGGGGAGAACATAGGAGAGAATAGATTGGGGGAGGGGTTATACAATGGGATGGCTGTTTTGGGGTGGTGGGTAGGGTAAAGATGGCGAGAAAATTTGTAACTCAAAATCTTGTGCAAATGAATGTTAACTAAAATAAATAAAAGTTTATACAGCTTAACAAAAAAAAAAAAAGAATTCCATTGCTTTCACATACCACAACTTGTTGAGTCACTGCCCAATTGATGGGCATCCCCTCAATTTCTAATTCTTGATGACTATAAAAAGAGCTGCTGTATTTTTGTACATGTGGGTCCTTTCCCCATTTTTATGACCTCTTTGGGATAGAGAACTCGGAGTGGTATTGCTGGTATGCACAATTTTATAACCCTTTGGTCATAGTTACTAATTACTCTCTAGAATGATTTGATCAGTTTGCAACTCAACCAATAATGCATTAGTATTTCAATTTTGACACATTTTCTCCAACATTAATCATTTTCCTGTTTTGTTATCTTCGCCAATCTAATAGGTATGATGTAGTTATCTGAATCTGCCTTTCTCTAATCAAAAGTGATTTAGAGCATTTTGTTTTTCATGTGACTGTTGATACCTTTAATTTCTTCACCAGAAAAGTGCCTGTTCATATCCTTTGACCCTTTATCAGTTGAGAAATGACTTGTGTTCTTATAAATTTGACTCACTTCTCTGTGTTTTAGAAATAAAGTCCTTATCAGAGTCATTGACTGTAAAAATTGTTTCCCAGATTTCTGCTTCTCTTCTAATCTTGGTAGCATTGATTTTGTGAAAAAACTTTTCAATTTTCACAAAATTGCAATTTATAATCACCCTCAAAGGACATTTAGAAAATGCTGCCCCTCTTTGTGAAATAGGAATGGGATAAGTATTTATCATGTATTAAGCACCTTGCTAGGCATTATGTGCACCCAAACTAGGTCAAAGAAATGGTTTTGGAGGGTAAATTGAAAGGAGAGCAAGTACTATAGATGAGATTTATTTTGAAATGCTATGTCCAGACAAGGACACATTAATTCTTAGCCAGATACACATTGGAGTCTTCAGGGAAGCAGCCAAGGTGCTAGAAAATTGTAAAGTTTATCAAATTGATTATCTCTGGACTATACAGATCAAACCAACCAGTAATTCACTCGACCATATGTTGTATTGTGCTATCTGAATGGAGCTCATAGTAGCACAACTCAAGCAAATTCTAAGCCTATAAAAAAGTGTTAAGAGAAAGGGAAGAAGGAAGGAAGGAAGGAAGGAAGGAAGGAAGGAAGGAAGGAAGGAAAAAAGGAAGGAAATAGGAAGGGAAGGAGGGAAGGAAAGTAAAGAAAGAGAGAGAAGAGTCAGTGATGTAGAATGGTGCCTCACTTTTGTGCGTACAATTTGATGCTTTAAAGAAACAGAGGTATGATACTCATTAAAAAGGAGAGAAATATTAATTTAAACAAGCAGTTTCAGGGACAGAAAAGAACAGAAATACTGTGTCATGGGCTTACAGCTACAGAACATTATGGCATCTCAGCTCATTTGCATATGTTTTATTATTTTAAATGGGAGAAACTAAAAACTGAAAAATCTTATAAACATTTGGAAAGTGAGGGGTTTTTAAGTATCATCAATTTGTGAGGTAGAAAATGGGGAGTTCTGACTTTTCAAGTGAAAGGTAAATTACTGCAGCTTAGGAAGCATGCACTTATGTCACTGAAGTAGACAGGAGCTGAATTTAGGAATTTGGGAACAGAACCTCAAATAAGAATCTGGGGTTAAGAATTGAAGATGAGGCAGAGGAGAAAGTGGAGGCAGAGTAATAGGCATTAAAAAAAAAATCAGCTCTGCTAGAACAGTGGCAGTTAGACACAAGCACCTGAAAGAAGACTTCAAGATATTTGATTTCCAATTGGTAGGAAAAAGAAGTGATTTTATAAGGTAAAAGTTTCAGGCCAACCTAGATATGTTGAGAGATGAAGATTTTTATATGTTCCTCTTGCTCTCTGGCTTGAAATTAAACAACAACAACAACAACAACAAAACAGGAACGTTTTCAACTGCTCTGCATTCTGAGATATGAGCAACCTTAAATAAATATGAATTTTCTTTTACTCAGTATTTTCATATCAGGTACCTGTAAGTTTGTGCCCACTCTTCACAATATATATTGAGTGTATTGACAAGAGGGTGTGACCAAGATTTATGTGAATATTGTGATAGAATTTAATTATTTATATACTGACTTTAATATATCAGCAGTTGCAATATTACCATTTCTTTTGCCTTATTTATAAGTAGAGAGTTATATTCAAGATCTAAAAGTATCATTATTGTAAGAAGCATATTAATTTGTGAGTAACTGTTTGTGTAGATAAAATAAATACATAAGAAAGGACCAAAGAGTGAGAGTAGAAATGAATAAAGGCAAGATATTTCCCATCATTGTGGCTTCTTCTAAAAATATGAGAGAATTAGAATTTTATAGTGATGGTCATCCATTTCTGGAAGAGATAAAGATGACATCAGATGGATTGATCAAGGCAACCCAGAGTCAGTGGGTTTAAGGGAAGAAACATGTACTGTGTTACATTGGTCAATGACATATGTTTCTCATGTCATAACAACATGGCCTCAACTGCATTTGGGGGCTATGCATTTGAGTCTATGTCAATTGATAAAAACCACTTCTTGTGTTACACATATTTTTCTGAACTCTTTTAATTCAAATTTCCCACTAATATATCCAATAAAATATAGTAACAGAGGTAAAGATTTGAAACATTTGTTTTACGTTTCCCTCTTTTATATTCAAGTAAAAATAAAGAACTAGGCTGGACAAGTAGAACTTGCTGAAGTATCAATCAGCTCTGATTACTAATGAATAAATGATTATGAAGTATGAATCTGTAATTCTAGCTGGAGCTTGAACACAACTAAATTATAGAATTTTCTTATTGTGTTATTTTCTATATTAATAATGTATTTTCTGTCATTAATGGATTCTACCAAATATTTAAGGAACAATTAATTCCAATACTATCTAAACTATTTGGAAAAAGAGCAGAACAAATTCTAACAAACTCCTTTTATGAAACAATTATGGTGTTAGTACATAAACTAGAAAGAGTTAAAAGAAAGAAAATGGTGGACTAATTACCCTAATGAATATTGAAACAAAAAAAAATTTGGAAAAAATATTAAGAAGGTGATCACAGAAATATATCACAAAGATTATGTACGATGAGCAGGTAGCATTTATACCAGGAATGCAGTGTTGGTTGAATATTAGGAAAATTATCAATATAATTGACCATATTAATAATAAAACCAACAGAAAACACACGATAATCTCCATAGACACAGAAAAAGCTTTTGACAAAATACAGCACCCATTCCTATTAAAAAAAAAATACTTGAGAACATGGGAATAAAGAGAGCATGCCTTAAAATGATAAGCAGTATCAATCTAAAACTATCCCTAAGCATTTTATGTAATGAGGATAAGCTAGAAGCCTTCCCAATAAGATCAGGGGTATGCATATTATCATAACTATTATTCAATGTAGTGCTAGAAGTGTTAAATATAGCAATGAGAAGAAAAAGAAATTAAAAGAATTAGAATAGGCAATGAAGAAACAAAACTATCACTCTTTGTAGATATGATGGTACATTTAGAAAACCCTGGAACATTAGCTAAAAATTAACTTGAAATAATTAACAACTTTAACAAAGTTGCAAGGTATAATATAAACCCACATCATCAGCAGCACTTCTTTATAAGACCAATAAGCAAGAGATAGAAAGTGGAATTCCATTTAAAATAACTGTAAATAATATAAAATATTTAGGAGTCTACTTGCCAAGATAAACCCAAGAACTGTATGAGCACTATTACAAAACACTTTTGACACAATCAGATATAAACAATTGGAAAAATATTAATTGCTCATAGATAGGTCTAGCCAGTATAATAAAAATGTGCCTAAACTAACTTACCTATTCAGCACATACCAACCAAACTATCAAATATTATTTTATACAGCTAGAAAAAATAACAAAATTAATACGGAAGAGCAAAACATCAAGAATATCAAAAGAATTAATGAAAAAATACAAAAGAAGATGACCTAGCAATACTAGATCTCAAACCATACCATAAAGAAGTAATCATCAAAACTATCTGGTACTACTTAAGAAATACAGTCATAGATCACTGGAATAGATTAAGGGCACAAGACACAGTAGTCAATCATCATAGTAACCTACTATAAAACCAAAGACCAAAGATAAAGCCGAAGACCCCTGCTTTTAGAATAAGAAGTCAACATTTGACAAAAACTGGAAAATGATAGGACACAAACTAGGTATACACCAACATCTCACACTATACACCAAGGCAAGGTCAAAGTGGGGATGTGATTTAGGCTTAATGAGTGACATCTTAAGCACATTAGAAACCAATCAATAGTCTATCCATCAGATCTAGAGGGAGGGGAAGAATTCATGACCAAAAAACAGAAAATAGTTTATTTTGATCATATTAAATTGTAAAGCTTTTGTATGGACAAAATGAATACAACAAAAACTTGAAGGACAGCAGAAAACTGGGAAATGATCTTTAAAGCAAATGTCTCTTATTGAGGCCTCATTTCTCAAATATATAGACAAGTGAGCCAAATTTACAAGAATATAAGACATTCCCCATTTGGTAAAAGGTCAAAGGATACGAAAAGACAGTTTTCAGATGAAGAAATCAAAGCTATCTATAGGCATAGGAAGAAGTGCTCTAAATCACTTTCGATTAGAGAATTGCAAATTAAAACAACCCTGAGATACCAACTCATACATATCAGATTGACTAATATCACCCAAAAGGAAAATGATAAATGTTGGAGAGGATGTGAGAAAATTGGGACACTGATACATTGTTGGTTGGAATTGTGAACTGATTCAACCATTATGGAGAGCAATTTGGAACTATGCTCAAAGAACAATCAAATTATACATGCCCTTTATTCCAGCAATACAACTACTTGGTCTGAATCCCAAAGAAATCATAAAAAAGGGAAAAGCACCTACATATACAGACATATTTATAGCAGCCCTTTCTGTGGTGGTAAAATGTTGAAAATTGTGGGGATGCCCATCAATTTGAGAATAGCTAGGCAAGCTGTGGTGTATGAAGGTAATGTAATATTCTTATGTAATAAGAAATGATGGACAGATTTCAGAAAATCTCGGAAATACTTGTGCGAACTGATGCAAAGGGAAAAGAGCAGAACCAGGAGAACATTATACACATTATCAGCAACATTGTGTGGTGATCAACTGTGAATGACTCAACTTTTCTTAGCAACACAATGATCCAAGACAAGTACAAAGGATTCGCTGAGGAAAATGATATTATTTTATATAATATTGAAATGCTATCCATATCCTGGTCCTTTATAGTATAGTTCTTTAACTTATGGACTTTGAATGCAGTTTGAAGCATATTTTTTATTATTTATTTTATTCTTTCTCCTGTTTTTCCCCTTTTAACTTGTTTCTTCTTTCAAAACTGTGATTAATAAGGAAATATTATTTTACATGATATCACATGGATAAATGATATCAAGCTGCCTACTATTTTCAGGAGAGGGAGAAAGGGAGGGAAGGAGAAAAATTTGGAACTCAAAATCTTATAAAGATGAATGCTAACATTTTTCTTGACATGTAACTGGGGAAAACTAAAATATTGTAAAAATTACATGTTTACATACACACTTATCTATTCCAACCACTTCCCTCAATTTAATAGATGAGGAAAGCTTGTCAGAGAATTGCCCAGAGAGTTTGAATGACTTGTCTAAGGTCATATAGACTGTAAGCATCTCAGAAGTTATTTAAACCTAGATATTTTGACTTCACAATCAGTTTTCTTTCAGAATAACAAGCCTTCCTTTCTAGCTGCTATAACATTTTGAGTTACTATAAACCTTATATTGTTTTTTTTAATTATTGTTATTTTGGCATTTTCTCTGTAGGGAAGTTGTATGTTTCTTGAAAGCAAGCAAAATGTTTTGTTGTGACTCTGGTTTTCCCCTCACTGTCTAAAAGACTACTTATTAGATATTCCATAAATAAATTCTTTTATTGAATTTAAATAATTATAGTAAGATTGTCTATTTTATCTGCTTTTCTTTTCCTAATTTTCATCTCTTTGTAAGAGCTTATTGATGTCAATTGGTTAAACAGAACTGGAGCACTAATTTTTGGCAGTTAATGTGGAACAACACATCAGAATCAGGCCTCAAGCTAAAAGCTTTAGAAACTCACTACATGTTAAGAGAGCTCTCAGAATGATTATCTAGCCTGGTTCTGGGAAAGTTATTCCAGAGCCTGAAACTTTAGGGAAATATTTCCTAACAATCAGAACTATAATTCATGAGATACTGAGCTTGCTATCACTAGTGGTCTTTAAACATAGGGCTAGAAGACTTCTTGTAGGGATGATACAAATAGATTTCCTATTCAAGTGTACACTGGACTAAATGACCTTTACCAGTTCTGTGATTCACATATATCAAGTATGCTGTGATTTCAATCTTTTTTATGGCTGTGACATGAGTAGGAGATAAATTTGTAAGGAAACTGAGACTGGGAAGTATTACTAAGTAAATAATTGATCTAACATTTGAAACCAGATATCCTCATTCTAAATTCAACGTTTTTTCGATCACATCATTTTTATTTTTGAGGTAACCAGCATGCTCATAAAGGAGAAAACACACAGATTTATATATGAATACATACTTAAACATGCATGCATACATTACACTGTAATTTGCATTGATATATACACACAAGTACAGGTGTATATATGCATTTGTGCATGCATGCATGCAATATACATATGTGTATTTTGGTTGTCAACTACCTGCGATATCAAATTTGTAATACCTTTAATTAACAATAAATATGGAATATCATGATGAAGATAAGCTTCATTCCTAATGTAGCTCCTCCAGTTCCTCCAGTGACCATCCTTCACAATTTTGCTAGAGTTTGGAATCTTTGCAAATCATGGTATAATAGTTGTCTACCCATCTATTCAAATTATTAATAAATGACTTTTAAAAATTACCAAATTCCATTCCTTGATTTACTAGTTTTTCTCCTATATTTCTTTGATAGTATTTTTATGTTTTCGGATTTCAACTCTCTTTTCTTCTAGAACTAGTCTTATGGTGTTCAAAGTATGTGTTCAAATTTAAGTAATACCTGAAAAAGGTATATGGAGTGTAAAACAAGGCTTTTAATCTTACCCTTTGATCTAAATATTTTACTACTGAGAGTATGTATCAAGGAAATTATTGAAAAAAGAATAAAAGCACCATTATGTGTAAAAATTTCATAGAAGCAATTATTATAGTAACAAAAATAAATATATATGTATGCATACAAATGTGTCCAATAATTCCTATTATGAATGAATAAATTTTATAATTTAATAAACAGATTTTGCTCTATGAACATAATATATCACCATTATATCATATGGAATATTGAATATGAAGAATTCTGAGAAATGTGATTACTTTATGAATTCATGATAAAAAAAAATCAGCAAAAAGAACAAATAATAATATACATATGGCTTGCAAAGTGTTTCAATGACATGTCCTAATTCTATATTCACAAGTCATTAGAGGTAAGTACTCTTATTATATGCATTTCAAAGATGATGAAATTGAAGATAGAAGTTAAAAGTGGCTTGCTAAGGATGCTAGTGTTATTAAGTATCTGAAGAAAAATTTGAATTCAGATTCTCATTAATTGAGGGCCAGTGTTCTATGCCTTGCATTAGTTAACTGTCTGTACAAAGTATGGGCTACGTATTGACCACAACAATGCAAATAAAGTCAACTCTGGGAGGAGGAAAAAGCAACTTGGTTCATTTGGTTAATTTAAAAAAAATGAAATTTTTCATGTTTTAGGAAATGTACTTTATAGAACAGTTGGTTTGGTGTCAAAATAAATTGTGTCAATAAATTGTTATTTTTAAAAATTAGGTAAATGCCAATTTTATAGATATAAACACAGTTAAGTATATCATTAGTCGATACATAATTTTTGATATTTATCATATCTTAATTTTTAAGACATATAATTGAGTGGAGGTACACTCTGTACCCTCTGTGAAGACTACTCGCAATGAGAAGGGAAAGAAATTATTTGGAAACCAGAGATAGACTTTTGGGGGCTTGACCACATTAGGGTATATATAAATTTTTATTCTGCTTTTTTGTAACATGTCTCCTCTCCTTGGTCCTGGCCATGGAGAGGACCTCCCTCTTCCTGTGGGGGAACAGAATAAAACTTCCTGTTCCTTCCCCAAGATGCCTCTGACTTTTGATTTTTCTTGGGAAGGGGATTTTTGGGTGCCCTGTACCCCACACACAATACATTTGCAGTTTATTTTGTAGTCAAGAAGCATCAGGCTAATTTGACATTTTGGGGGTTTAATATCAGCTTTGAAAGTCTCATTTTCTTACAAACAAGGTTTCTGTAAGAGTCTTAGATTCTCTCCCTGTAAGCCAAAGGACAAAAAAAGAAAGATTTTTCTTTTCTTTGAGTTAGGAAATTACATTTATGAGATAAAATCTGAAACATTGTTTTGTCTATTCCCCTGTAGAAACAACATAAATCATCGTTGAACAATCACTAGCTATTAGATCATATCATAAATGGCAGTAGTCTTAGGGAGCATAAAAAAGATGAAATATTGTCAGGATTAGTGTTTATGGGATTAGTTTTCTCCTTAATCAAGGTTGCTTAGTGGGGGGAAAAATTGCTCTGAAGAAACTCTCACCCACACCCCTATTCAACAGCCTGTCTTTCACAACTATTAACATCCAGTAACGTTGCACTGAAATTGAATGAAAACAAAGTTAAGTATTAGAAAAGCAGGTATGAGAAATGCAAGTGCTTTATATAATCTAAATTGCAACATGCTATTTATTAATAACTGAGAAGATGAGTTCCTGTTCCTAATATCCTCATTTAAATGAAAGTATTCCTTGAGAAATGACTCAATATTTTCATGTTTTTGTGCTCTGATCAGGGTGGATACACATTTTATGCAATCATCTCTACACCTCTAAATTCTGTGAAATCCTTTGCTGAAATTTTCTAAACAGCATCCACCCAGTGCATTGAAGATCTTCTTTTTGTTCTGTATTACCTGGAAGCTAACCCCAGAGGGGGCCAAGGTGATTTATTGAACATGCTTTCTTATTTATTCAATTCAAGACAATGGCATAAAATAAATTAAATACTTGAAAAGTCACGTTGGGAGAAAATAAAAAAAAGAAAAAAAGAAAAATTCCTTACCCTCAAAGAGCTTATATTTCCCTGAAAGCTTTTAGCATGTGTTTAAGCAAAGAAATATAAAATAATACAAGGGAGACAGAGCAAAGGAAGAAAGAGAGAAGGACAGAGATAGAGCATTGTCCACTCTAACGTTGCATACTCATTTCTTACTCAACAGCCAGTTAAAAACTTTTCCTCATTCTGTTATAAGCGTAAAGGAAACAGAAGATAACTAGGCTTACTCCAAATTTTGGATGGAAATTGTCCCTCCATCATCAATTCACAGATCCAAGTTCACTAATCTTCCAAATGGTTTAGCAAGGATCAGAAAATGACCTTACTCTAAGTACTGGGTTAGCATTGACTAGTCCTTCCATTACATTTACATATTTGCAATCTTCTTGTTTCTCCTCAATGAAATGTAAACTCTTTGAATATAGTTGTTTTTTTTTTTCATTTTGTCCTTGTATCCCCAGGGAACAGTTCAGCCTCTAACTAATAGTGGGAACGACACAAATCATTGTTGAATTTAATTGAATTCAAATTTTACTTGGAGTAGCTAGTAAAAGGTAAGAAGGAAGTACATCCCAGATATCAGGGATCCATAAGACAAAGGCATAGACATTAAGGATGAATTATTTCCCCTCTTACCAGCCTATCCCCAATAATCCACTAATCCCTTCCTTAAGTATAGACTACAACCAGAGGCTGGACATTTTTCTTATTCCTCAAACTAACAATTTGGTAAAAATGGGGAGAACATGAAGGGCACTAGAATGTAAGCAGACTTGAAAGGTCAGTGGAAAACAGATTGTGGATGATTTTAAATGTCATGTTGAAAAGTTTAACTTTTCTAATTGTCCTTCCATTGTGCCCTCTGGATTTACAAAGATTATCAAAGCAACTTAAAGAACCCTAGGTCTTGCCCTCCACTTTTTCATCCGAAATATCCTATATGTTTTGTCTCTCCCATTTAGAAAAAGATCTCTTCAGAATAGGTTCTGACTCACAATTCTGCCTCATAGCCAATAAGTTCCCAATTATTGACCTTTATTTTATCCACAATAGGCCTATTCTATATGACCTTTTTTATTCATATAACTATCATTAGCCTCTGAACCTGCATACCTACATCCAATCTCTCTCCAGTCTGACAAACCTAGCATACAAATAATATTGTGACTTCCCAAAGTGTAAGTCTGACCATGTTACTCTCTACTCAGTAAACTCAAGTGGTTCTCAATTGCACCTAGGACAAAATATAAAATATATTTTGTATATATTCCTTTTTGATACTTTGAATCATTTAAAACCTGAAACTAGCTTTCTTTTCTAGCCTTATTACACTTTACTCCACTTTACACTCACTGGGGTCCAAATATATCCCACTTCTTGTTCTCCATATCTGACAATTCATTTCCCTTTTCTATTCCTTTAGTTTAGTGTCCTCCATGTCTCAGAGTCTTTTCCTTCTCACATCTATTTGAAAAGCTGTTCACCTCCTACATTCTACATTAACTCTCTCTTGCCCCTCTTCCCCTAGCTGTTAGTTCCTCCCCTTCAAAAATGTATATTGTATCAATTCTTTATAAAACCTTATATTCATATTATCATTACAACCAACTATCACTTTTGTCTTTGTATACACAGGAGCTAGCACAATAGATACATAGCAGGCCTTCTAATAATTGCCTGTTGATTGATTAGTAATCCACACTAAGTATGGAGAGACAGGTAGGAGGAGAACCAGGAAAAAAAAATGATTAACAAACTGGAAAAGAAAATACTAGCACTGGTTTGCAGAAGTTGTAACGTGACATATTGCAGAGGTATCAAGAAGAATGAAGACCACAAAAACACTACAGAATTTCATTCATGTCAATTGACTTCAATAGATATTTATTATATGCCTATTGTGTGAATGGCATGATGCTAGCTGCTAGGGATACCAAGATAAATATAACACAGTCTCTTCAAACAAAGAATTTACATTCTACCAGGGTAATATGAGAGGTATATACACGGTCTTGCTACAAGGTAGAACGTGATAAAACCCAAGACACATTTTGATATTGTATTCTAAAAAAATATGGAAAAGAAGATCCCCCATAGTTTGGGGAATCAGGAAGACTTCATAAAATCACTGACCCCTGAGCTGAACCTTAGAGGAAGATATAAGGACAGATGGATTAAGGACATGACAAGAGACCTGTTTGAATTCATAAAGTTGGACAAACCTCATCAACTCAAATAATTCATAGAAGATGAGATAAGAATAGTTTCCCAATCCTCCACATACATTACTTTCCTTCATGTAAATTAGCCTAGATTTTTTTTTTCTTAAAAGGATTTTTGGGGGAGGCTAAGTGGTGCATTGAATAGAGCACCAGCCCTGGAGTCAGGAGGAGCTGAGTTCAAATCAACCCTCAGACACATGACACTTACTAGCTGTGTGACCTTGGGCAAGTCACTTAACCCCAATTGCCCTACTTTCCCTCCCCCCCAAAAAATACTAAAAGGATTTTTTCTTTTTTTCAGATTTTATCTCAGTCAACTGAAGACTTGGGTTGTGGATATTTCTTCCTGGTTGCATGAGTATAAACAAACCCAAAGTTACTCTAGTCACAACCTCAGATTAGGTTGGTCAACATATGATAGACGATTTACCCTCATTGCACATTCTAATTAAATATCTAGTCCTTGATAAAGGTTAGTGAATTCCGTTTCCCTGATGATTGAGTAGCATTCAAATATTTTATCTTGTTCCAATATCAAAACTAAATTACAAGTGTCCAAAGCAAGGTTAAGGGGGGATAAATACATATTTGGAGAAAATGCACTAATGACTTTTTATAGAGAATTATCATTAGCGTGACAAAAGCCATATTACAAGAAAATGTTAATTACAAAAATAGTAACTGAGTCACTGTCTGTTACCGGTATGATTCTAGCTTTATGCTTATTAGTTCCATTAAAAATTAGAGGTGAATATATTTTAAATATTGCATTGACATAGAATGATTTATTTATTTATTTAATAATTCTTTTTATAAAATTAATTCTGAAATAGTTTCAGATGCAGGAAGACATATTAGTGCTCTCCCCACACACACATCCCACCATAGGTCATTTTGTTCTTTGTATTGGACTTTGAGTTGGATTTTCTTCCAAAGTAATCTAGTTCTGAACTTCTCTGCTAATTACGTGCTAAATTGTTTAATATTGACACATATTATTGAAGATGGGCCTGGAGGATATTATGTCAAAGAGAAGTTAAGAGTAGTGAGTTTCAGAGAGAAAGATTTAGACTTAATGAAAGGAAAACTTACTAACAATTTTTTTCCAAAAAGGAAATGAATTCTCAGGGGAAGTACTATGATCTCTGCCACTATACTCTCCCACAAAAGCAATATGATTGGTTATGTTGTGGAGAGTTTTGCTTTTTTTTTTTTTTATGAGTTACATAAAATGTTCTCTTAGTGCCAACATAACTCCAAGATTGGTCAGTGATTCAGGACAGCATTCCCAAAGCAGTAGGATTTCATTTGAATGTTGGAAAATAGGTATGATTTGGAAATGAGCAGGATAAAATATATCCCAGGAAAAGGTTTCAAAATTAGATCAGAGAAGATATCAAGAATGATATTTTTGTAAAACGATTGAGGCTATATATTGGGGTATACAGGGAAATTCAAATTCAGTTAGTACAATTCATTCACTGTAACAAGTATTTATTAAACACTTACTATTATTTCAGTCCCTATGCTAAGCCATGGGCATCCAAGGACAAAGGTGAAATAGTACCTACCTTTAAGGATCTGAAATTTTAATTGTGGAGACAGTATGTATATTTATTATTTGAAAAGACTATGGTATACAGAATGTATACACAATACAAAGTATGTTGTTTTTCATTTGCTTGTTTGTTTTGTTTGTTGTTTTGGAAGAAGAGCACTGGAAGTAGAAGGTATTGGGAAAATCTTCATGCCGGAAAAGTTGTTGAATCACTAGTAATGGTTCTGAATCTTGGAGGGAAAAAGGGATTTAAAGAGAAGGAAGCACAATCCAGGCAAGATAAGCCAAATAAAGCAGTTCAGAGAGTTGAGATATTAAGGACCCTAAAAATCAGTCACTTTGGACTCTGAAGACTGTACAGAACCCTTGAATATTTGTGGAGAGGAAGGGGAATGAAAGGAGTGTTTTGTTTTGTTGTATTTGAAGGAGTGAGCATTAAAAATGAAAAAGAAATTAGTATGGAAAAAAAATTAAAAATTTAAATGAATCTAGGAGTTATTTGGTAAATGAGAATAGCTAAGGGATTCATGCAATAATCTATATATGAAGTGATTAAGATTGGGCTATATTAGACACTGTGAAAAAGATGAAGAGGAGAAAAGCATCAGAGACAAGTTTAAATGATTAGGATTCCATGACCAGATATCGAAGTCAAAAGGAAGGATGAGGGGAAAAAAGAAGATTGGTTTAAATTCCAAACAAGTATTACAGGGATATTATTATATCACTGAGGGGAAAAGTAGGTTAAGAGAAGAAAATGCTTGAGGAGCAAAACTTCAGAGCGAGTCATTAATGAGTTTGAGATGATGGTCAAGTATGTAAATTGGGATCTCAGGTTAGAGAAAGCAAATAGTTATAGATTTAGGAATCAATCTGCACAAATTCAAATTTAGGACAACAAATGAACTTTTTAAAGGGAAGGGCATAATAGACAAAGAATTGTAACAGCACAGGGCTAAGCACAAGAGAAAATTCACAATTAGTGTATGAGTGGATGAAAGAAAATTAGACAAAAAAAATGAAGGTATCGCAGGAGTAAAAGGAAGACATAGATGGCATAACACTGTGAGGGACAAGGAAGAAGTTTTAAAAAGCATTAAGATTTTCAAAATTTAAATTAACCTATGTAGAAATTTCCATTGATCAAATAACCTAGACAATTGCCCGTCATCAATTGCTTAATCTTCCAGCTGTATAGACCTGTCTGAAATACCAAAACAACCAGTTAATCACTTATGTGAAAAGATAAGGTAGATGACTTATTTGTTTTGGCACAGGTAGAATTTGAGAATATCATTTAAAAATTGAGCACTGGTATGCATGATGCTTATCAAATGAGAGAAGAAACAAAGGAATTTCATCTGATTTGACTTACTAATGAATTCTACCTTGTATTTGCATAACTACGGAATGTTCTTTGAGAGTAGGCACCATTATAATTTTGACTTTAGGTTTCTGCGTCATTTAATACAGTAATAGGTATATAGAAGACCCTCTAAATATCTGTTTATTGGTTATTGGTTTATTAGAACAAACGGGGTTTTAATTCTTAGGATCTCAAATCATCCTGGACCTGCCTTTATATTTGCTCTTTATCAAGTAAAAAAAAAAAAAAATAAAAGTTTATATGTATTATGATACTTCTTAATTACTAGTAGCTTCATATTTACTTTTCTCTGTCCATTTCAACTCAAAATGTAACCCTTTTCCCACATTTTATATCTTATTATGTATCCATACGAGATGTATAACCTTTTGCTATGGACTACAGAGAAAACATTCCTTTTCCCAGTGGGAAGCTCAGAGGTAGATAGCCACTCTGTTAGCACAGATATATAGACAATTAAGGATTAAAGAGAAAAGCATTATGAAGCATTGTGAAAATAAAAATTTATATTTTTAAATTGTCTGACCTGATCATTGGACATGAAAAAATACGAAGATTTTTTTAAAAATCATGTTAAATTTAGAAAGCAAAAGACTGCTGAGGTTCTAAACCTTTTTAAAAACAATTTCTCAAAAAAAAATCCTTTTCTTTTATTGATATTATCATTTGATTACCAATCTGCTTTAACTTTGGATATTCTTTCGGGAAGGAAGTAAAGCGGAAAAATACTGAAGCAGAGAATATTAGTTTTATTTTATTGTTTTTAAAAAAAGAAATAAATACCAAACCAATTACCTAACAAGATGTGATAACATTTAAGCAAAACAACTAGATTTTTCTAAAGTGAATGAGATTAAGTGAAAGGAAGAAAGGAAGGAGGGAGAGAAGAAATGAAGGAAGGAAAGAAAAGAAGAATGAAGAAGAAAAGGAGGGAAGAAACAGGAAGGAAGAAAGGAAGCAAGGAAGGAAGGAAGGAAGGAAGAAAAAAATGGTGAAACCTAGGGGTTTGAAGTTTGGGAGGTGGGTGACAATTAGCTTAAAAAGAGGTAGAGCATCTTCACAATTGTCTAGGAAAAAATTATAAGAGATTAGTTTCATTTGTGAGAGGTGGAATCTGAAATAACTGAGTAAACACAAGTTCTAGCTTCCAAGGATAAGGATTTATTAGCAATTTATGCTGATTGTGTAACAAATCAAGATATGACCTCCTTAGCTTATCACTGAACCCCAAATTCAAGGTAAAACAAATTTTTATCCATTAAAACCAAATAATTCACATGATTAGCAAGTAGGTAGAATTTACAGGAAATTGAAAGTTAGAGCTCAAAATAGAGTCAGTTTTACAAGATAGAGTCAGTTTGGTTCACACAATTGTCACAATTCTCTCACATTGCGGGTATGAACAATATCACATAATATCAGTGCAAAATATGTAACTAATAGTTGGCTTAATATCAGGCAATAAAATAATCTGCAAAACCTCATTTTGAAATGGTTAATTTAAGCCCTTTTCATAATTCCAACTAATATTAGGAAGGAGTATGCTTTCCTCACATAACTTGTATCTAACAGTCATGCTTCAATACTTCAGAGGTTGCTATAATTATTCCCTACTGAAATAGCCATCATAGCATCTGGACACTTAAAAGGCGGTTTTAAGAGTCATTGTGGCAAAAGCAAATGAACAACAAACTCAACCAAAGTGGCTTTGGATGGTTTAGGGGATATAGCACTCACCTTGAAGGCAAAAACAAAACCCAAAACCTTGAATTCTAATACTTACTAGCTGTGTGATGCTAGAAAAGTCATTCAGCCTCTCTTGGTTTCAGTTTTGTCATCTGTAAAATTGAAATAATGACCACACCTATCTCTCAGGGCTTTTGTGAGAATATAATTTGATTTTAGATATATGTATATGTATATTTGTATGTATGTATGTATACGTATATTTATATATAGCTCTTTTTCAGATCTTAAAATGCTAGTTGCTACCAACATCACCACTCACATTACCAATCCCACCATTATCTTCATACTTATCACTTGCATCTTCATCATCAACATCATCATCATCATCATCATCATCATCATCATCATCATCATCACCATCATCTTTATGAATGTTATCAGGTTTCAGTTATAACATCTGGCCCAAATGCAAACCCTTTTCTGCTTGAATGGACCTGCCAGATTCTAATTGTTAAAATGACAGCTCTGAGAACCCAGGGTTATCTATATGAGGGGTTACTTCAGAATGATTTTAATGTAGACTAGGTTTCATAGTGAAAGTAAACTGTGTTATGGTGTGGTAACTACAATAAACATAAGTAATTAGACTTTTATCTATATATTCGACACCAAAGGAAAAAAAATCTCACCTGATGATGTTAAGAATATGAAATTCTGTTCCATTTAAATTTCATAATTGTATTTGTTCCTGATGGCTGGCCATAGACTCAGGGCACATAGAAGGAGAACAACAACTTGAAATTTTCAGGAAAACACATCCAAGGGAGACCAAAATTATGTTACCATATATAGAAAGAATTCCTAATCTTTTGATGGTATATCAGATAATGACTCTGTTAGTCTTTTATTGTCTTGGGACATGACTTTGTTGTAGAGACCAACTAATGAGTAAACTACTTCTAACATAAAACGCATTGTCTGCTAGAGCGTTATAAGAGACAAATACCCTCTAGGCAGGGTATGGTTGAAGTAGGACTTGAGCCTAGGTCTACCTCATTTGAAGCACAAATGTAACACCTGGAAAAATTGGACATCTTCAAATGGAGGTTTAGATAACTAATACTTGTTAGAAACCATTCAATAAGCAAGAATTTATTAACCTCTTAACATGTACCATGCGCAATAAGCTCTTTGATGCTAAGGAAGGCAAAAATTTAGAATGCTGGACCCCAAGCAGCTTGCTTTGTAGTCAGGGAGGAGAAGTGAAAGTCATGAGTATGTGTTTCAATCTTAATTTCAAGATGCATGCCAAGTAGATGGAAGGTAACCTTAGAGAAGAAAATTGTGTATGTGGAGGGAGTTGGGAAAAGGAAAGGCCTCCAGGAGAAGCTAGGATTTAATCTGAGAATTGACTGAATTCAAAGACTGCAAGAAGTGAAAAAAAGGAACGGAATGTAGATCATTATTTGCTCATCATACATTGCATGGAGGAGAGTAATGTTTAAGAAAATTAAAGAAATAAGAAAGCGCCAGATTGTAAAGAGATGTAGAAGTCAAACAGGAATTTATGTACCATCCTCGTGTTTATTTATTTATTTAAAGAACCACTGGAGTTTATTGAGTAGAGGGATGACATGGTCAGATCTGTGCTTTAGGAAAATCCCTTTGGCAGGGGTGTGGAAGAGCATTAGAGCATAGAAAGTATTGTAGAATCACTTGCTGGTTGGTCTAGCTGAGCTTTGAAATTCTACGATTCTTAAACTTAGGGAGACAATTTAAGGTAGAGGTTCAGCAAGAGAAACAAATAGCTAAATGGTGTTTTTGGATAACTGAATGGGAGAGAATCAAGAGAGAAAGAAATTAAATTGCTATTATTATTATATTTATTTTTCTAACTGATTTGTCCAGCAAAGTTGGGTACAAGAGGCCCTTTTTTGGAAGTTATAGAATGATGGTAGATCAGAGATGGAAAGCATTTCATAGACCATCTAGACAAGCATATATATGGACAAGAAATGCCTTCACAATATAATTAGAGTTTGTGAAATATTAGTTGGAAGTCTCCTAGTGAATTAGTGAATTCAATTTTGTGAGACATTCAATTTCCACTATTTGACTGTTCTAATCTTAGAAAAAATATTGATTTAAAAATATATATCAACTTTAAATCTTTTGAACTTGTAGTTTATACCTTTAGGAACCATACAAGAAAAGTTTAAACCCTCTTTTAAGAGATGACCATTTAAGCATTTGGTGACAAAAATTATATGCTTCTAGCCTCCATCCCCACCTTGCTGAGTCTTCTTTCCAGTCTAAACATTCCAACATCTTGCTACCAATACTTATATGACATGAATTAGAAGCCCTTCACATTTGTTGGTATCTTTTTCTGGACACCTGGTAGGACATAAATGCATGTGTTAAAAACGGAGCATTGACAAGTGAAATAAAATTGTTGTTTGTCTAGGGTCAAATAAAACATGCCTATTCACCACTACCACTTCCCCCATTTTTGGATACTATGCATCAATTTAAGCTGTGATGGTATTAGCTTTTTGTGACTGCCTTATCACAGTACTGATTCTTATTGAGTTTTTGGCCCTCTAAAAGTTCATTGTTTTTGGATGAGATTCTAGCCACATCTGTCTTATCTTGTACTTTAGAAGTTGATTTAGAATTATTTTAAAAGATTTGTGTAAGGCTTTAATTTATTCAGAACAAATATCAATTTATTCTGTTTGGTTCAAAGTTCTGGTCTGCCAAAAATATTTTTACATCCTGAATCTATTATGTAGCATGTTAGATAACTTTCCCAACTTCAAATCATCAACAGATTTTAAAAGGATACAATCTCCGCCTTCATCAAAAACATTATTTAAAATGTTCGACAAAATAGGGTAGATTTCAGGACGAATCTCTGGAGACATCTTTCCAGTATGACATTGAACCATCATGAATACCCTTTGGGTCTGCCCATTCAACCCATAGTGCACCTACAGAACTGCATTGGCATCTAGCTCATATCACTCTATCTTTTCCACAATGACAGTATAAGAGACTTTGTGTAATAGTAATCTGTTTAGCAGGATACTTAGCACTTAGTACTAAGTGCTAAGTGTAGACAGGGCAAACCCTGTCCCACTGTTGAGAAGGCATGAACTCCCCTGTTGATGTGGAAGAAGGGGATTGGCTGAGGTGTGTA
>CM053580.1:108264670-108336001 GCA_028627135.1 Pseudochirops cupreus
TTATTTATTTGCTTATTTATTTATTTGTATTTATATAAAAGCTCCTAATTCACTCATCCTCATTCATCTAGTCTCCAATCTTTAATATCTTACCTCAGTGGTCCTCTTCCATTCAACCATTTTTATCAATGATATTAATGTGGACATGATATATTCATCAAATTTTTAAATGAGGTGAGAATGAGCAGAATAGACAATATATGGATGACGATAAGGCATATAATGTTTAACAAATGAAGTTTAGCAGTATATTTTGTTATATTTGGAACAATATTTCATCAGCCTGTTCAAGCAGTTGTATCTTTTCCCATGTTTTCTTTTTAAAATATAATTTTTAAAGTATTTCTGTTTTCATTTTTCCTTAATTCATACCATCCCATGGTCTGAAATATGTAGGGAGAATATAGCTCAAAACAGTAAGCAGAATTTCAAAAAGAAAAATCTAGGAAAATCAGTTTTGAATTATTGATAACATGCTTGACTGAGAGTCAGGAAGACTCACATTGGTATCCTACCTCTGATAGTTATTAGCTTTGTAAAAACAAGCAAGTCCTCTGCACCATTTTTTTTTTTGCCCATAACACTGGGATAAAAATCCCCTGCTCTATGTACCTTTAAAGGGTTGTGTTTGAGGTAGCAGTGCAGCTCAGATGAGGTAATGTAAGAAAAGAACTTAAAAAAAAATAAAGCACTATACCACTGTCTGGTATTTTTTTCTTTTGTCTTTAGCTTTTCTGCAAATAGCCTTATACATTTCTGACACATTCCTCCTTAGTTTTAGTAGACCATTCATTTGACACACCACCCTGTTAAGCAATATTTCAGTCTTTTTAGATGTAGTAGTAGTAGTAGTAGTAGTAGTAGTAGTAGTAGTAGTAGTAGTAGTAGTAGTGGTCGTGGTGGTAGTAATGTAGGATTTATATAGCACTTTAAGATTGCCAATGATATCTAATTTTATCTTCACAACAACCTTGTGAGATTGATTTTGTTATTAATTTCCCTTTACAGAGGAGGAAACTGAAGCAGACACAGATTGAATGAATTGTCCAAGGTCATACAGCTAGCAAGTTTCCAGAGCCATATTCAAACTCAAGTCTTTCAGGCTTAATGTCTAGTACCCTATACAATATGTAACCTATCAGTACCTAATTCTTTTCCCTTATTTTCTCTTCTGGATGACTGATTTCATGTTATAAAACATGGTCTTTTCCTGAGTCTTCCATATGACTTCAAATATGCTCTCTTTTAATTTAGGAAACCTACAATCATATCTCTCTATTTTTTCCTGAACTTTTATAACATTTTTACCAAAAGGTACCAAATGTACCATGTCCATTATTCTGTAAAAACTTTAACCTCATGTCTCTTGTTTCATAATTTTAAATTATCTAATAAACTCTAATGGATGATGAATATGAACTCACTCTATAATGTACTGAAAATAGAATTTTAATTGGTGTTGTTTGTTTTATTTATTCAAATATCAACCTGAGTAATACAAGTTCCAAGTGGGAAATCAGTTAAAATTTTGTCAAGAGATTACATTTTAAATTTGGTTACTGTGAGATATAACATTAAATTTTTGTCCTTTTAATTACTTAGTAATGTATAATGGGATTAGATTCTACAGGTCCAAGATATATATAAATTTTATTTTTCCCTCCCTCACCTCAATAATATCAGACTTTAATAACTTAGGTTAAAATAACACTATTCTGATACTTGTTAATACTTGATAGTTGTTTTTCAAGTTTTATTTTTTGAGAATTATTTAAAGACAGATAAATAGAAAGATAGATAGAGAGATAGATAGAACTTATGGGCCTTTCTGTGACCTATGGCAGTATGTTTCTTCTTTGAACTCTGGGCATGTCTCTTTTTCCTGCCTATAATTCCCTTTTCTTGCTATTTTCCAGAAAAGTCCATGCCTGACCTTGTAACTTCATTTTTTTTTTTCAACTGGGCTCCCATTAATCAGTAACTAGCATTTTCTTTCCTATGAGCTACCCAATCCAGTAAGTTACACAAAGCTCTGTGCCAGTCCCTGGAGATGCAAACACAAGCCATCCAACAGTTCCATCTCTGAAAGAGCTTATATTTCAACATCGGAGATGGGAAACAAGCCAGATTCTCTAGAGGAAGAATTAAAAACCCAAACTTTTGCTGCTTCAGGCTTCTATGGTTGTTTAAAGGTGATTGGTGACTCAGGTATCTTAACATTGCCTAGGAGGATACTAAGGTGAACAGGACAGAAATAGCTCTGTCAGAGTCAGAAATCATCCTATTTTTAGGGCTTGAATAATATTAAACCTGAAGTTCCAGTGACCACTAAGCTTTTATTATCCACTTCCTCTGTTCCCCCATTCTTTTGCCTCCAGGGATTTCATTTTAGATGTGGAGTCTTCCCTTTCTTGATTATAATAATGTTATGTATAGGGCTTACATTATGTTAAGAACTGTGTTTAGTACTTTACAATTGTTATCTCATTTGATTCTCACAACAACTTTGGGAGGTAGGTGCTATTATTGTGACCATTTTACTGATAAGGAAACTGAGACATGCAAAGGTGAAATCTAGGCAGCATAGTTATTCAGTGTCTGATGTTGAATTTGAATTCTTAACTCTAGATCCAGTGCTCTATCGTCTGTGCCATCTGCTTGACTTAAAATGGGTTATAATAAATGCTTATGGCTATCTCTGTTATTGGTCTATTTTTTTCCCTGAAATTCCATCTAAATTATTTAATTGTTACTGAGAACTGGGCCAGATATCTCAGATACTTTTATTAACTTAGGGAGAAACTAGAGTTACTCTTCCCTATTTCCTCAGCCCTCACCCTCACCAAATGTACTGTTTCTTCAGTGAAGTACTACCTCTAGATTGGCTCAACCCTGCTTTACTTTATCCCCTCCCCTAAGCAATTTCTTACTAATTATCTGAACAAGAGAGTGTAACTCCATGGTAGACAACTCATTCAGTTTTAGAAATTCCACGTTAATATGATATGCCTATTTCTCCCAACATTTCCATTACTTACACTTTATACTTTAGATCCAGAGTTGTAATTCCCCTTACCACTTCTACATTTTAGGGAAAGAACATATCAGAAACAAGCAAATCCATATTCTACTCTATGGAATTATCAAATGACATGGCTTATCTCTTTTTGGAAGCATTTATTATTTTTAATAATCTTTAATAATTTAATAATTTGTAATTAATCTGTTGTCACCTATGTATCTTCTGGTATCTGGCACATAATAGTCTTGTAAATGGAGCTGACATCCCCCTTATTCTGTGAAACTCAAGTCATTGATCCTTCGTCAGATAATCTTAATCATCCACACATAGGAAGGATCCTCTTAACTCTTGCCTAATTTCTCCTATTTCAATTTATATTCTTTGATATTCTTCTACCCACTATCCATTAACTCTAGATTTCTTTTTCATTCAGAATCTTTTCTTTTCTGCATAATTTCTGGGAATATTTGTTCCATGATGAGTAGGATCTTTTGATCTTCTCTGAACCATACCGTAGGTTTCTATGAGCAAGTTGATTGATTCTCATTCAATAAAGTTATAGTTGGTGATGACCACTAGTATATTGGAAAACAAAACATTATTCCTGTGGTTTACATTACTTACTGTGGAAGACTAAGAACTTGCAAGTGAAACCACCAGATTGAATTTGTCATGAAGAATTCTAAGTTTTTTTTTCTTTATTTTCTGTTTCCTTTGACTCTAAGTCGCTGCCCGTTCCCCAGTACTTTTAGACAGTTATGCACTTCTTTTTTTTGATAGTCATGCATTTTAATCCAGTGGAATGACTTATTGCTACACATTTTTACCAAATAATTTTTCTAAATTACATTTTTCTCTAATCAGTTGGGTAAAAATGTTAGAAACACACCTTTCTTTTTCTTTTAACTAATGCCTCTTTTTCTACCTAAAGGCAAAAGACTACATTGTCCAGCTTTCATAATTCTCACTATTTTATATCTATTAAAATATGAAAACTTTTTAATCTTTTAAATTCAAGTTCCAGTTTGAGCTTCTAAGACTCCTGCAATAATTTACTTTATATTATATAGTGTTTTATAATTTATAAAACCTTATTATATAATATAACATTTGATTCTCTTTACTTAATATCATCATCACCTTTGAGGGGTTTCATTATCATCTCTATGTAAATAAGTCCCAGATGTATATATTAAACCCTATTTTATTCCATTAGCTCTAGTCCCACATCACCGGCTTAGTCATTGGACGTTTCAAATTAGTTATGTTATAGGGTATGAGTGTACCAATCATCTTGACCCTCCAAAGCCATCTCTCTTCTAGGAGTCCATATTTTTGTTTTGTATACCACTGTAGTTCCAGCCTCCCAGGTTCAAAAACTTGGTATCATCTCTTTCTTGACTCTTCACTAATTCACTCCATATATCTAATCAGTTGCCAATTTTTATTACTTCTACTATCATAATATCTCTTCCATCCATCCTCTTTTTCTTTACTCACATAGTCCTTTTTCTATTTATGCCCTTCTCATCTCTTTCTTGGACTACTAAAATAGCCTTCCAATTGGTTTCTGTGTTTCAAGTAACATTCATCTTCAATGTGACATCAATATGATAGTAAAAGTCAGTCAGTCAGTAAACATTTATTAAGAATGTTATATGCCAACCACTGTGGGAAGGACAGTGGAGTCACAAAGAACAATAAAAGACATTTCTAGCTCTCAAGGACATTACACTATCTAATGGTGGAAAAACACATAAGCACGTACATACAAACAAGCTATCTACAGGATAAACTGGAAATAATCAAAAGAACGGAAAAATTAGAATTAAGAGAGGGAAAGGCATTAGAACTTCAAGGAAGCCAGGAAAATTAAGAGGCAGAGATGAGCAGGGAAAACATTCTAAACATGGGGGACAATCATTGAAAATGCTGAGAATGGGTAGATAGAGTGTCTTATGTAAGAAACATCAGTGATTCCAGTTTCATTGGATTTCAGAAGATGTAGAAAAAAAATACGAGGTTTTTTTGTTTTTTGTTTTTGCTTTTTTTGGAGGGGGAAAGGCAGGGTAACTGGGGTTAAGTGACTTAACACAAGGTTACATGGCTAGTAAGTGTTAAGTGTCTGAGGCTAGATTTGAACTCAGGTCCTCCTGATTCCAGTGCTGGTGCTCTATTCACTGCACCACCTAGCTGTCCCCCAAAATATGAGTTTTAAGAAGGCTACAAAGGTAAAGAATTGGGGAGACAAGTTGTAAAGGACTTTGCATACCTAACAGAGGACTTCATATTTGATCCTGGAGGTGATAAGGAGCTACTGAAGTTTCTAGAATCAGAGGAGTAGGGGGAATGACATGACACTTTAGGAAGATCATTTTAATACCTCAGTCTAGAATGAGCTAGCATGGGGAGAGACTTGTGGCAGGCAGACCAGGCAGCAGGCTTTTTGCAACAGTGCAAACATGAAGTAATTAAGACCAGTACCAAGGTGTTAGCAGTTATCAGAGGAGAGAAGGGGGCATATGCAAGATATGCTACAAATGGGAAATCAGCAGGATTTGGCAACTCATAGGATTTAGGGGAGTAAGAAAGAGTTAAGGAATTGAGGAGAATCTGAGCCTGGGTGAATGAGAGTTTGATAATGCCATCAACAAGTATTAGGAAGTGGGGAACAGAGATGGATTTGGAGGGGAATAATAATGAGGTCAGTTTTGAACATATTGAGGGCATGCTGTTCAAAATGTCTAATAGGCACCTAGAGATGCAAGACCAGAGATCAGCAGAGAGGTTGGGGCTAGATATGTAGATCTATGTATCATTAGCATAGAGGTGATAATTGAATCTAGGGGAGCTAATGAAATTAATGAGTAAATAGCAAAAAAAAGGTAAAGGAGGTCTTAGGACAATGTTTTGCCAGACACTGAAGGTAAGCAGGCATGACCTTAAAATCCTCTCTGGCATTTAAAACCTTTCATAACTGTAACAATAATGCAATATTCATAATACCCATGGTGGTTATGAATATGCTGGTATAGTTGTGAATCACAAAATGTAACAGGCTTTCCACATGGGGGATTAGAACCAAAGCCTTTGTTCGAATACCAGAAAACTGAGTCCCAGAACCAGAAAGCTAAAGTCATTACAGTAACCATGAAGTTGGTACACATGGTTAATATAGTAAACACCCACTTTCCCAAGCTTTCACAACAGAACAGGTTCCCTCACACAGGGATCTTCCTCTATCACTCACCATAGCTCCTCAGCCTGGTTCTTGGAAGTTCTCAGTAGAATTTCCCAGAAGAAAAGTCTCAGCAGAAGCTCTGTTCTCAAAATCAAAATCACTTTGTCCAGCCTCCATGTGGCTTGCTCCAAGAAGTTCTTCAAGAAGTTTCTCAAGAAGTTCTGACTATCCAGCTTGTGATCTTCCTTATATACAGCTCCTCCCTGTTCTGCCCCTTCCTATTACATCAGCAACTTCCTCCCAAATTATTAACTACTTCTGTGTTAATTAAATAACGTAAACAAGATGGTAACTTGAAACCAGGTGCTAAATACCTGCTTACTTGCTAATACAAAGGAGCATGGAAGATCTTTAGATTCCATTAATATTACAATGAGAGGAATTCAAACTACATTTCCAGACCAATTATCCATTAATCCCCCACCCTTCTCATACTTTATGGTCAAAGTGAATTATTACTGTAATGTTAATGGAATAGGAAGATTTCCCCATCCATTAATATGTGATAGATCTATGTGACCTGGTCTAAATCTCTCCCAGGCCACAGCTGTGATCACATGGAGCCTGAGTCACATGGAGTCCAGTGTGGGAGGAGTTTTCCCAAGAAGCAGAGAGCAGGCAGGATGCAAGGAGGAAATTGTCTAGGGGAATTAGTTTGTGGGGAGGACCAACAGAAAGAATGCTTGAGATGTCAGTGCTCACTGGACTGGTGATGAGTATCTTGCTAACTCTTACTTCTTGGTATCCTAACAGTGATGTTCCAAATAAATATTTTGGTTTTCCCTCTAAGGAAGACAGTTTATTGTATTTTGTGAATCTACCCTGGAAATATGCATACATATTCATAGTGGGTACTATGGGTATCGCATTGGCATTACATTTGATGATGGAGATGGGATTACAAAATATAAAACCTTTACTTGAAGATTGGAAGAATCTAGGGAAGAAGTGGATATACTGGGATGAGAGGATTTACCTTGTTCCTCCCTGGCAAGAGAATGGGCTAAAATCACAGGACTTTGTGAAAACTGGGAACTGAGACTACAGGAACACCAATAGAAACAGGGAAAGAAATGGCAGGGGTATGTAGAAGAATATGGGTGCTTTAGACAAGTTATCATATTATATGTAAAAGTAGAGACAGTTTTCTGGAGGAAAAGATTGAGGTAGAAAAGGAGTTAGCTGATTTGCATGAGAAGCTTTCTATGCTATAGCATCAGAACTTTCCTTTAGAGGAGAAAGCTAGAAAGTATCAGGTGGTAGTAGAAAAGACAGCTGTGAGTTTAGCTCAAAAAAGGAAGAGAAAATTTAACAAGAGGAAGCTACATGCAACCCTTGCATGTGTGAGGCATGATTGGGACCCACACCCTCAGGAAAAAGACATAGGGGAGGAAAATGAAACAAATTCTGACTCTACTAATTGGGGAAATAGGGCACCCTCTTTCAGAGATGCTGGATAAGATTTCACAGTTAGGTGACCTAGGGGAATGGGGAAGAGATAAATTTCCTCACAAGAAAAGAGAAAATAGCAGATTCAAAGTCAGAATAAATTAACAAGGAGAGAACCGTTTACTGTTTTGTTGAGAGCAGGGATTGATTATGGAAGAATGGATGGTATTCTAACTAACAAACTATCTAAAATGTATTGGGAAGAGGGACTTAATGTTAAATGGAATAGGGAAATAAGAACTATATCCTATAAACCCTCCTGAATGGTATCCAAGTTTGTCATACCTGCAGGGAGAACAGGAAATTGAAGAAGCCCCAGCTCAGATTAAGAAAGTACACAGATGGTATTTTAGACCCCATATCAGTTTAACCATATACTGGAAAAATGGATCAACCACTGAAACTAGGATATTAATAGATACTGGGGAAGAAGCCACTTTTATATATGGAAACCCTGATAAATTTAAACATGGAATCCCTATTACCATCACAGGACTCGGAGGGACTGAAATACTAGTAAGATGAGTTAAACTGGTGATGAAAATTGGGCAGTTAGCCAAGAAAAATTATACAGTGGTAATTCTACCTGTTCCTGAATGCATCAGTTTGATAGATATATTGAGAGATCTGACTTTAAATGTGCATGAGGGAGGATACCAATTTGCAGTAAGGAAGATAGGAATAAATAGAGTTCTAATGGGTACATGGACTCCAGAAACATGGCTGGTGCTATATTTACCCTGCTTCTGGTTATTGTTTCCTCATTCTTTCTGGACTTTGTCTAAAATATTTGCTAGATTTGTATCCTACAAACTTAGTGTCCTCCGCTTGTAGATGACTGATCACTTAAGTTGAATGCCATCCTCTGTTTAAGACTGTGATATATCACCCCTGGACTTGGCATTGACCAAGCTCTGAATACCAGCTAAGGAAATGACCCCTAAAATGGGACCTGTTCAGGCAGGGACAACTCTAGGTCCAGTCTCAGCAGGAAGTAGTTTTAGAAGGTGAGATCTTCACCCCTTATTTCAAAGAATTTTGGGTCTCATTCATTTGAGGGGGGAATGATGAGGTGCTTGTGCCCAAGCCTCCACCCTCAAATATTATTGAATGTGTTTATTTTGTATTGTCCTTTTTATATTGTTATGGAAGTTTTGTTGATACAAGTTGTCCCTAAAGTCTCATCAGCCTATGCAATGGACATTAAAGATTTTGGGGCAAATGTAATGTTGATGGAATAGGAAGATCTTCTCAGTCCATTAAAAGACCTATGTGACCTGCTTTGAACTCTGGCCCAGTTTACAGCTATGGAGCCTGAGACACATGGAGCCCGGTGAGGAAGGAACTTGCCTAGGGGAACTTTTTTGTGGGGAGGCCTGACAGAAATAATGATTAAGATGTTGGTGTTTCCAGGATTGGTGATGAGAACCTTGCTAAATCTTAGTTCTTAGTATCCTTTTTTTTTTGTATTTATTCCTTTATTTTTAGTTTGCAACATTCATTTCCACAAACTTTTGAGTTTCACATTTTCTCCCCATCTCTCCCCTAACCCCCACCCCAAGATGGCAAGTAGACTGATTGCCCCTTCCCCCAGTCTGCTATATCTTTTATCCCCCCTTCCCCTACATACTGTTATTCCTTTCCCTGTGTAACGCCCTGCACGAGCAGATCCTCAAAAGAATGCTACTGTGAACAGCTTTTAAGATTCTGATTACACAGTATAATGAAGACTCCATTTATTCCATTACAAATCAAGGCAAACATTCACAATCAATTCACAATATAATAATCAATAGTTAATCATTCAGTCAATTCACAATACAATAATCAATACTTAATCAATTTACAATATAATAATCAATCTTCTACTCATGGGGCAATCATAGATTAACTTAATCAGCCACTTATCTAACAATCAGTCACTAAATATAATCATTAGAAAATTACACAAACCCTCCACCCCTCAATGTCTAGTAAACTCGCTCAATATCCAAGGAGAGGCCTTTTCTTCATCTTGACTTCAGGTGGTCTCTCAGATTCCCTGGATCCCCTTCCATGGTCCTACCTCCTTTCTGAATCCACCAATCACTGAGATTCAGAGGCAGACAGCTCCCAAGTTCTCGTCCAATCCTCAGAGGTAGACAGCTCCCAGGTCCTTCTCCAGTCCTCAGGGCAGTCCCTGGCACACACTGAAGTTCACAGGGTCCAGCACATCTCAAAACCTTCATAATTTCTGTTGTCAGGAACTCAAGGATCAACTAAGCCACAAACATAGTCTTATCCTGGACATACTTCTTCAGTCCTTCAGCAGTTCAGCTGGCCCTAGGATACAGAAGAGATCTTGGCCTTCCAGGCGGCAGCTTCAGCTGTCACCAGATTCTGATCTCAAGAAAACTCCAACTCAGTTCCTAGTCAGCTTCCAGATGATTTGAGACAAACTCTTTCTGTCTCTGTCTCTGTCTCTGTCTCTGTCTCTGTCTCTGTCTCTCTCTCTCTCTCTCTCTCACTCTCTCTCTTACCTGGCTTCAGTCACCACTATTCTTCCTCCTCCAGGAGCCACCAGAAGAAACATTTCTGATTCTCATTCTCTGTCTCTGGAATTCTTCTTATGTATACACACTGGCCTCCTGTCTCAGCCAACTCCCTCCTGCCAGTCAGCAACAGGAGACAGAGTTCACACCCTCTGTTCACACAGGAGATTGAATTCATACCTTCTGCCTCTTTCACACAAGAGACAGAGCTCACACCTTCTGTACCTAACCCTTAGCAACTAAGGGTTAAGTACCTGCTAAATTAATTACTGCTCCACACCATTACTTTCTTTTAGGGAAAGATGGATTTCTACAACCCTGTATGCCTGTATATCCTATTTCCTGGTTGAAGGTAAAAATGATTTTTTTTAACATTTGATTTTAAAACTCTAAGTTCCAGATTCTCTCTCTTCTTCCCTCCTCACCCACCCCCATTGAGAAGAGAAGAAATTCAATGTAGGTTATGCATGTGTGGTTAAGCAAAATATTTGTGTAGTGTTGTGAAAGACTAACAATATTTCCCTCCATTCTATCCCACTCCCCATTTTTTTTGTTTTCTCCTTTGACCCTGTCCCTTTTCAAAAGCATTTGCTTCTGACTACTCCTTTCCCCAATCTGCCCTCATTTTTATCATCCCCCTCCTCCCCCGCTCTTGTTCCCTTACCCCCTATTTTCCTGAAGGGTAAGATAGCCAATTGAGTATGCATGTTATTCCCTCCTTAAGCCAAGTCAAATGAGAATAAGATTGACTCATTCCCTTTTGCCTAGTTGATCTTCCCCTACTTTTTTAAACAGCTTTCTCTTGCCTCTTTTATGTGAGATGATCTACCCTATTCTATCTCACCCTTTCTTCTTCTCCCAGTATATTCCCCTCTCACCTCTTAATTTTATTTTTTAGATATCCTTTCATATTCAACTTACCCTGTCTATGTATGCATACACAAACATACACACACATATACATACATACATTTATACAGTCATACCTTTATAGATATATATATATATATATATATATCGAAGGGTAATATATCACAGTCTTGGACAGAGAATGACATTCAGCATAAGCAGTCAGTCATCTAAAAGTGAAGGGCACTAAGTTTGTAGGACATAAATCTAGCTGCCCTGAGTTAGTCTATTTTTTAAGGTGTTATTTTCTTCAATATTTTTGGGTGTCCTTTAGCGCATTGCTGACTCGTTTTTCATGATTTTCTTGCATCACTCTGATAAGTATGAATGTATATATATTTCCTTCAACTATCCTAAAACTGAGGAAGGTCTCATAAGTTAGAAATATTCTCTTTCCATGTAGGAATGTAAACATTTTAACTTTAATAAGTTCCTCATGATTTCTCTTTCCTGTTTACATTTTCATTGTTCTCTTGTTTCTTGTATTTGAAAATAAAGTTTTCTGTTCAGCTCTGGTCTTTTCATCAAGAATATTAGAAAATCCTCTATTTCACTGAATATCCACATTTTCCCCTGAAGTATTATAATCAGTTTTGCTGGGTAGGTGATTCTTGGTTTTAATCCTAGCTCCTTTGGCCTCAGGAATATCATATTCCAAGCCCTTCAGCCTTTTAATGTAGAAGCTACTATATTTTATGTCATCCTGATTGTGTTTCCACAATGGTCTAATTTTTTCTTCCTGACTGCTTTTAATATTTTGTCCTTGACCTGGGAACTCTTGAATTTGACTGTAATATTCCTAGGAGTTTTCTTTTTGGGATCTTTTTCAAGAAGCAATTAGTGAATTCTTTCAGTTTGTATTTTGTCCTCTGGTTCTAGAATATCAGGGCAGTTTTCTGTGATAAATTTTTGAAAGATGATGTCTAGGCTCTTTTTTTGATCATGGCTTTCAGGTAGTTCAATAATTTTTAAATAATCTCTCTGGAATTTGTTTTCCAGATTAATTGTTTTTTCTAATGAGATATTTCACATTGTCTTCTATTTTTTTTTCATTCTTTTGGATTTGCTTTATAATATCTTGATTTGTCATAAAGTCATTAGCATCCATATGGCCATTTTAATTTTGAAAGAATTACTTTCTTCAGTGAGCTTTTGGACTTCCTTTTCCATTTGACCGGTTCTTTTTTTTAAAAGCATTCTTCTCCTCATTGGCTTTTTGGACCTCTTTTGCCATTTGAGATAGTCTATTTTTTTTTTTGCTTTTTTTGGAGGGGGGAGACAGAGCATTTGGGATTATGTGACTTGTCTAAGGTCACACAGCTGTTAAGTGCGTCAAAAGTGCATCAAGTGTCTGACACCCAATTTGGACTCAGGTCCTTCTAACTCCAGGGCCAGTACTCTATTCACTGTGCCACCTACCTGCCCTGAGTTAATCTATACTTTAAGGTGCTATTTTCTTCAATACTTTTGGAGGTCCCCTTTAGTAAGCTGTTGAATTGTTTTTCATAATTTTCTTGTATTGCTCTCATTTCTCTTCCCAGTTTTTCCTCTCCTTGTCTTATTTGACTTTCAGAACCCTTTTTCAGCTCCTCTATGTACTGTTATATATTTTTCTCGAAGGCTTTTGTTGTAAGAGTTTTGGCTTTGTTGTCCTCTTCTGGTTCTATGTTTTGATGTTCTTTGTCATCAAAGAACAATTCTGTAGTCTGATTTCTTTTCTTCTGTTTGCTCATTTTCCCAGTCAATTACTTGACTTTTGAGCTCTTTGCCAAGGTAGAACTACGCTTCCAGAGTGGAGAGTGCCATGTCCCAAATTTCTTGAGGTTTGCGCAGCTGTTGTCAGAGCTACTTCCTGGCACCTTTATCAGAACTGTGAGGAGGACTCCCTCTACACAACTTTAAGAAGCTCTCCCATGCCAGAGTTCTTCCTCATCCCAGGACTGCTATCCAGATACAAGAAGGGCAATGCAAGAGAATCTTCCTCAGCACCAGCAAAGAGATTCCTGTAATTGCCCTCTCATTAGTCACTTGTTCTCCCCACCATCTGTGGGCCTGAAACTATGTAAGTAGCCACTGCTGCTTACTATTTGCCTACCTTCCCTTTCCCAAAAAAGGAAAAGGAACTTTGTAATGCCATGCACAAGCAGCTTTCCAGAAGAATGCTACTGTGCACAGCTTTTAAGGTTCTCATTACACAGTATTGTGAACACTCTATTCTATAACAAACAAAAGCAAAACATTTACAGTAAATCAAAGTACAGCCGTCACAATATTACAACTTGTCACAGAAAATCAAAATATACCATTCACAACAACTTATCACAGAAAATGGCCACATAGTTTCCACTATAGTGGTCACAATGTTTTGAACAAAGAACAATCATCTAGTAACTCAAGCATTCACAAAATCCTTGATTCAATCACAAAGCAAAATAATCAAAGTTTTTCCGCTCATGGGGCATACTAGGTTGCAAGTCAATTACATATTCAGTCATCAATCACTCAGTACAATCATTTAGTCAATCAATCATCCTTCATTATTCACTATTCAATCATTAGAAAGCACACAGACCCTCCACCCCTAGGTCGCTAGTAAATTTACAATTTCTAAGTGAATACACAGTTTCCAAGTAAACTCTTCTTTCAAATTGACTCAGGGTGTTCCCCCAAATTCCCTGGATCCCCTTCCATGGTCCCAGATCCTACCTGTATTCACCAAACTGTCACCTGGGTTCAAGACAGTTCCCAGGTCTTTGTCCAGTTCTCTGGCCAGTTCCTGTTGCATATTGAAGTTCACAGTGTAAAGTCCATCTCAAATCCCTCACGGTCTCTGTTCCTGTGAAGTTAAAGCCCAACAAAGCCACAGACAAAGTATCAGCATCACAGTCATGCTTCCTCAGTCCCTTGGCTGCTCCAGCTGGCCCTCGGACCCAGAAGAAGTCTCAGCTGGCTCCCAGAATCAAAAATCACTTCATCCAGGTTTTCAAAATCGAAACCATTCTCTTCAGCCTGGGGGCAGGAAAGGGGGACTTTCTTCTTCAGCCTCCTCCTGGCAGCTGTTTCTGCCTCCATGGTGTTCCAAGAAATTCTGACTCAGTTCTCAATTCTCATTTCTCTTCTCAATTCTCAGAACAGCAGTAGCAGCCTAGCCTCCAGATGCTACTGAAATAAACTCTCTCTCTCTCAAACAGGACAGCTTCTGCCACCAGATCCTTGTCCCAAGAAATTCTGACTGTCCCTCTGGAGCTTTTCCTTACATACACACAACATCAGCTGCTTCCTGTTTCAGCCAACCCCTTCCTGTTACATTAGGAACAGGGGTTTATACCTTCTGTTTCTTTCACAAAGGCTTGATTAATTACTAAGTGCTAAGTACCTGCTTACTTGCCAATGCAAAGGGCTCTTCAAATTCAAATTACATTACTATTACAGAACCCCCCCCCCAAGAAAAAAGGCAAAATAAATTTTAAAAAACATTTACATATCATGGTCTCTAATGTAATGAAAGTTACTTGATGACAGGAACTTTTGTTTTTCATTTTTGACTTTTCTTTTCATGGCGTATCACAATGGGTGATACATACAGATATTTAACAGATAATTGTTCCCTACAACGGCTGTGTGTCTGACAACATAGGGCATTATAATTCTTATAGGTAAGGAATCTGAAGCTCAGAAAGATTAGATGGCTTGCAAATGTCACCAAAGCAGTAAAGTGCAGAGACTCAAATTCAGATCTTCTGATGCCAATTTTAGTGCAAGAGAAAAAAATATTGATGTAATTGAAACATCACTGGATTTGTTTAGAGAATCCTGGTTCTTCTACTAATTATTTCCATATAGTTTAAAAAGGCCAAGGTCCACTACTGTATCCTAGGCCATTTCCAGTTGTCCTGATCTATATCTGGTTCTGGAGTCATCTATAGATGGCTCTGGAGGAAAAAGTGAGTCTAGTGACTTTGAACAGCCTTCTCTCACTTGAATCCAACTCACTTATTTGTCATGGCATCATCTCTATGATGTCAGGGTCCATTTTTGAGAATAAAGGACAAACAATAACCTCTGTGAGTAGAAAAGGAACTGAGTTACTGGGAACCCAACTAGAACTGGCCATTTGGGCAAACTTTCTTTCTATCTATCTTTCTTTCTTTCTTTCTTTCTTTCTTTCTTTCTTTCTTTCTTTCTTTCCTTCTTTCTCCCTCTCTCTCTCTTTTTTTCCTTTTTTCCTTCCTTCATTCCTTCCCTCCCTCCCCTTCCCTTTATCCACTTAGGGTATCTTACCTTACCTGAGGGTGCACCTCCCAAAGGGAATGCAAATTTTGATCTCTGAAAACCTTTCTTAAGTACTACTCTTAACACAGATTACCCAGGCTCTCATTGATTGCCCAACAATAAGTCTCAGACTAAGTCCTGCTTGGTCATTGTTTGGGTCCTGATTGTCCCAGAGTGAACATAAAGAGCAATTGTTTTTGTTTTGGACAGAAACTCTGAGCATTTTTCCCTCCCAGATTAATTTTTTTTTTCAATGAGATAAAAAGGACATTTTTCTGCCTCATTTTTTATTTAGCCTTAATCACTGAATGGATTTTGCCTCAGTGAAAAAGAGCTGTTAAAAACCTTAACTTAAAAAGGCCAAAGTCCTCTCACTGTATCCTGGGTCATCCAGTTGTCCTGATCTATGTCTGGCCACAGGACCCAGATGACTCCAAAGGAGAAAGGAGGCTGATGACTGGCATACTCTCTTGCACTTAAATCCAGCTCACTTGCAAGTGATGGCATCACATCCTTGATGTCATGGTCCTCTTCCAGAAAGAAGAAAAAACAACAATCTCTGTAATGGTGGCTAAGTCATTTCCTGTCTTCTAGCCTCAGTTTATAATAAGGTGGAATACTGGATAGAAAAGTAAGATTATAATCAAGAGGAATTAAGTTCAAATCTAGTTTCATTCACTTAATAATTATGTAACCTTAGGCAAGTTGTTAAATGTCCGCTTCAGTTTCCTCAAATATTAAATAAGTTTAACAGTAGCATCAATCTCACATGATTTTTTTTCCATGATAAAAAGACATACTATTTTGAAAATGGTTAGTACAGTGTTTACAAATATTTGTTTCTTTCCTTTATCTTCAATCATGCTGTAGATTTTCCTGAATAGGTTTCAACTAGATTTATTCGATCTTTGACTCTCTCTCAACGTCTTTTTCTCTCCTCTGATTAATTTTGTCCTTATCTTTGTCTTTCTCTGTCTCTCTAGCTCGGTCTGTTTCTTTTTTCCTAATACAGAAATATTTTTAACCCTTTTTTTTCTTTCTAGGAATTTTATAATGCTCTTCTCTTTGAGTATATGTGAACAATACCAGAAAATCCAAAGGTTAGGGAGAATTTTTTTAAACTAAGTTTAAAAACCTTTTGAACTCTACTTTATTGAAGTATTTGTTTGTTTTCAGGCTTTCACTTAAAAGTAGTTTTTACCTTGGTGCTACATTGATGTAAGGAGTATTTTTCTGACTAGTTTAAAAGTGGTATAGAATCATATGATAAATTATAAGGACTATTTCTTTCTTGAGGCACTTTCTTGAAGCACTATTTCTTTCCATGAAAGTTTGAGAAGGTAATGTTTCCAAATTCTTTGATCCTACCTATTAAAAAAAGTTACTATAATGCAAATTAATTTATCAGTTTCTAGTATAAAACCTCAATCCTCATAAATATGATCTTAAAGAGTAAAGTAATTAAAAACTTAATATTTAATATTTCCAGCAAGATTTCAAATATAATAATAATTGCTTAGTAAAATTCTCAAAATGGTGCCATCTATGGATTATTTAGCAAATACTAAATAATTAGTATTTGTAATAATTAGCATTATTCACAATTATATTTGTTAATTGAAGTCTTCTTGCTGTCTATGATTATACAGCCAAATGATAAGAAATATAAAAAAACTCATGCAAAGATATATAAAGAAAAATGTTTCAATTAGAAATGAAAACAAGCAAATGTACTTGATTTATACTGAAGGTCACTAAAATAGACCTTTGGAAAGCAGAGTATGTTGCAAAGAACCAGAAGAAACCTTTGCTGGAAGAATTTAATCTCTTAATGGAAAAAAGGGGAAAAAAATAAGTTCATTTTAACATCCATGATTGGTGATAAGGTGAGTATTTGTGAAGCTCAGGACCTTCACATATTAAATGTATATCCTAAATCACTTCTAGAGTTAAATATACAACCAGTGCCAAAAGACCTGAAATAGAGTATTTAAAACTTGGAAGCTAAGCTTCCCCAATGCTAAGCGAAATTGCCTATTTCTGTTATTTTTAATAAGACTGTTGACTAAAGAATTTAAAAAAAAAATATTCAGTGGTGGCAAGTGTTGGAGGGGACAGGGAGAGAGGTACCTAGGACTCTTTGTGAATACTGCAAAGAGGAGGAAATAGTGGAAAAAGAAGACAACTTATACTATATTTATCAAAATTTATTCCATTACTAATATGTTATTCCTTCTTTCTTAGTGGAAATACACAAAATGGAACAGGACGTGTACAAGTTGCTTAACTGTCTTGATGAAATTGTTTATTCAGATTTATCAAAAGACCATTATAAATAAACATAAAGAATGGTAAAACAAATTTATGTGATCATGCATATGACGTTTTAGTCAACCTTGAAACTAAATAATTCTGTCTAGTTCATTTGGTTAATTTTTTAAGACTTTCAGCTTATTGTAAATATAACTGCAGACAAAAGAAATACTACATTGTTTAGATTATGTTTACATGGTCTGGCAAGCATGGAAAATTTCCAAAGAAGGCTGCAATATTGTGTAATGAAAATGTTGGTGAATCTTTGACATTAATTATAAAAGTACTAAAGAAAAGTCCATGGTGATGTCAATTTCCAATGTGTAGCCAACATTAAAATGTCTGCTATTTATGTTTTGAACTAAAATTCTTATCTAAGACTTCTCTGTTTTTAGTGTATTCCCTGAAACTCACCAAATGACAATATTTCTATCAATATTTAGTCTATACAGATATGCATACATATGTTTATATATGTATGTGTGTATATATATATGTATATATGTAAATGTGTGATGTGTGCTTATGTATTCCTTAAGTAGTCATTTGCTACCTACTGTGTGCTTATTATTCAAGTTACCTAATATAATGTGATATAAATATTTCAGTGAAGATGCAAGAAAGCAAATGGGTATCCTTTTTATAAAATAAGTAAATAAAGATGTTATAAAACCTATAAGGCAACACATGTACACATGAGCAAAACAGGAAGAAAAATAACAAGATGGAAGAAACAAAGACTAAACTATTAAAGGAAGTAACATTATGGTTTTTGCTGTCAAGGTTTACCTGGTGAGTGATTCCAAAAACAAAAGATCTAATAGACCCACATGTATGCATATATATGTACATGCTTGTATATACTATTAAATATGTATGTGTGTAAAGCCAGTTGATTCTGTCAGCTTTTTAAATTTTATGAGATCCATAGCAAATCCTTTTATTTGTTTAGAAATGAAGAATGAAATGGAAGGCAGATAATGGATACACGAAATAATTTATTTCCATAAAGAGAACATATACACACATGTATGTATATATATTTGAACACATATAATGAGGGAATTTGTTTTGCTTGACTATGCATTTTTTTTTAAACAAAGAATTTGTTTTTCCTTTTTCCCCTCAGTGGAAAGAAGGTTGAGAGAAAAATAAAATAGTTATCTGTTAGTTATAATATATGTACATACACATATATATATATATATACACACACATATAATGTACATATACATATATACATGTATATGTGTGTATGTGTGTGTATATAGAGAGAGAGAGAGAAAGAGAGAGAGAGATAGATAGACATAGATATATAGATATATATATACACATATGTATATATTCAAAGTAGTAGGACAGGAAAAAGAGGTGGGCTAGTTGTGTCATGAAAACAAAAGACAATTGAAAGATAATCAAAGTCCTATGATTATATTTATACTATAAAGTAAGCATGCATACAAAGAACTATCAAAAAATAGTTTAAGCCTTGGAACTTGTTGGACTATTCTCCTATGGAAAATCTGTGAGATAATATGGATGAGAGTTATACAGAAGGAAGACATAGTTGTTTCAATTTGCACCTTTGGAGAGAGTATATACATCATTGAATACACAGGTGCATTAAATACTAAAAGTATGTTTAAATTTAGTTACTGCTACAGTTTGTGACTCTAAGGTATATGATGTACTTTAGATATGAAAGAATAGATTGATCCTAAAATATTTCTTAAAAATTTGTCATCAAAGAAAAAATGACATTAAGAAGGAATGATAAATTTGAAGGAAAAAAAATGAACATTTTTTCAAATGGCATTTTGGCAATTTCTTCATCTCAGTACCTGAAGAAGTATTCAGTTCTCTCCAAAATTAAGAGCATGAACTGTACAAAGTAAAAGCAATAAAAGATAGTTTATTTTTCTACTTTACTAAGAATGTATGACACAACTGTCAGATAATATAACTGTGTTCTTAAGATGTTATATACTAAATTATGTGTGTGTGTGTGTGTGTGTATGTGTAGGAGTCAACTGATACTTATGTTGCTTGTTATTCATAGCAGGTGGCTAACTTTAAAGGAAAAAAAAAACTTTGCTTTATTTTAAGTTCAATTTTCATCCAATATGTTAATGCTGCTCTATTTTTATCTATAAGAGTTCTGCTTATCTCTTTTTTCTAATTTTCAACTATTTGTCTTGTTAAATAGTTTATCTCCTTAAAATCCCAGCAAATTAAACACTACCATAACAAGGATATTTATAGTTTCCTTATTATAATCTAAGTGAAAGTTAAAGATAACCCAAACCACGATGCTAGTTTGTAAAATAGATGTAAGGGGACAAATTAGAGAAATATTATAGTTGTACAAGTGGTAAGACTTGACAGTTCATTGAATGTGAATGGTAACGAAGAGATATAAACCAAGGAAAAATATAAAGTTGCAATTCTGAGTGATGGAAAGTTTGGTCTCAATTAAAAGCGGAAATTTAGGGAAAAGGAATTACTTGTAGAAAATGTGTAATGAGTTAGGTTTTGGCTATGCTCTGTTTAGGATGTCTCTCAAATATCTAGTTGGACATGTGCTATAGGCTTTTGATAAGGTTGGGCTAGATATCAGGAGATAGTGTATAGATGAAGAAATAAATATGAAAACCATGTATAGACTTCATAGTTGAACACATGAAGTTACCAAAAGATAAAGATTAGAGAAAGAAAAGAACTGTCATCTTAGAGAGGTATCCTGGAAATGGTAAAGTCAAAGGGAATTATTCTTCAAGAGTGAGTGAAATAAAAAAAAAAGATAGAAGAATCATAAAGAGAACAGTCATGAAAACATAGGGAGAAGTGAATATTTAGGGGTAGAGGGTGAACAATGAAATTCTTGAGAGGGGTCAAAAACAATGAGTAGTGAGAAAAGATCATCTAATTTGGTGATTAATAGAACATGGGCAACCCTATAGAGAGTAGTTTTACTTAAATGATAATTTTTGGAAACCAGAGTACAAAGAAGTTGAAAATTGAGGGTGAGTGATAAAATGGAGGAAACTGGTTTAGATATTGCCTCAGGAATTCAGTTGTAAAAAGGAGAAATATAAGATGATAGCTGCTGGGAACTAGAAGATGAAGTGAAGGATTCCATTTGTTTTTAAGGATGGTAGAGATCTGACCATGTTTACAAGTAGTAGTAAAAGAGTCAGTGGAAAAAAACAACAATTTACAAATTAGAGAGAGAGCTAGGATAATTAAAGGATCATGCTCCCAAAAAATATAATAGCTGGATCTAAAAAATCTAATAGGAGCCTCAGAGGCCATATAGTCTAACACTTTCATTTTATAGATGAGGAAACTGGGACCTTGAAATTTCAAGTGACCTAGTCAAGGTCACTTCAATAAGAGACAAAATTAGAACCTGGCTCTTCTGATTCCAAAGCTATGCTCTTCCCAGTGTAACACACTGATGAGAGTAGACAGAATGAATGACTTCATTAAAGTATTGGAGTCCCCCAAGATAAGATGCTCATATTACTCTGGCTCTGGAGCAAATGAAGCATGAAGTATGAAATGATTGATCATTTACTTAAGTATAGAGTTGGGGAAAAAAGGAAACCCATAATAAATGACCTAATTTTGTTCAGTAAATTAGAAGTAATTGAGTAAGAGAATGTAGTGAGAAGTACAGGTAGCTTCAGTAGAGAAGAGACAATAATGGAGTTGCATAAAGAGTCCACCCTGAAAAAATGAAAGAATGGCATTTAGCAGTGATTACCACTTGGGGTTTTGCAAGGTAAATTATAGAAGTTGCAGTCTACAAGTTATTGTGGTTTTCTCCATTTTATTTCGTGTTTATAGAAGTAGGAAAGACAAATGGTGGTAGCAAAACAGGACTGAATTTAAGACAGAAATGAAAAGTGATGTGACATGAAGACAAGGAGGCCAAGGGTAGATGATAAGGTAAAGTAAACTGGATCAAGATTTTGAAGGTAGGAGAGTGAGCAAAGAGCAGAGGTGATGTAGCCTAAAAAATTACTATTACTATTAATAGTAGTGGTAATGGTACTAGAAAGAGAAACAAAGAGGAGTAGCAGCAACAGCAATGGCTGAAGAGACAGAAGAAATAGCAGCATTAGTAGCAAAGTCAGTATCTAGAGTAGTAGTAGTAGTAGTAGTAGTAGTAGTAGTAGTAGTAGTAGTAGTAGTAGTAGTAGTAGTAGTAGGCAATACTTATATAACACTTCGAGATGTACAGATTATCTCATTTAATAGGAGCAGTAGTTGTAGCAACATCAATAGCAGCAGCAGCAGCAGTAGTAATAGGAGATCAATCTTAGATTGTTCAGCAGGGTATGAAAAAGAGTAGTAGGAATAGGAGTGCAGCACCTGGTTCAGTTCACTTAGCATGGATTGTTCAGAATGTCAGGAGATGCCATTGATCACTTTCTGTTGCAGTTTGTCAGCTATAGCCCTCTCACTTCAGGATCTCCTGGGAAATAAGGAAATCATAAGCCCCAATTCTGGGGTTTTGCTGCAACTGAGACCATCCAGAGGGTGAGCTCAAAAGATAGTTGTTATGCCAAGCTCAGGGCACAGCTTGCTTGCTTGGCCTTAGCTCTAGAAAAGAGGGTGTCTCCTAATATGTTGACAATTGTTATTCCTTTATCTTTGGACTGCTAATTAGGATTCCCCACCAAAGGATAAGTGGAGTAAAGTAAAGAAAATGAAATTCATTTCAGTAAGTTTCAGTTTTCGTTTGCAGGTGAGTTATGACTTTATTCTGAAAGATTTTGAAGCTATTGGCTGAAATTAAGTTCAGAGCTTAAGTGTGGATTTAAGCTATAAACTGTCTTCAGTAACCCATTACTATGAACAATTAAACATTGATTTTATGACCTTCCTTGATAATATTCAGATGACTTAGGATAAAATGTGAAAGCCTCCTGATTCTCATTTCAAGATGAATTAGCTTCTAATAGAAAACAGTCTTGAACCTGTAATTATAATTCAAGCAACATCAGTGAAAATATCTAATCTATTAAGCAGGTGGCAAGTTCATGTTTCAACCCAGTGCCCCCTTATGTCCCTGTGAAGGTAGTTTAACTGTCAACTGGACCAGAATTGCCATCTAACCTGTGGGTGACCAGAGCCAAACACAACAGGCTAGAGACAGGAGAGTCAGGACACAAGCAAAAGTTTAACTAATTCCGGATTGAAGAAAATGATGTATGCTTACTAAAGTACCTCTTTCCTAAGAAGAAGGGCTTAAGGTTGCTAAGACTAGGGGCCTCTTATATACATGAAAGGGGTTGGCCAACACCACAATTATGCTCAGATCTTGAGAAAGTCCTCATAGTTGGCATTTCTTGGGACAGTAGAGGCATTCTTTGGTCCCATGGGAACAGTCATTGTCTCAAGTCTTAGGGGTTGTTAGCCATCCTGTCAGGTACAGAACCCACAGAACTGTGACAGGAACATCTGTCAGTAATAAGGAAAGGGACTGTGAACATGTGATGGATGGTCCTGGGAAATAAGGGGAGCTAAATCCCTCAGTGAACACCTGGTGCTAATCCAAGAAATACACTTTGCCAGAGGGTGCAGTCATCCCAAAGGATTATTGTTAGGCCAAGCTCAGAGCACAGCCTACTTGTTCGGTCTTAGCTCTGGAAAATGGAGCATCTCCAAAATATTTTGACATAACATTTATACTAAAATACTCATATAAATCAATGAATCTATGAGGGGTGAGGGAAAAAAAATCTTCTCATAATCTCCTTTGTATACGGTGATCCAAATCTCAGCCATTTCTTCATTTGCCACTAACTGTTCTGCTTGGTTTCTACTTTGCTACCATCATCATTATATCACTTCATTATGAACTGATCAGTTGTTTGTCAGTCAGGTCTGACTCTTTGTGACCTCATTTAGGTGTTTACTTGGCAAAGATACTAGAGTGATTTGCCATTTCTTTCTCCAGCTCATTTTATAGATAAGGAAACTGAGGCAGAGTTAAGTGACTTTCCCAGAATCACATATCTAGTGTTTGAGATCAATCTTCCTGATTCCAGGCCCAACACTCTAATCACTGTGATACCTAGTCGCTCTCACTCAATTCAACTTCCACTTTTATGGTTTCTTTTGGTAAGTCTTCCCCCCTTAGATTATAAGTTCCTTGAAGGGCAGCACTGTCTTTATTTTTCTTATTGAACCCCAGCACTTAGTACAATGCCTAATACATAGTAGGAGTTTTAATAAATATTTATCCTATCTTAGTGTGGATTTGAATTTTTCTTCCATTAATGTAGATTTCAACTCATCCACATATGCTTCATCTGTATGACTCAGGTATTCTCATAATTTTTCCACAAGATATTTAGTTAGCATGCTGGAAGCCCATTTACATTAATACACATAAAACTGATAAAAACAAATTTTAAAAAGTGTGAGTAGTTGGCAGTATATGCAAATAAATATTGAGGCACTAGAACACAATTTGAATCAATGTCCAGGATCAATGAACAGCCATTGGAAATTTCATTGTTAGGGTTGCAATGTCATTGTAATTGTTCATTATAAATGATTAAAATGAGTGCCTTTAGATTTTTATGGTCATTATTGTTTATCAGGAAACACCTGTAATCTGTGAGGCACCAATATAGTTGTATAATGATGAGTTTAATTGTCTGTAACATTAAGAGAAAAGAAAGATATTTTGATAAAGTGAAAGCTATGGACAGTAATTTAGACTAGGTAGAAATATTTATTTCTTAACATTTTAAATTAAACTAAGTACTTAGTTTAAGAACTAAAGCTTAAGAACAAAAGCTTAAGAACAAAAACTGAGGCTTTGGGGGAAAATGGATTAAGGGTGTCACCAGATTTAAAACCAAAATTACCTCTTGTCTATTTAAGATCATAGCCTTCATTAACCCCTGAAGGGATCAGCCTTAAAACCTATTTTTATATTATGTTAAATTATACTTTGACATTTCATGACTTTGTCTTTATTCAAGATTTCTGTAACTTTTGTTTTAATTTGGAATGGAGAGATGTGTGAGGGCATGACAATTGGATAGAGCAACTATGCTAGTTCAAACCATTTCCACTCTAAGCTAGGAATGATTTGTTTTAGAATAAAGTTGTACGTGACTGAAATGACTGAACAACAATGTTGAATTAATGAAAATATTTTCTAAGAGATTTCTGCCTAAAGCAAAAGAAAGACAGAAGGCAAGATTAAAGAAGCAAGAGAAGAGAACTTGAATTGTGGTTCTTTCCCTACTTCACCTGAAATTGTCTGTTTTCTCTTTCTGATTTTTAAGGGGCTACTTTGCTTTCAAATAGAGTGTCCCTGAAATTCCAAAAAAAAAAATATATTTAAATATATGACATTTCTATACAGCATATGCATTTTTCCCCTCTACCAAGTCTCCTGCCTTTGGTTAACATTCATTAGAAAAAAAAGTGGTTCTTAATAAGAAATACAGTTATAGAGGATGGAAGATTTTTACATGAGAGATTCACAACAGCCCATGAACAATTTGTTAAGATACATTATACATCTGTTGGCTCAAGTTAATTGTTAGGGGCATTCTGATTTATTATAATCTTCTTAATATTTACAACATTGTATAACTATAGATATTTTTCTTTGTAGGTCTTTAGTGACCTAGCATATCACTTTTCACACATTAAGAGCTAAACTTTTTTTTTTTTAATGAATGGAATGACTCAGAGAAAACAAATGAATTTTTAGAATTATATGTGAATATATGTATATGTACACATATACACACATACATATACATATATTCCTATGGGAGAAATATTTCCTGTCTGAGTTCATATGGTGGGTAACTGCAGATGTATTTACCATAAGACAGAAATTTTGAAGGTAAAAACCTCGGTTTTATTCCTACATATAATGTTTTATTATTATGTTATGTTTATATTTATTATATGTCTACTATTTTATGATTTATAATAAAAAACCCTGAAAACAACCATGAGGATTCTGATGAGGCTCCATATAGGCAAAATTACATCAGAGTGACAGAAATCAATTAATTTACATATTGCAATCTTATACATTCCTCTAAGGCCATAAGAGGTAAAGAACAGATGGATCAGTAATGCCACACCTTCTTGAAGTTCATAAAAGTTGAACAAGCCAAATTAAATAAAGTCATAACCTCATACATTACCTAAGAAAACAAATCTTATCAAACAAATTCTATAGGTAGAAAAGTCAGATTTCATATTAAACTACATACATACACACACACATATAATGTTTATATATATCATATATTATTTATATACATTTATATATAACATGCATATATAGCTATTTATTTCTGTACACATATATACATACATAGAGATAACATACACACACACATATATATGCATATACAAAACTATCTATATATAGATAGATTTTTATGTGTATGTATACACATGCACACACAAACTTAAATCTACTAAGTTCTATGATAAAAATCTTGTCTCACATCAATTAATGTGTTCTTAAAATTTAATATTAAATACAAAATTATGTTGCCATTACAGAGTTATTTTGTGAAAGCCAGAGGCAAAAATGTGTGAGTACCAATAGAGTTAGAAGAAGGTCAGTCATAATTATTTTCCTTTACAATGTTCATCCTCTAAGGCAGTGGTTCTCAACCTGTAGGTTATGTTCAATTTAAATATATCCTTCATATCAGATATTTACATTACGATTCATAACAGTAGCAAAATTATAGTTATGAAGCAGCAACGAAAATAATTTTATGGTTGGGGGTTACCACAACATGAGGAACTGTATTAAAGGGTCATGGCATTAGGAAGGCTGAGAACCACTGCTCTAAGGTAAATAATGGATATTGGAGAAAATAAAAGAATCTAATTAGAGGGCATACAGTATATGCCCTTCTGGCTTGGCACTTCATGATGAAGAACATTGAGAATACACTGGCTGTTGTCTTAATTTGAATGGTAGCAATAAAAATGGTCTTATTTCTCAAAAATTTTAACAAAATCTGGCTCTCCTGTATCTATATAAATGTGGTCGAGTCTGATAATCTAAAATCCCAGTTTTCTTATAAGTAAAAATGGGATTAGGGAGCTAATGCTGTGGATTTCACAAAGCAATTATGGTAAAAGTACTAAAATATAAAACATTATATAATTGTATGTTATCAGTATTAATTGTAGCAATGCTGATTATTTATCATATTTTGCTGTTGTCAAGGTGGCTTATTTTTGATCTCTTCTGATATTTTCTGATTAAATAAATGTCAATAATTATTTGTTTCTCTGGGAGCTCTAGGAAAATGATCTTGATTAATTTTGATGTAATCTTTTAAAATTCTTCTATGTTTCTTTAAAAAAAACTGAGGCCGGTAAACAATAATCTATATATATGATACATTACCTAAGAAAACAAATCTTATCAAACAAATTCTATAAATCTTCAGTGTTCTGATTCAATTTAGATTTTTCCTTCCATGACCAAAAAAGACTGAGGGCCTATCTTTTTCTCTCTAATCTATTTTGGAGGGTATCTAAATGTAATCCTATGAAGTTACAGAACAAAATCATGTGTAATATTAAGTAACTATAGCATTCCAGGAAACTAGATGTTTGCACTCAAAAAATGTCATGTAAAAGTTCTGGGTGATTTAATAGATATATGGAACATTCCATGAAGTCATTCCTTAGGTCAGAAGTTCCTCTGTGATTTATAGTCATAGACAATTTCCTATAGTCATAGGAAAATGAAAAGTTAAGTAGCTTCTTAAGAGTCTTGGAGTCATTTTCTATCAGACGCATGATTTGTATCAAGGTCTTCCTAACTCTGATCATGCCTGTGCCGACTCCAACACATTGAAAACACAGAATCACACATAATATCTTAGTAAGTCAATTTAAATGACTTATTCTGGCATGTATAGTCAGCCATAATCAGTCCCCCATAAGACTTGTTCAAATCTAAATCTCACTTCTATTATTAACTCTCTGCTCCTTCCAGACTAATCTGCTATTAAACATTCAAAATATATTACAGCATTTGTACCTTAATCCAGCCTAATCTCAATTTTGGAAATGTTATGACCTTTTGTTCCCTTGAAAATACTATTTATCCTGTAAAATGTAACTCAAGATAATGAGAATAAAAATATTAAGAGCTGAAGACAAAATTGTAAACCTTTCATTCCAAGGCTTATACTTTGTCTCAGGGTGAGAATTCTCATTTCTATATGCACAATTACACTTTGGCTTAAAAGTAAAATGGAAGATTTTACATTTGATCCTGGAGGTGACTGCAAGCCCCTGGAGACTATTGTCAAGGTGGGTTGGAGGAAAACAATGTGTCAAATCTGATATTTAGGAGAATTAATTTGACAACTTAGCAAAAGATGAATAGGAGAGACTTGAGGCATAGAGACCAGCAAACAGGCTATTGAAGTGAGAGCATATAGTATTTCAAAGACAGAAAGGAAGGTAGAAGAAAGATGTTACCATGATAGAAATGATAGGACTTGAAAACTGGTTGTATATGAAAATGAGAGTGAGGTACTAAGGAGGACATCTAGCTTGTGAAACTGAGTTACAAAGAGCATGGTGGCATCCTCAATAGTAATAGATAAGTGAGGAAATAAAATGAATTTAGTTTGATATATGTTGAATTGGAGATGTCTACAAATATCTAATTTGAAATGTTCAAAACGCAATAGGAGATGTTTGAAAGGAGGTCAGGAGAGAGATTAGACCTGTAAAAGTAGATATAATAGTCATTTTGTGGAGAGATAATTGAATCCATAGGATCTAATGGAAATACCAAGTAAAATAACATGGAGTGCAAAGAATAAAAGGCTCAAGATAGAAACCTGGCAACCATGCACCTTTGGTAAATATAATCTGGACAAAGATTCCACAAAGGTGACTGAAAAGGAGTGGTCAAGTAGGGAGGAGGGGGACCAAGAGTAAGGTGTGTCATGGAAATCCAGGGAAAAGAGAATATCATGGTAAGATAATCCCTGTAAAAAAGATGCAGATAAGCTAAAAAGGTTGAGGATAGAGAAAAGGCCATTAGATTTTATCACTGGTAACATTACAGAGTGTGCATTCAGTTAAATGATGAGGTTTTAAAGCCAGAGTCCAAAGGGTGTAAGAGGAAGGGACTTGGAAACAATGATTATTGATGACCTTCTTAAGGAGTTTGGACACAAAAAAGGATAGAAATTTGGAATGATAGTTAACTGAGATTGAAAGATCAAGTAAGGAATTTTTAAAGATAAATAAGAAATGGGCATGTTTCATAGGAAGTAGGAAATCCTCCAGTTAACAGGAGAGATTGAAGAGAAGTGAGAGACTAGGAATGATAGAGGAAATGACCTACTGAAGAAGACTGGATGAAATGGGATTATGTATAAATGTGGAGTGGTTTGTTTTGTCAAGAAGAGCCACCTGTTCAGTGGTGAAAGAGGATATAATAACAGAAGGTATCTAAATGATGTGAGATGAAAAAAAGGCACAAAAGTGAACTGTCAACAAATGGTCTTTTTTTTTTCAGTGAAATATGATGCAAAGTTCTTAGCTGAGAGGGTGGAGAAAAGTGAAACAATGAAAACAATGAAACAAAAAGAAATGAAAAGGTTAGGGAAAGATGCTATGGTAAGTGGAATAGTGAGTTAATTAAGGAGACAGATAAGGGTTGGCTAGCTGTAGTGATGGTCTAGTTGAGATCATGAAGCATAAATGTATTTAGTAATAAAAGTTTCAAGATTTTTTTTACCTCATCTTTATTCAGAAGCATGTAAGTAGGCACTTATGAAATAGATGGTGGGAATAATCCCAGGCTTAGGTTTGGCAAGGCAATATTTGTGACAGACTTAGAAAGAAAAGTAGACAAGAGAATACGATATTGTAGAATTGAACTGGTTCACCCAGGCTTCAAGATAGATAAAAGCGTAGCCAATCCAGGGTTAAAGAAACTGAGAGAATAACCTGTGAAAGAATTGAGAGGATGAATAATCTAGAGGCCATGGTGAAGACAAAGAACATATTTCAGGGTGACAAGGAAAAGAGAAGTGGAATGATAGCAGATTGTGACCAGCCAAGAGAATTACAAGTCATGAACATGGAAGTGGTAGATTTATGGGTGATAACAAGAACAAAGGCATGACCATCTTTATAGGTAGCTGAAGTTTTTAGAGTAGAGGTGAGGTGGAAGTGGAAGAGTACTTTGTGCAAAATGAGTAAGAAGAGGAACAGGTAGGTTAGACTATTTGACAAAGTATCAATATGCACATTGAAGTTCCCTGATAGGAAGGTGGTTTGGGGACCTGGAGGTAAGACTGTAATTCAGGAACTGCTCTCATTGAGGAAAGAATGAGAGTGTTCTAGAGATTTTGGGGACCTGGAGGTAAGACTGTAATTCAGGAACTGTGCTCAGTGAGGAAAGAATGAGAGTGTTCTAGAGATTGGTCCATGTAAAAAGTGAATGATCCCCGAAGAAGGAAGAGGCTAGGTCAGCTTGAAAGTGGCCATAGGTATCAAGGGATATTCTAACTGCTCCTCCTCAGCCAATGATTTGGGAGAATCAGTGAAGGGGCAACTGGTGCTGGAACAGGTAGCGAGGGAAGCTATAGCATTAAGAGAGAGCCAGGTATTAGTGAAACCAGAAGGTGAAAGGAATGAGAAAGGAATAGATTTAAGATGAAAACAATCGTATTATCAATGGAGAAAGTATTTCAGAGAACACAATGGAAGGGTTAAGTATCTTTTGGTTTCAATATTGGGTATGTTGGGTTGAAAAGTTTCAAAGATTTAGAATTAAAAGCATATAGCATTTGAACAATCAGAGGCCAAAGAGATGCATTGATGGGTTTCAAGTAGAGTAGTAACTTTATTTGTTTTATACGTGTTGAAATTAGGCAATGCTCTAAAGCTATATATGCTATATATGCTTTATATATGCTATAAATTGGTGCAAAGTGACTGTGGAAGTGGAAAGACATAGAAGAGGGCCAGACATGACAGTGAAGAACCTGTTTTCATATACAATTCATATACAATTTTGTATTTCATAAATTGTATGGACTACCAGTAGTATATATTACTTCAGTGAAAAAACAAAGTGAGAGTTTCAAGAGGAGTTGCAGAGGTAGAGGTAGAACTGATAGGATTTTTTAATTGAATGGGAAAGAGGAATAAGAATGAGGTGAATCAAAGGTAACACCAAGTTTTTGAACAAAGTTGTGGCATCTCCTTTGAGTCTCACTCTAAACTCAGCACAAGCAGGTAGAGTCCCCCAGGGGATTACTATACCAGGTTCAAGCTATTCTGTTTGTATTCTTTACTAAATCTATAATTCATAAGCCTCCATTTATATTTCTGCCTTCAATAGTCAGCCAGGTGACAAAATTAATTCAAAGAGAAGATATTTACTAAAAATGGTACATTGTAAACTATATTAATAAAATATCCCCTCCTCTGTCTTAAATCTGGGTCACATTCTCCCACAAATACCATCTCCCACATATGAGTGGGAACACATATGTTATACAATAATATAGAGGCAGATATGTAAGGAGCATGTCAAGCCAAGAAAAATTATACCTCTGGCCCCAATAGCTTTTCTCATAATAACCTTATGTTGTTCCTCCTAAGTACAATATCTCTACTGAGTAAGCTATTCTGCTCAAGAACTTGGGCCTAGTCCTCTTAATAGCTCAACTCAGTTCTTTAGTTGGACTCCCTCAATTTGCCTTCTCTCTGTTGGTTGTGGGGTAACCTAATCTTTGAGTAGCTTTTCCACCAGGTGTTATTATTGAGAAGATAGAACACTCCTCCAGAGTAACAGTGCAAGGGGAAAAAAGGGCTATTCTTTCTAAAGGGTTGGACTGTTCCTCCATAACTGGCTCCCTTTTCAACTGTCAGAGCTGAGTCTATCAAATGAGAGATCTCATCCTGTCTCAACAGATTGCAGAGCTCACCTACTAGTTTATTTTTTAAAGGCCATAAAGGACATGACTGATTCTTCAGTCAGCCAGTTGTCAGTTGCCCTATAAGACTATCGATTTTATTTTAAGAAATTTCTTTAAACCTCTTGATGGGGCAATAAAGTATAAAGACATTACATTTCCTTACACAGAAAACTGGGCACATGATTTTGAACTTCATAAAACACAAAGGGCTAAATAGTAGTATTCTATTTCTCTGTGAGATAAATTACAGAGAGAAATCTTTCCGTTATTACTATTACTTGCAATACTGGGAAATCCATATCAAGCAATGCCCTAGTCCTCTCTTCTTCCCCCAGTGTGTTAGCATTGTCATGTTTAATCTTGTTTCCATTTTAAAAACAAATTTGGAACATCTGTAAAAGAGATAGTTGGATTTAAAAAAAAATGTGATTGTAAATCCAACAGACACACAAAGCTGTAATATTTTCTTTAAAAGAAAAACTTGGTGACAGATGAGAGAACACACTAATTTAATAACAGCTGATGAATTAAAGAAATCTATTGCTTTTTAAATCACTTAGGAAAGCTCCTCTGAATCACCATGTACTGATCCTTCAAGACAGACTGTCACAAAGATTCTGAAGGACAGTACTTACATGAATTATGGTTAACACAATAGAGTCTTTTTCATTTTTCTATGAAAAATTACACCGAAGTTATGTATTACTATATACATATTTGGTGCCTTGAGAAAATTTTGAGAATTAAAGGAACCATACTGACTCCATCTTGTGACACAATTTTGGATGTATAGCAGTTCCTTTTCTATTCAAATAATAGACTAGTCTAATTTCTGTCTTGTGAGAAAACTTTATTCATTTATGGGAATTGTGATAAAAGTTTATTGCATTGTTTGAACCTAGCCCTATTTGACTGGGAAGCTGGACCACCTCCAGGTGTTGCTTAGAGACCCTGAAATAAGGACCCAGGTTATGCTGGCCAGAAACCCTGTTGGATCCAAAGACTGATGCAAGGAATTTTCTGAAAATTACATGTCTCAGGAAACTCTCATCTGAAAATTGCCCTGTACATATTAATCAGTTCCTGTTTCCTTGTTTCTTTGATTGAAGACAGACATATGGGGGGAGTTGGGGACCTCTTTTTCTGATTTCAGGAAATTGCACATTTGTTCTCTCCCTCCTAACTTGGAAAGTCCTTAGTATTTCCTCCAATTAGAAATCAGATTATCTAATTGTTTATCCTGGTTTATTATTGTTTTCTTTTAATGTATAAAAAACTGTCTCCTTGTATTTGGGGTTCAGTGCCAAGTTAAGGAAGGCCTGGTCCCAGTTTGCTATGAAATTAGCATACATTGCTTAACAAATGTGTATGCTTGTAACCTCTCATCCTTTGTTTCCTTCTCATTTCAATCAATCCTCCCACCATCATCGATAGAGGACATTTTCCTATTGGAAAAATACTCATATGTCAGGAGATTCACTGAAAATATTCCTTAATTTAATATCTAGTCTATTCCCATTGGTTTCTGTATCAGTTGTAAAGCCAAGAGGACAAATGTAGCTTATGTGACATGATATCTAATACCAAATATCAACTGGGAAAGCCAGCCCCAAACCAGGAATAATCTAGAATAAATTCTGAACTTGATATAATATAATTGTGCTCTGAAGTTCTGACAAAATTTGAGATTATTCAGTTATAACCTTCATGCCATTTCACTCTGTATATAGTCATTTGACATAATATTTTTTGTCCAGTCTTTGGTTAGTTTCAATAATCCTTTGACTTGAGTGAATATTAATGCTTTGTTCTCTCTCTTCCAAGAAAATAGCTGTGATTCTTACAAACTTTCCCTGAACTAACTTTTTTCTTGTCTACTCTTTATTAAATATAGTTTATGTAACATTCACCAGGTCTTTTTTTAGCTGTGTCCAACTCTTTGTGACCCCACTTGAGATTTTCTTGGCAAAGATACTGGAGAGTGGTTTGACATTTTCTTCTCCAGATATTTTACAGATGAGGAAACTAAGGCAAACAGGGTTAAGTGGCTTACCTAGGGTGATAATGTAAGTATCTGAGGCCATAATTGAACTCAGGAAGATGTATTCCTGACTCCAGGTCTAGCATTCTATTCACTGAGCTACTTATCTGCCCTTTCCATAACATTAGAAAATCTGATTTAGAGACAGAATATATGTGAATGTGATAATGTGCAATAAGTTTGGAAAGGTAATCTGGGGCCAAACAGTAAAGGACAGGATTTTTATTTGTTCCTAGACACAATGGAGAGAGGTGCTCATGTTTGTTCAGTCATAGAATGACACAGTGAGAAATGTGCTTTAGGAATATCAGTTTGACAATTAAGTAGAGAATAAGCTACTGATAGAAGAAAGTTGATGCAGAGAGTGAATGTAGGAGGCAATTGAAATAATCCAGGTGAGAGATGATGAGAAGTTGGTCATCTGAGTAGAGAGAGTTAATGGAGTAAGTGATATTTTTTATTGAATGATTTATGATGAAAGAACTCAATGGAAATCTGGAAAATGAATTATAGTGAGGTATCAAAGATGCTTTCTAAGCCTGTGGACATGGGTAACTGGAAGGAAGTAATGCCTTTTGAAAAAATTGGGTTTGATCAGGAAGAAAGGTATTAACATAAATATTACAGATAATAAGAGTTCAAATTATCTAGAGGACCAGTTTGAAATGTGAAATAGGCAGTTGGTAACGGGAGACTTTAGCTCAGTAGAGTAGTGACAAGGGCAGAATTACATAGATCTGGGAGACAACTTTGTTGAGAAGACAATTTAACCCATGGAAGCTAATGAGATCATCAAGAACGAATAATTGAATACTATATAAGATTATAAAGCTTTGGAATGAGGGATTATGTCTGTAATTTAGGGACACAGAAATATGACATTTAGGGGTTATTTAGAGCTTTTCTAGTCCCATTTCCCATCTAAAGATGAAAAATTGAGATGCAGTCGCTTATCCAAAGAACACATTGTCAACAAATTCCAGAGCCAGAATTCTAACCTGGGGCATCTTTGTCTCCACAGTAATACATTTCATCTCCTTACCGCACTCTTCTGATAAGAAGTACCTATTTCAGAGAGTCTACAATGAATGTTTTCTTGATGAGGTGATCAGGGCAGTTAATGAAAGGTATTTTTGTTTTGTAGTAGGAAGTGGTAGGATGAGATGGTTTTATTTAGCTCAGGGGGATATGTCAGAAAGCAGACAGGAGGGATGATCTCCACCTAGTATTGGGGGGAGGAGGGGCAAATTTTGTGTTTTGTGAGAGGTAAGCAAAAAGAAGCAAGCAATGAAGAAGATCCCACTCTACTGTTTTTTTTTTTAAGCAATGCTCTAATGATCCTCCCTAAAGCACATTTTATAGTGATACCTCACTTGCCACACCTTTAGTAGAGGCCTGGAGAAAAGTATTTATAGTACTATGAATTTCAAAGAATGTTGGATTATCTTTATGTAACCAGGAAATATTTCTCTAAGATTATTTTGCTTTTGTGGCAGTCTATTCACTCACAGAATAAGGTAAAGAAATGAAGTGGATGGGTATGAACCAGACGTGTGAAATTACCAAGTAGTTCCAGACAGCTTTGTCTTGTTTTGTGTGTGTGTGTGTGTGTGTGTGTGTGTTACTGAGCAATATGTATGGCTTGCGTGACTGACAAATGTCAATTTTCTGTTCACTGAAAGGAGTGATGAGTACAATATGAGATCACAAACAACTAAACAGTACTGGAAAAAGAAAAAAAAAAGCTTATTGCTCTAAGCCTTTGCTGAATTTCTGTAGATTGAATTCTATCTATTGTTCCTCTTAATAATTAGTCCCAAATCTATGTTGAAGGAGATTTAGTGGGAAATAACCTGAGATTTGATCCTGTTACCCTTCATAATGGAGTGGAAAAGTAGAGGAAATCCATTGCTTAGGGTGAGAATCTCAAATAGAACTTTTACATGGAAAGCGTAGACATGGCCAAGTGTTCATTTCCTTTCCATTTTATTATCTGGAAAGTGAACATTTCAAATCAAGTTTTAAAAAAAAAAGGCAATATGCTGTTCTGGGGCCAGATAACAAAGCAAGGGTGACCATGGGGTTTTTTTTTTTGGTGTTTTTTTTTTGTTTGTTTGTTTTTAAACAAATATATTAAATTAGTTTAGTATTATTGCTGGCATAGAGTATAGCAGTATGGAGTATGGATAGAGATGAGAAGAACTGCATTCCAGTTCTTTTATAGACACATATTAGCTATGTAAAAATGAGTAAATCATAATATCTTTGTTTTTAAAAATTTAAGTTGGCAACAAGTTATTCATCATTATCAGAGAAAGAAATCTTCAAAGTGGTGATTACCTGTAGTTTATAACAATAAAATTTTAACTTAGCACCTTAATATAAAAGCATTAATGAATGCATATGTATATACAATACATAGTCATTTAAACATGTACATTGTATGAAACTCATATTTATGTGCATATTCGTGTATATATGAGGAAGCTTGGGGGTGCAGTCGATAGAGTGCCAGGCCTGGAGTCAGGATGACTCATCTTTCTGAGTTATCTGGCTTCAGATACTCATTAGCTATGTGACCCTGCATCAGTACCTTAACCCTGCTTGCCTCAGTTTCCTCAACTGTGAAATGAACTGGAGAAGGAAATAGCCAAATTGCTCCACTATCTTTGCTATGAAATACCCAAATAAAAATGTGTCAATAACAAGTGTGTATTATGTGTGTATATGCTAGGAAACCGAATGGCTTCCATTTGAATTGCCTCAGGAAGATTCTGAAGATCATCTGGCAGGATAAGGCACCAGAGACTGAGGTTCTTATTCAAGCTAAACCGTCAAGCATTCAAACTCTGCTTTCAGAGAGTACAACTCTGATGGGTTGACCACATTGTTCAAATCCAGAACATATGCTTGCCAAAAAGACTATTTTATAGAGAGTTCACACGAGGGCAAGCATTCACATGGTGGTCGGAAGAAGTGATACAAGGACACTCTCAAGGTCTCTCTCAAGAACTTTGGAATTGATTGTGTGACCTGGGAGACACTGGCACAGGACTTTCAGCATGGCATGCCCATATCAGAGAAGGCGCTGTGCTCTGTGAACAAAGAAGAATTGAAACAGCTCAAAGTAAATGCAGGATGTACACATTTAGAGAATCCATCCCAAATATCCACATGAACCACTTGTGTCCAACCAGTGGTACAACAGTCAGAGCTCATATTGGTCTGATCAGCCGCAGCTGGACACATTGAAACTTCACTTTAGCATAGTGATGTCATTTTGGATCTCTTCTAGAATGAAGGACAACAACTGACTGACTCATGTGTAAAATAAATATATATATATATATATATATATATGTATATATATACACAATATCTATATATACATATATACATACACATATATACATATACATGCACACATACATCCATGCATACATACATATGTATAGCGGTGTGCATATTATATGTATTATGTATACTTGTATGTATTTGTGTATGAATATATATAAATGTGTGTGCTTGTGTACGTGTATGTATGTTTACATCCTGCCTCAGTCTTGTATCTGGCATGATCAGAGTCATATATGCCATTTTTCTAACATCATCTACCATGAGATAACCTACATAGGTAACTATTGAGGATTATGGATCTACTAATTACACATTCTCAGCTATAGCAACTCTGATTGGCCCCTCTTATTGAAGGGTGGAGGGGAGAGCTCTTGCCAGAATTTCCACTTAATGAGGTTTCCCAGGCCAGCTATCACTTCATTTTCACCCAGCTGTCCTCCTTTAGACTTCTCCATCATACTCCTACTAAGGATATTTTTCCTCCCCTTACCCCTTTTCAACATCCTCATTAGATTATAAGCTCCTTGAAGACAGGGGCTATCTTTTTCATGTTTATCTCACTAGAGCCTGTCACAGTGTATAGCATATAGTACGTGCTTAATAAATGTTTTTGATCAGCTCATTTTTTCACAACAAACACAAGTTTTATTCCTGTTAGGTTGTCTGCCTTGCCTGGAAGCATGGGCCTCTTAATTACTGTTGTGAGTAAGGAACAAAAGACACCAGAAGGGTAATTTTATAAACAGCTGTGGTCACACCTTTTACAGATTTCAAATATCACAATCACCCATAAGAGACCAAAGAAAACCAGTGAAAATATTTAAAAATGAGCAAATCTGACAAGAAATTCAACAAATACTTATTAATTAATAAAATGCCAAGTACCAGGCATATGGAAACAAACATGAAATAATCTTTTCCCTCAAACAACTTATATTCTCCTGAAGACATATAATGTGCTAGTAAAGGCATCACTTACAATGTGTCATATGAGCAAGTCTTCTAGAAAGACAGACATTCTAAGAGGCAAAATTAAGGAAGGAATGTGTTCCAGACTTGAGGCAGAGAGGACAGATTCTGTAAAGGCCATGGAGACAGTACATAACTTAGCAAGGAAGGCAGTAGGCTAACTTGACTGTAACATAGAATGAAAAGGAATATGACATTCATATACAAAGGTAGCTGGGGGTAAGTTTGGAGATGTATTATTGAGTGACAATGCAAACCCATGACCAGGCCTTATTTCCATTCATCACCTGCTGCTGCTGAGGACCAATTTACCTCCAGCAACATGTGTGTGTGTGTGTGTGTGTGTGTGTGTGTGTAGATGTACACACCTCAATCCTTCCCCTTCACTAGCTAATATAGAGGAGAGCAGGACTCTCAAAACTAGAGAGGCCTCAGGCTAAAACCTGACTTAAGCCTAGCTGGTGCCTTTTGCTTGCAGAGGACCATCTCTAGTATTTTCCCCAATATTTCATAAATCATCTTGACCTCTATCATCCTTTTAATTAGAAGAACAGATCTAGGCCTCTTTGTAAAATCCTATAGAGACTGTGAACTTCTCTCCCCATCTTCTACTAATTCATATGGCTTCTATTGTTACACCGAATGCCCTTGAAATAATTAACCATTGGCCATTTAGGAACTATCCTTTGCCCCCTCCTAATATAGGTGGCTATATGTGTGAATCTCATCATAAATAATCAAAATTGACGGTTTGTTGAGTTTTCCTGAACATTTGGTTGTGGCTCTTCTCATTGATTCTTCCCTGTTCCCAAGGTTGATTTCATGAACTGAAGTGGTGGAAAGGGAAGGTCTGTCTCCTTTCCTGGTTTTTTTTTTTTATCTCCCATTTATTTTCTGCCAGTCCAGGGGGGAGGGCGGAGTCAAGATGGCCATGTAAAAGCAGGAGAACTCTGTGGCTCCCCCCATAACCACATCAAATACCTATAAAATATGACTCTAAACAAATTTAGAGCTCCAAATTCCACAAAATGACAGAGTAACAAATCTCTCACTGAAGGCAGCCCGGGAGGTAGACAGGAAGGGTTCATGGCAGCACACTGGAAGCAGAGCCCAGCCCCATGCAGTTTTAGCCCCAGGCCACCCAGGAGAGGCTGTGGCTAGAGCTTTTGGATGAGCAGATCACTGGCAGCTGTGATGGTTTCCAGAATTATCAACCCATAATAAGCAAGGAGAAAGGGAAAAGGTCAGTGAAACTCAGCTAAATTTGGGGGAGAGGCCAAATTGCCTCCATAGCTAGAAGTCATCTGAAGTGGCAGCTCTGCAGCCTCCTCCGTGTGGCTGCATCAGAGCACTTGGCCTGCAGATAGCAGGGGGGGCAAGCAATCATACAGAGGCTAAGTGCTCTTGCCTTGAGCTGCCTGGATTGGGATCCCAGTATTGGGTGGTGGTCCTAAGGTGTGCAACCAGTGAGCCAAAGCTGGTGGGGGCTGCAGAGATGGCGGCCTCTTAATTGCTCTCTCTGGCAGCTACAAAAACCCCAGCAATTTGGGATAGAGTTCTTCCCTCTGAAAACAGAGTTATATTGAGCCCAAAAGTTAAGTAACTGACTCGCAACATGAGCAGGAAAAGGAAGCAAAACAAGCTCAGCAATCCAACTTTATATTCCTTTTCTGGGGACAAAAAGGACCAAAGCATGGAACGGGAGGGAGACAACACAGTCAGAACTCTCACACCAAAAGCTTCCAAGAAAAATGTAAACTTTTTATAGTCCATAAAGGAGTTTAAGAAGGATTTTGAAAACCAAATAAGAGAAGAGGAGGAAAAATTGGGAAGAGAAATGAGAATGATGCAAGAAATGATGAAAAGAGAGTCAACAACCTGACCAAAGAAAATAACACCTTAAAAAATAGATTAACTCAATAGAGGCTCAAAAATCAATGAGGAGAAGAATGCCTTAAAAAGTCCAATTTGCCAAATGGTAAAAGAATTTCAAAAGCTTTCTGAAGAGAATAATTCCATCAGAATTAGAATGGAGCAAATGGAGGCTAATGACTTTATGAGAAATCAAGGTACTATTAAACAGAACCAAACAAATGAAAAAATAGAAGGCAATGTGAAATATCTCCTTGAAAGAAACCACTGACTTGGAAAATAGGTCCAGGAGAGACAATTTAAAAATTATTGGACAACCGGAAAGCCATGATCAAAAAGAGATCCTAGAAATCACCCTTCAAGAAATTCTCAAGGAAAACTGCCCCTATATTTTAGAACCAGAGGGCAAAATAGAGTTCACCAATCACCTCTTGAAAAAGATCTAAAAAAGAAAACTCCTAGGAATGTTATAGTTAGTTTCCTGACTTCCCAGATCAAGGAGAAAATATTACAGGCTGCCAAGAAGAACCAACTTGAATACTGTGGAAACACAATCATGATAATCCAGAATCTAGCAACTTCTACATTAGGGGATCAAAGGGTCTGGAATATGATATTCTGGAGATCAAGGGAGCTAGGATTAAAACCAAGAATCACCTACCCAGAAAAACTGAGTATAATGTTTCAGGGGAAAATATGGTCATTCAATGAGGTGAAGGACTTTCAAGCATTCTTGATGAAAAAACCAGAACTGAATAGAAATTTTGACATTCAAACACAAGAAGCATGAGAAGGTTAACATGGAAAAGAAATCATAAGGACCTTATCAAAGTTGAACTATTTACATGCCAACATGGAAAAATGATCATTGTAACTATTTTCTTACACTTCTGAAATATGGCTGTTTGATTGTTTTCATAAACTGTTTGTCTTTCATTTCAGATGCCTGAGATGATCCCTACAGGTCAGGATTTCAAGTAGTAGTGACCTAAATTCATTAAAGGAGGAAAGTACAGAAATCTGAAAGCTCACCTTTCCTGAGAAGTCAGTGAATTAAGGGAGGGGATGGTTTGGACTTGGGATTGGTACTGTGTTCTATAGCAACTGAGCTAAGCTATAAACGTAATACCTTCTTCGTTCCAGAAACTGAGAAGTCCCTTGGGTAGAGTTCAGAGGTGTAGGAAGATTTTGTGTCCCATGTGTTGGGAATAGGTTTACTTATTTGTGATTATATTCTTTGAGTAAATATTCTTTTGTAAAATCCATAATGTTTTATATACATCTATACATACATATATATGTATTTTATTTCTTTGGTTATCGAGAGATGTTTCTCTTTATACTCTCATTAAATTTACTTATACTCTGTTTTCGTATTTTTTACTAATAAATTTATCTACAAATATCTAGAGGGCTATTGACTACCTATATTGCCATTTGTATATCTTTACTATTTCAATTTAATTTTATTTATTGCATTCTTTGATTTTACTTCATTTTTTGGAATAGTAGGTGAGCTGAGTCTGGAGCTGTGATTTCATTTGTGTAGTGAACCCTTAGTAAGGTCACACTCTTTAGCATCATAGGAAAGCGGTTGCTTAGACAATGAGAGGTGAAGTAACTTGCCTAGTCACACAACCACTGTATGTCAGAGGAAAAATTTGAACCCAGGCCTGCCTTCCTGATTGGAGCCAACTCTCTGTCCAGTACCCTCAGGCCTCTGGCTTGTGCATTTGGACAAGCAAAAATAAAAACATTATTAAAGTGTCTAATATTACAAAAGTTCATCCATAGTATAGCTACTTTAAAATATTACACAAACATCCCCTTCTCCCCCTCTCCCATATACACACCCCATAAGACCTAGTGGTGATAGTTTCCTCTTAAGGGTGACTGTAGTTCATAGAATCTATGCATGGAAAACATTACTCTAAGATTAGGCCATGGAAAAATACGGACACATTAAGGATAATACAGCTTTGTGTCCAAAAATATCTTGCCAACTATCAGTTTGTCTCCTTTCACCCCTACTCCTTCATTTGTGTCCATCAGAAATCATATGCAAATTGGCCAGGTCCAGGCAGCAGCAAGGTCAGGGTTTAAATATCCCAGTCTAGGAGAGTACATCTCCCCTCCCTGTGAGCATGCTGCTCCCATGGGACTAAGCCTCCCCTGTGTTCCCCAATGCAGTGCCACCTTTATGTGTGTATATTCTACTACTGTGGTCAGCTAACCACAAACAACACTTGACTTGTATATTGGGTCCTCTTTTCCCTTTCTTGCCTTTCCTCTCCTTCCCCACTTTTCTCTATTACTTGTCAATGCCTGTCAAACTTCTCTATTACTTGTCAATAAAATATTCAACTGGCCCCATAGTTATGACATATTATTCATGGTAGTTAAATTCATTAAAGTATTGTTCCTCACCTCCCCCATGTCTCTGGTCCATGTGTCTTTCCTTATTCATAAACCTGGTCTCCAGACATGGACTTTCCTTTTTGATAGCTGCACCTCTGGGCATGCTGATACTAGCCCTAGGAAGCAAGAGTCAGAAGGAAAATCTCTGTCTTCCCAAGAGAAACTCCTTATCCCAGAAGACTGACACAAGACAACACACACACACACACACACACACACACACACACACTTACAAATATATATATTTTTTTCCAAACTGTATACTTGCTCCAAAAGAGCATTTTTAGGAAGGGGAGTTTAAAATAATATTAACTTTATTTTTCATAAGTTTCAGGTTTTTAGTTATTGATGACATTGAGAAGATGATGACATGACTCGCAATTGCATTGGATTTGAGTAAGGGAGGACTATACAAAGTCACCAGCCTCACTTTCTCCTCTAGAGCCATCTGGGTCCAGTGGCCAGATATAGATAAGAGTGATTGGAGATTGCCCAGGATGCAGTAAGAGATCTTGACCTTTTTTAAGCTGAGGTCCTTCTGAGTTCTCACTTTGAGTGAGGCAATGCTAATTTAGGGAATAGGCCCCTTTAAGAAGTGATGGCCCCTTTAATAAAAGAAAACAAAACAAAACTTGGAGGGGAAGATCCTCAGGGTTTCTGGCCAAAAGAGAAACAATTACTATTTGCCTTCACTGGGGGGCCCAAAAGTACCCATTAAGTGGTGCTTGGGCAGGTCCCTACTGTTGTCCAATCATTGAGAGCCAGAGTGTACTGGATTTAAGTAATGGTCTTTAAGAAAGAAATATAGCCAATAAACCCCAAGATGTTTTAGCCGGCAAAATTTACCTTACTTTGGGCAGAACACTCTCAGGTAAGGGGTATGATACCTTAGGAGGTAGACGAGAGGAGAGAGTAGGAGAGGAGGGAGAGGAGGGAAGGAGAGGAGAGAATGACCAGAGGTGGTCAACTGAAACTGCCCAGTTGGGTCCCCACTGGGTCAACTCACACTGTTCACAGGTTGTGGTTTGTCTTTTGTTCTCAAAGAGGACCATGGCATCTAGAAGATGATGACATGACTTGTAAATGAATTGAATTTGAGTAAGGGAGTGCTGTCCAACGTCACCAGCCTCACTTTCTCCTACAGAGTCATCTGGATCCAGCAGGTAATATGATAACTTGAGAATGTTAAAAAAAAAAAAAAAGAAAGAAAGCTTTAACTGATTTTTTTTTCCACAACAGTATAAATTTCTCACAGTTCTCAATGCTTGACTAATTCTTCTAAAGCTTTGGGATTCTTCTAATTATATTTTTCAGAGTCCTGATGATCACAGTAAGTCACCGAATAGCCAAATATACTGCAGTGGCATTTTTAAAAGGAAGCACAAGGACACATTGATGTGTCATTCATCATTTGTACAAGGCGGAATTAATTTCATCTAATTACCAATGGTATAGTTGTGCAACCAAATCTATTTTCTTAATCTGGAAAAACTAAAATGGAGAATGACAAGAATGAAAACCTCCTTGTTCCTACCTCACACTTTCCCTTGGCATTGTTTGGCAGCGTAGCATATTTGTTGATATAGCCAATGGCTCCTATCAATGCTCTGAAATCTGAGCCTGGTCAGCTGACCACAAACAACACTTGAGACAGAGAAGTAGAAATCCAGACAAGGTAGGTTCTCCAACCAATGTCTGTTTCCTAACCAATGTTTTATACTTGTGGCTCACATTTTTGGCTGGACATTTTTTCTGGTTATAAAACTAGACAGCTATGATACCAATAATAGTGTCAGCAGGAAGTACTAATGTCCAGAATAAACATCTTTTAAGAAAGCTTTATCAATGTTACTTTAATATCTGACTAATGAGATTGATGGGGTGGTGCAACCTGGACTCCCAAAGACCTAAGTAACCCAGCTGCCGTCTCCCCAACCTCTGAAAATTCTCTCTTTACAGTAGGCAGAGAGTTGACCCTGTAATTCCTCAGATGAAAGCTATCTCATTGGTACCTGCCCCAAGGAATCTTTCCTTTATGCTGTCCCAGGCCATCTTGTCCCCTCTGTTGACTCCCTGAGTTTTCCCATATATTTCAGAAGCTCAGGACCCAAACTACTTGCATATGCTAACCACTCCCTAATCCCACCCCAAATCAATTCTAACTAGTATATTTGGCACGCTCCCAAGGTCCTTTCTCCATATAAGCTTTCATATCACCCCCATTAAGTTGCAAGCTCCCCAAAGGAACTTTACCTGCTACTACTGACCTTGTAATAAACTACCACTTGACTGAAAGATGGCTTGAATGTGTGAATTCATTCCAGGCAACTCTGTTTTGGCCTTCTTGGGGTCCTAGCACCCCTAACCACTTCAGAATGATTAAAAAGTAACTCGCTAAACTAGAAAAAAGTTGAAATATCAAAAGTAATATTGAATAGAGATAGATATAAAGTCCAGCATTAGAGTTAAATAAAAAAAATCAGTTTTGCAAGTACCATATGGGGAAGACCTGGTGCTTAACAGCAGTTTATGAAGAGAAAAACAAAAAACAAAAATAAACAATTTAGAGAGAACTAATGAACTGTGTCTGTATGACACAGTTACCCAAAATAAGTTTACTCTTACTTCTATTATAGGATGATATTCATAAGTAGAGACATGATAATTACACTATAATAATTTGTAGTCAAATCATAACTGTATTATGTACAATTACGAGTGTGGCAGTTAGCAGTCTATATAATCAAATAGGAGTATGCACAGAAGTGGGATATTAGAATGTTGAATGTCTGGAAACCACATTATGTAAAGAATGGCTGATAGAACAGGAAATGTTCAGAAAATAATTTGTGTATGTGTGTATATATACATACACATACATATACACACATACACATACATATACACACATGACATATACATAAACACTAGCACACTTATCTACATTTATATATGTATGCATATATGCACAGTGTGTATATGTGTGCATCTTTGTAGATATATATGTATATGTGTATATATATATATACACAAACGTGTGTGTGTGTGTGTGTGTGTATTGAGAATATGAGAGCTATATTGTCTCCATACCAGTCCATACTCCACTCACACTAGTCAATGCTCCATTCATCCTTCAAACTGATCTTCCTAAAATGTAGGTCTGGTCTGATCTTGTCATCCTCCATATTCATTAAACTTCAGTGTCTCCCTATCACATAAAATTCTCTTCTTGGTGTTCAAAACCGTTCATAACTTGACCCCTTCCTACCTTTGAAGTCTTCCTACACCTTGCTTCCTCCCACACACTCAGTCATCCAGAGACAATGGCTTCCTTGCTGTCCCTTTCACAAGAAACTACATCTCCTGACTAATTTTCACTGGCTTTTTTTCCCCCTTGGAATGGAATTCTGATCCCTCCTTATTTCCTTCCCTTCTTGGCTTCCTTCAAGTCCTCATCTAAAATCTCACCTTCTATAAGAAACTTTTCTGCATTCTCCTTAAGGCTTGTGTTTCACTCTGTTATTTATCTGCAATGAATTCTTACGTATACATAGGTGTTTTTTTTTTTAACTTTTGTTTGTTTTAATCTCCAAAATTAGATTGTGAGTTTCTTGAGATCAGGGACTGTCTTTTGTTTTTCCTTTGTGTCCTCAGCTCTTAATCTAGTGCTTATCACACAGAAAGTGGTTCATAAATGGTTGATAGATTATATTCAAATAGGTATAAGAATAAGTAGTCTTTGGATTATCAGAGTGCATAACTGGGACCAAGCAATACAGATTACCTAAAAATAGATTTTAGGTCAATATAAGCAACTCTTCATAAAATTAGAACTATTTAAAAAATTTTATCTGGGATGTACTTTGTTGTAGAAAGAGGATTCCTACAATGGATAGAAATTTCATCTAGATGAGCATGAAGATTTCTTTTTAATCTAATCTATAGTCTATAAATCATATAATCCATCACAAAAGCAACTCAAACTACTAAGTGAATTTAAATGTTAATGATTTAATGACATCTTTTGGGGGGGGCAGTCGGGGGCAGAGGCAATTGGGATTAAGTGACATGCCAAGGGTCACACAGTTATTAAGTGTCTGAGGTCACATTTGAACTCAGGTGCTCCTCACTCCAGGGTTGGTGTTCTATTCACTGTACCACGTAGCTGCCATGATTTAATCATTTCTTAAAGAAGTAATCTCAGTGTTAGGCTAATAATTATGAAAATGAGCTATAGTTTACATACCCATAACAGGAATCAGTGACCTGTAAGAGGTGGGGCGATGAGGCCTTCTGGTGTGTTGAAAGCAAGATGCTTTGGTGCCTGTGTTTTCATGACTATTCATTGCTTCTTATAGTTCGGTTGGGCCAGGAAAAAAAATTTTATTAATGTCTTTTCACTAAATAGCAATGGGGAGACAGATCTCTTTGCCCTGAAATAACTCTGTTAAATCCCAGGCTTTATTTTTGTTATACTCTCTTGTATTAATAGTACCTGGCTTAAATCAGTTAACAGTTTGGTGTTCATTTATATACTATATATTTTCCTCTTCATACCTAGCTATAGTTAACAATCAGAAAGAATGGATAACTGTATGATGGAAAGGGAAATTTAAAAAGCAAAAAAAAACCCCTCTTTCATGATTATTATATTTTTTAGCTCACAATCACATAAAATTTTGTAATTCACAATCGTCTTCTTCACAATAAGGCTGTGAGGGAGATAATGCAAGTATCATTAGTCCTATTATAAAGCAGAGGAAACTGAGTCACAATCTGTCATGAACAATTTATTGATTATCACATGACAGTAATTTGTGGAGACAGACCAGTAACTTAACAAAGGTATAATTATAATAAATCTAGCATTCTTTACACTCTACCTTATAGGGTCTAACAGAAAGAAAAATAAAGTCATAATTATGCAATAAGGGGTACTCTAGAATTGGGTAAATGATGTAGAATTGGGACATACCAAAAGATTTTGTTGCCATTGATTGATCAGGTGGGTGCAGGACAAGTAGAAAAATTGAAGCAAAAGAAGCAGGAGGGTATTAAAAGCAAAAACAACAACAAATATTCCCATTATAAGTCTTAATATCCTCACCTATAAAATTAAAATAAAAAGTAGATGATCTCAAGACACTGATAATAATAATTATATTGCCCAAATTTATCTAGGAAAACCTCGAATCTGGGTATTATAGACCTGTCATTTCTGTAAAGTTGTTTAAAACAGGGACGCATAGTTGTTTAAAAAAAAATCAATGAGAGGCAGACAGTGGATCTCTGTAACAATTAAAATAAGGTAAATTGAGGCACAAAGTCCTGAGCATGATAAATTTATTAGTCAAGCACAAACTCACCAACAAATAGGATCTTAGCTTCCTCAGAAAAATTAAGACCCTGAATGAGGCCTTTATTTATAATTTTGGGGTGTACAGAACAAAGAACAGGACTTTGTGGGGAGCAACTTATGGTTGGTTAAAAGAGCTTGATATCCTAAATGACAAAACCAATATGAGTGACTGGAAACTGGAAATAATGTGCTGGCAACAATCCCCACCTTCTTTCAGGTAACTAAGAAATATTCATTGTTTGAGTACTCCAGTAAGGTTAGAAAAAGTGGACTAAACTTCTTTGGATAGCAAATCAGACATCCTTAAATGATAGCTTGGTGATGTAAAGATATTAGACCACTCCCGTCCCTCAAAGATAATGGATTTCCTTGAAGCAAGAATAGAATAGTGATTAGCAGGAGAATTGAATTTCTAAACATAACTCCTTACAGACATCTGAATTTCTGAACCAAGTTCTGAGACAAAGAACCAAGACTTAGGCAGTTATAGGACAAAATCAATGAATTGTAAATAGGATAAATTAAAAGGTAATATAGAATCCTGATTTTTCCATCTCACTAGTAGCATCTAACGAACATGTTAGAAGTAACTAGTTCTCTTTTCAAGGGAAGATATTTGTTGTTTGCAGGGAGAGTCAGAAAGTGAGGATTTTAAAGATATAAAAACAAAAGAAATAAAAGGTAGAGTTACGTTTAAAAAAAAAAAGACAAAAATTCATTTGAAAAGTAACTAGGTTAAGACCTGAATGGCATCCCATGGTGGAGAAGAAACCTAGCTGGCCAAGTTGGTTATTTGTAGAACTTAAGAGAAAAAATAGAAAGAAAAATCAAACTTGTTTAAAAAAGTTTTATTTATATAAATTAATTGATATATATGTATATATCATTTATTTTATATTATATATAAATTAATTGATATATATGTATATATATAATTTATTATATATTATATATAAATTAATTGATATTAACATATTGCTTTAACTCAAATATTTTTTCTTTGCTTTGTCTCTTTTACTTCACGTCTAAAATATGAAGTTATATCTATATATAGATATAAGTCTATATATAGATATACCTAAAGATATATGTATATCTACCTATATAAAAATATATACGTACATTTTAAGAAATTCAGACTTTTCAGATTTCAAGAGCAGTGGCTTGAGATTCATACCAGTAACAATGGCATAAAGACATGCATAGGAACCAGATAATACACACATTGTCTATAGAATTTTATCTGGTTTTTTTTCATAAAAAATACATAAAAAATTTGAGATGCCACTGACTTTCTTTGCACTGATTAAAGTGAAGCACATTTTTTTTTCTGTTATCTGATTAATATGATTAACCAGTGTAAATAACAAAGCAGTAATATTTACACTAGGTGTAAATAAAAAAAAAAGAAAGATTTTGATTTGTACGATTAACATTTGGCTATTTACCCTAGAGTTGTCTTTTAGTCTAGAAGAACTTCTACCCAGTCTTGCTAATCTGCACAGATTTGAGAATGTTCTCTGACAGCCTGGATGTATACTTTGAACATCCCATATATTATCCACAGTTAAACTTGCTATGACTTGTATGCCAATAGAAGAATGTGTAACATACAAAAATGATGCAATCTTCAGAGCAATTAAAGATTAAATGGGAAGAGATAAATGGATTCTATTACGAAAGAGGAAACAATGAAAAGCTCATTATAATACTGTATGTATTCCAATAATTTTTCCATTATTAATATTTTCTTATCAGTACGTAATTATTACTTAGGAAGTAGAAATGAAAATATAATCATACAATTTTAAATTAAACTTGAAGTATTATAGCTAAGCTTTTTGAATTGCAATTCAAAGGATGAATTAAAGCATTTTCCCATCATTATCCATATATTTGAAACACTGATAAATACTGAGATTACATAATTCATTACTGTTTATGCAAAATCACAAATCTAGACCACTAGATTCTATTTTCCACTCTTCGGGTATGTTTAAGTGTTTGACTTTTTTTTAATGGAAAATTTAATTGTAGTGTAGTGAATAGAAACAATGAATCCCTAAAGAACCAAATTTGGGAAATTTAGTATTTACAAATTAGTATCAAATTTTTTCAATTCTCAAAGTAAAAATAAATTGTCGTTAGTCATGTCCAACTCTTTGTGACCCCGTTTGGAATTTTATTGGAAAAGACAGTGAAGTGATTTGCCATGTCCTTCTCCAAATCTTTTTACAGATGAGGAAACTGAGGCAAATTGGGATAAATGAATTGCCCAGGGTCCCATCACTAGTAAGTATCTGAGGTCAGTTTTGAATTTAGGAAGATGAATCTTCCTGACTCTGGACCTGGCACTCTGTCTCCTACCCCACCTAACTGCTTTCCCAGTCTTTCTATTTTTAGATATTTCAATCTTACACTTTAGGAATTATTCTTTTTATGGTTGTAACTGTCAGCTGACTATTTATTTCAGACTTTTGTATAAAACAGGTTAATGAAAATACAAGACGTATCTTAAATTGTACCGAATTGACATAGGTCATTTTTGTTTGATTGAATCCAAAGAAGCATTTATTTAACACTACAGTGAAGACTTCATTTGAGTATGGGCATATAAACAAGATAGTGGCAGAGTGTACATAGCATGTAGATTTCTTCAGTGGGAATAGAATGTACATTTGGTAGTATATATGAATGGTGTTTGTTGTGCTCTGATCTACTTGAAATCTGTTCATATGTTTCCTTGGCATTTTTTAAGGGGACTAAGAAGCAAGTATACAACACGACATCTTAGTATTCTGAAAGCTTAAACGTGAGAACACTTTATCTTCAGAGTATTTTTTCTTAAATGGGGAAATATTAGGATTAGCTCTCTGAATTCATGTAATACTTGATCTTTCTTTATAAAATGTTTAGAACTAGCCTCATGCTCTTATTTAAATTCTAAAGATTATTTATCTTGCCTTCTTAATGAGATTGTGAACTCCATAAAGGTAGAGACACTATCTTGTATGTCTTTATATGTCCCATAGCACTATTATATATCTCTGAACAATGTCAGGCACAAAGTAGGCAGTAAGAAATCATTCTTGTTTGATTGTTTAGGCCACAGTGAATAATTCCATACAGTTAAGCTCAAGGCCAATTCATTTTGAAATAATCAATATATTCTTCAAGGCAATAAAATGGTATTAGAAACCTCAAGCAAATAATATGTAATAATTAGCACCTTTTTTTAAACATTAACATGTTTTCACAAGATACTTTCAAAAAGTAATGCACTCAGTTGCAGAACTGGACAATTAAATTTAAAATCAATTATTTCTTGGTCTATGTGTACCTCCTCCCTTTTTCAGTTTCAGTTCTTTCAAAACTCTGAAATGAAACAATATATTAAAAATTCTACACATTTAAAAGCAAACATGTAAGAGAACAACTTAAATATTTTAATTAACAAGTGGATTGCTATTTTTCATCACTGACTAATCACATGGAAATTAATTTTTGAACAGGGGGATATTTGTCTCTCGTACTATTCTGTCAAATTCATCTAGGAGATGAAACTTAGCATCTGGTATTTTTTCTTATCCCATATATTTTAATATTATCTGGATTCTGTCAACTTGGATGTCATAAACTTTCTCTGGAGTGTTTAAAAGATGAGGGGAAAAAAAGCCCAAGTTGACTATTTACAGAAGAGAAGGAAAAGGAAATATAAACTATTTTCATTCTGTGTAATAATTAACTTTCTGAATCTACTTTAAAAATATACTCCAATTCTGTTTCAGAATTGGGAAGACCTAATATTGATTACTTTTGTCATCAAGAAAGGATAACTCTCAGGAAATGTTCATGGATATTTCTATCTTACAGGATGTACTGAACTGAAACTGCAAAAAGGATTACTGTTGTGCCACCCACCCCCACCCTCAAGCCCCCAACTTGTCCATTCTTCTTCGATGAGGTCATTTTCAATGTGGCTGCCTAGATATATGGTCAATGGTCCTGAGAAAGTGTTGTACTTGCCTCTTCTCCTATAATTCAGGCCTGTCCTTGTCATGATACTCCCAACTTCTCAACAAGAGAGAGCTGTAAGCATTCTTGTCTTTATGGAAAAGAACTCTGTAGGGAAAACAAACAGACAGAAATCCACAAGTTCACTGCCAAATACTTTTCCAATTAATGGGAAATTCAAAATTTATCAAAATTTCTTCTTAAGTGACGAGTATTTTTATAAATTATAATAGTTTTTTTTCCTACAGAAAGCCTCTCTGTATTGAATTAGAAAAAATCCTTTTATTCCATAATACCTGCTATTTTTCACCAGAAATTTAAATTTTAGGTCAAAATTTTCTTTTCAAAAATATTAAGTTTATATCACTAAATAATCTCAAAAATCAAACATATACATGCCTGGAAAAGATTACTTACCATGAGAAGATGAACACAAATTTAATTGCCATGAGACTTTACTATCTACACATATGCATGTTTATATATTTAAATTATTGATTCACTCTCCAAGCAGGTTACATAATTATTTATGTATGTATATAGGTGTATATGTGTCTATATATCTAAAGCCTCATTTAAATAAGTTTGCTTCAAAGACAGACATATAAGCAGTCTTATTCTCTAAGAAAGTATTGGGTTCAAAGCATTCAGCAGCTTTATGTAAGGTAATTGCCCCTCCCCCTTCACACACGCCCTAAATAAAGGAGCAGCAAAAGATAAGGATTTCATCCATCCAAGTGTTGTATTCATAGCCGCAAGAGGAAAATTAGACTGACCTTTGGTAAGCATTTCTTATCTAGATCTTTAAAGTTTAAAAACAAAAGGAAAAAAAAAGGTGGATAGGATGGTTATCAGTGGAAGAGAGCTGAATTTCACTTTAATTGTCACCATAATTATTGTTTCTTTACTCTGATTATCCTAAAAATGGTAATTTATTTATGTGTATACATGTATGTGTGTATATATGTATATGTGTATATATGTTTGTATGTATACTAGGTCTATATTTACTAATCCTACCCAAGTGAAGAGGAAATAGTTTTAATTTGATTTGGTTATCCTGTTACACAAACATACATATTCCAACACATACACAGTAGTACTGCTATGAAACAGTCTAGTCAAGTGTATACAAAATACAAACTGTAAATTTCATTTAAAACTATTAATAGATTAGGACTAGCAAAAATTACAATTTATGTTGCACTGGGTCAGGTTTGATTACTATTCATTCAGTCTGTCAGCCATGAGTAGAAATAACTACTATAATACATGATTGGGAGAAGAAATTAAATGCTTAGCTTTTCCTCCCTAGGGCAAGCAATACCTTGTATTAGTAAGCATAACTTCCAACATATCCTAGTGCTGTTTTTCCTAACTAATACTATGAACATAGAAAAACTACTTTAAACAAAACTAAAATATTGGGGGGTGAAACATTTAAAACACTGATTTAAGATTTACTAGAAATTGTCGTGCATTTTTATATTGTGTTAAACCTTAGGCATACAAGGTCCATCCAGTTCAGTAGACTTTGGTTGTTTGGCATGTAGTTAAGGAGAATAAATGCATATAAAAAGCCATTTAATTCTGACTGTCAATAAGATGGAGAACATAGTGCTACTGTTGCCAATAAACAGAGTAGTGAGATTAAAAACACCAAACACCGCCCTCTTTCTCCAACTGCACTCTCAAGAACAACAACAAAAAAATGTTCTGGAGACATGCCTCTATCTGCCATCATGGATGTATTCCAAGGGTCCTCCAGGAAAGGAAATTTTATTAATCCTCCTAAGTACTTTTGTGTACCTGTTTTGAATCAGCAAGTATTGGCAGACTCTCCATTGATGAATAAACATGCAGCAGCCTGAGTTCTGCATATGCATTGTCCTGCTGCTCAAAATCTATAGTATAGAAGAGGGAACTGGGGGAAGATTGGGTGATTAAGGGGAAGGGTTAGCTTACTGCAGGGTATTGACTATTGCCTTCTGGTTTAATTTGTCTTTGTTGTTAAATATGGTCATCATTATATATGCCACACACATTTCCATCTTAAAAGCATTCCTCTTACACAAATTAAAAAAAAAAGAAAACAAAACAAAAGTCTTTCCAACGACATTTGTTCTGGCCTAATCTTTGGAAAATAATTAATGTAAAACAAACCAATGATTAATTAAAGGAGGTACACTGTTCTACTTCTTAGTAACAATAAATATGCTGATTAATGACACTTTTAAAACACAAATTTCCAAAATTTGCTTGTATTATGTTTGTTATCATCATGCTATGATTCATTAAACAATATGGGGAAGTGATTTTATGATAGATTCCTAATTAGCCATCACACTTTGCATCTTATTCAGACCCCTGCTGTTATCATCATGATCACCTTTCTGCTAAAGGCTGAGAAACAGCTAAATTGTGTGGCTAATGTGGTCCATTGAGTCTTGAGAGCCAAACATTTTACAGCATACACAGTAATAAGTAAAACATTGGAAAGTAATTCAATAACCAATGCATTTCAGCAAACCTATGCCTTTAACCCACTATGCATTGACCTGTATGCTTATTGGAAAACAGAAATTGGCTGCTTCCAAAAAAAGAGACCTGCCTAACTCTCTTAGCATTTAACATTGATACTTGTTTTAGTGTACAAAATGCTATTGCATGACTGATTCGACAACCAGAAGAGAGAAAATAGAAATTATCAAAATATGTGTTATATGTGAAAAGGATTTGCTGAAGGGGGAAATTCTGTTCAGATTTTCAGTTTGGCACGGTGTCATTCATGCCCAGAAATTGAATAGCCTTTTTGCACACTGTGAACAAGATGCTTCTGTGTACATGACAACAGACAGAAGCATCTTTTTGGACTCCTGACTTGATTGAGTTGCAGATCAGAGTGAATTTTAAAAAAGCAAATTTTAAGAAGAACTTTTTTTTTTCAATTTAATTTTATTTATAGTGAGCAATTCCCTTGAAAGGCACCCAAGAATAATTATTTTTGTGAACCAAAAATATATATACAAAACTGTACAGAATAAATAGTTTATAGAAATCTAGCTATATTTTCTCGTAAAATAAAGCTGCAATGCTCCACACTCTTAAGTCCTTTGTACAACTTACCATCAGAAGTGCCTTTTGCTACTCATTTGTGGCAAACATTGACTTGCTTCTTTACAAATAAAATAAGAACAATAATCTCCACCCACACCCTCTTTTTGTTTTACACCTTTAAATAGATGGCCACAGTGAAATTAGTTTTCTCATGAACAATTAAATCCAAACAGAAGCCACTGCTGGGAAAGAAACCAACCTAACTTGTGCTAAATATATTTACAGTGGATTCTCAGGAGCTTCAAAATTGTCCAAGATTAAGGATTGAAATTGAACATGTGATCATACAACAGATTACAGCAGCATTGAAAATGATATTGTCCAAACTTGTATATAACCCCTATGTGAAGAAAAAGAAGAAATTTTGTTCCTTTCCCCTGAACTTTAAGTGTTTCTGTTTCTATTTTGTTTTTGGTTATCTTTTAGTATTGAGACCCTTCACAGTGGCATTGGATAAACAGATCCCACAGATTTAATATTTTTTCATGCCACTGGAGTTATACTTAGCTAACTCTCTTCTTTTATACTGTCACTATTTAGATTAATCAAATTCTAGTTCTGCATTTATTATGAGAAAAGTAAGTGAAATTATAGACAATGTTTATCCCTGTAGTGCATGTACTAAACATCTAATCAATATACTTTTTAAATTTAAAATTGCATGTACAGGTATATCTTAAGGTGATATATTCCAATTCTTCTTAAATCATTGGGAATAGGATTTCAACAAAAAAATGTTTAATTCCCAAATTATGTATGTAAGAGCATTTCCCATAAAAACCTCCAAAAATCTAGAGAACTATGATCATCTCTCTTGCATGATTAATTACATACAAGTTTTGATTTCATTTGGGGCCTGAAAACAATTCAATGGCTTCTCCCAGTGATCCCTGAGTTTTGCTTTCTTTTTCTGCCCATACTCCTCCATCCCAAGACTACTGCTGTGCTTAAGTTCTGATTTATAATACACTATTTTAAGGCACTTTTATTTACAATGTTCTGACTTTAGACAGAATCACAGCATTCCTCCCCAAACCCCCAAAGTGTAGTCTTATGTTTGCTGTTCCAGGACTTCTAAGTAGTCAGGTTCAGCATGTAAGTTAGCTTTGAGCTCAAAATACTCATTTTTCGTCTGTTCCACTAACACCTTCCTTGGTCTGGAGTACATTAATGTCTCCATTAATTTTAGCTCCTCATGTGTTCCAGGATAATGCACCTCTATCTCAGGCTGGAGCTGGGCAATATTTTTCCTCAGGTACTCTGTGATCCCCAGTTGCTGAAGTTCCCGTTCTTTCTCCAGAATGTTTCTATATAAGGAACTGGCATCCTGGAAGGATAGAAATTCTGCTGATTGATCTGTAACTTTGTATTTCACATTTGAGCCTGTGAGGGGTGAATTGTTTTCCCTTTCTAGAAGACTTCTCTGGAGATGTTTTGAGTCATTTCCATCTTTGTCATTTTTCTCCTCCTCTTGTTCTTGATGTTTGGGGCTGAAAGATGGACTTCGGTAGACATGAACCATTGGGCTCACCATATGCTGCTCATACATGGATGCACTAGGTCGTTCAGTTGTGTGATGTGTCATCTTATGACCATACATGCTATACTGGAGGTGTACAGGGCTGCTGTCCCTCATTTGTTCATCAGCTTGTTTCTTTTTGTATCTTCTCCTACGATGAAGAACAAGAACTACTATTCCTGCAGCACAGAACACAATGGTTATGAACACAATGAGCAGGCCCAAGATTAAAACAGACAGTGGAACTGCATCTGTAAGTGATCTTAAAATGGTATCTGCAGTATTGGTAGTGGTTGTAGGAGTGGTGACAATTATAAAACTAGAATGGGTTGGCTGGGATGGGCTATTAATTAGGCCTGGGCACAAAAGTTCACTATTTAATGACTTTAATTCTTTTTTATCTAGATGTCCTGGGGATGTACAGAGAATGTCATCAGTCACTACATCTTTGCTTAGTTTTTGTATCCACTGCTGTAACCCAACTAAATCACAGGAGCAGTCCCAGGGATTATCCTCGAGCTCAATCTGGATCAACAAATCCAGTTCGTCCAAGACATTACTCACAGGTAAATGTGTAAACTGGTTTGTTTTGAGGTTTATCCTGGTTAAGGGAACTCCTGAAAAAAGGTGAGGTGGTAAAGCTTGGAGAAGATTGTTATTCAAATAGAGGACCTTAAGTTTTGGCGTTGTATTAAAAGTTCCAGGTAATATTTCCTTGATGGCATTATATTCAAGATATAGGTACTCAAGATTCTGGAGCCCAAGGAATAAGCCACGGTTTAATTTGGTTAGATGGTTACCATTTAGATAGAGTTTTTGCAGTCTGGTAAGGTTCATGAATGACCCTTCCTCAAGAACCTCAATCCGGTTGTTTCCCAAATGAAGCATTTCCAAAGTAGAATATTCTACCAGGTCAGATTTCATTAGGGTTTGAATAATATTGCCTGCTAAAATAAGTTTTTTAGGATTTTGGGGAGGAGGCTTTAAGTCAGATAAACTTTCGATATTCCGTTCCTGGCAATGAATTAGAAGTCCTGATGGGGAAAGGACTTTGCAGTTACAAGGAACTGGACAGTAAGGTCCTGGAAGTGGAGTGGATGGCTTTGTAGCATGAGGTACTAAACCTGGTACCTTGGTGGGACTTTTTGAAATAGATGTTGTCTTGGTGGATACATGACCATCATTTATAGAAGAGGTCACTACTAGGTGTAATGACCCTGAAGGATCCTCATATTCTTCATGTACTGGAGGAGTAGGACAGATAGATTCCTTTTTTAGTCTACTTAGAACACTTCCTTTGACAAACGGAGGGCTATTGCAGACAACATCACCAATGATAGACTGGGGAGGCATATTTTCCAACCATGATTTTAACTGCAATAGATCACAATTGCAGACCCATTTATTGTCTTCCAGTTGAAGGTCCAATATCCTGCCAATGTGCTCCAGAAACCCAACATATGGCAGTGTTTGTAACTGATTCCCACGGAGGTCCAGGTGGGTCAGTGGGACAAAGCGAAAGATGTTTGGGGGAAGAAACTCAATGGCATTATCATTTAGAATTAAGACTTTTAGTCTATGGAGCTTGCTAAAGGCACTTGGTTCAATCACTGTGATAAAATTGTTATCTGCTTGAAGGAATTCCAGGTTCTCTAGGCCATGGAAAGTGTCCTCTTTCAGAATTTCTAAAGAATTATGATTAATATGAAGCTGCTTCAGAAGGCCAAGGCCATTAAATGCACCAGGTTCAATATCCACAATACTATTAAATCCAAGATGTATTAAGATGGCATTGGTAAGTCCAGAAAAGTCATTTGTGTGTAGTGTAGTCAATCCATTATTTATTAAAGATAGGTGGAAAGGTCTTGATGGTGGCACATTTATTTGGGATAATGTCTTGATACCTCTTTTTTCACAGTTTATAAGCAGCAAACCATCCTTTTCCTCACACGAGCACAGAGAATCACAAGATCCTCTAACAGGTGACAGTGCAGGCGGAGACTGTATAGAAGCTGAGGCAATCAAAGCTGAATATAGCAGATGAATCCAAAGCTTCATGTTGTTATCCAATAAGTTCTGATTCTGCAAAATAAAAATTGAATAGCATGGGACTTGAGTTTGAGTAGTGAAGGGCATTTTCTCATACATTTTCAACTGTCATTTGCTGAGTTGAATGTTAAATTATTGTTTCTATCAGCAGCTTAAGGATTTGCTAAAGAGCATATTTTTTTGTTAGGAAATGAGGTGGTTAAGATTTGACCTTTTAAATTCTGTCATTCCCCAGATTATAAAATTTACATAAAGAATACATTCAAAGAAATTGATATAATCTTTTGCATAAAATCCTCATCTTACTCTTAAAGCCAACATTCATAAAATACAGGTCTGAAATATACTAAAATACATGATAATAAAAAGATTCATGTATTTTCTATGTTTGAATTATTTATGTTTTGGGGCTATACTGATGCCTTTCTCTCCCAAGCGTGTTGAGTTATTGACTTAAAAATAAGTAAAATATAGGTCTTAGCCAGTTCAGAAAGAAATGCAAAGTAGTGCATGGGAGGAAAAGAAACATTTCTAAGTCACTAAAACAAGAAATCAGTAAAGCCAAAATTTAGGCAAGGGTTACCACTGACCGTGGCCAAATCATAGACAGATGACTGATAAGCAACTTTACATTTAGGTTTTCATTGTACAATGCACTTTGAGAGAGCATAACATTACCAGGGACATGTGCTAGAGAGCTCCCATGCAGGTTTTACATAAGGCATACTTTAAATTAAGATGATCAAATTTCAAACAGAGAGAGCAGTTTTTTGATGCTTTATCCTAAAACCACAGATTTATTTACAATCTGTTATTACAAAGCCTTCAAGAAGAAACACTGAACTTAAAAGTACAACTCATGCTGTAGGTTATTAGACTAACAACACATAAAACATAAGCTGCTTCTCAAATAACCTACAAGCAAATGCCAGTTGACCTCCTGAAGCATAGTTTTGAAACAGGCTAGAGGTGCTGAATGTCATCACATAATTAACCAGCTAATGTGCTTCCTTATTAAGAGCTTAAGGACTTTTTACAATGAACTGTGAAACTAACTGTACCTTAATAGGAGCATTTGAGAAAATATGAGTGATTTGGTAAGCTGACAGTGAAAATTAACTCAGAATAACATCACAAATGCTACTTTACTTAAAGAAAATTTAAATGTTCTGACTGAAACTTTTTTTAAAAAATCTATAGATTGCAGGAATCTTGAATCACTTTAGACTGTAATCATTTGGCAGTATTAAACATTGGTTTGACCCCATGTTATTCTCTTTCCTGAAATATTATTCATACTATCTGTAAGTTAAAATGTGAAATATAACACACACACACACACACACACACGAGTGAGTGTTATTACACTCACTAATTTACTGTGTTATTTTACTTGTCCTTTTCTGTTTGAACAATGACACATTCATATGAGAAATAGAACTTTATAATAAAAATTACACAAAATAACATCCACCTGATGGAAGTACAAATTATCTATTCTTAAAAGTACTTAGCAATTCTTATTTCTATAGCTCAGAAAGAAAAAAAAAGCTCATTTTTTTCTTTCTCTATTTATAGAAAATCCACCATATTGTTAGAGTTGCTTTGAACTGTGAAATGTTTGAGTCCTCCAGGAACATGAGGAAAATATTCAATATACTTTCAGTCTTTGTACCAAGCAACATGTAGTTCAATCTACAAGTTGTGACTCATTCAAAATAACAAACAATGACCCCCCCCACCTCCACTCCTACACAACCTATTATATGAAATAGCAGGAAATATAATGACCCATTCCGTGAGGCTAAGTACTTTAGGAAAACAGGAGATAGTTTCCAGATGTTCATTCCACATTTTGCTTTACATCTTATAGAAATTATGTTCTGCAAAGCCTTAGCTTAAAAAGAGAGAGAAACAGAGAGATTTAGGAAACTCATACATTTCTTTTTTCATGTTTTCAGAAACAGTCAAATGTGAGGAACTATACAGTAAGTAAATAAATTGTAGCTGACAAAAATCATAATACTGAATCTCATCTTAAATACCTTTCTGTTTCTATCATTGTAAAAAACATGAATGTTTCCAATCAGAATAAACACCAAAACAGCTTGTTAATTCTTGCTCATGTTGAAATCAAGGATATTTAGAAACATTTACCAGTAAAAAGCATGCATTCAGCTCACACCATGAACTGTACCCTATAATCTACCACTATCCCAACTATTCTGCACAGCCAGCTGTTTTACTAAATGTGTCTTCTCAGAATACAGGCATCTGGTACTGTATAAGGAATGCCAGTGATTGAGACTGGGAAAATCGACATCACTTAAAGCAGAGTTACACAAAAATAGCCCAAATGTAGCAAATAGGTTAATTAAGGAAATTGAGAGTGGTGAAAAACTAGTTGGTAGCTACTTGAAACATTCACCTTACCTGTACAGCAGACACTCCTGACACTGTCAGTAATAAAATGCACAGATGGAAAAGCAGTTTGGAATAATTCAGGTTCTTTGTTAAAAATGCAAAACACATCAAACAGATAAACAAAACCCACCACCATGTGATTTCTTCTTACATGTCACTTTTCTGCAAGTCCAGACATAGCTGCAGCATCCCAAATTTATAATTCCAGGTCAAGAGAAAAAACGTAGAACATTTTACTGGAAATCTTTCAGGCAGAGTGCATGTTAGACCATCCTGAAGCAGTTGCTCTTTTTCCTCAATTAAAATTCACAGCATACTTCACAGCTATGCTGACTTTTCCTCCATATAGTTAACCATTTGCAAGCTTCCGAAAGCAGTAAATAAACAAGATGTTAAACAGAGCTTGAATTGATCACTCTTGCTTTCTTAGGCTTTAGATCCAAGCTGCAGCTAGATTCTCTTTCCTCTCTTTCTAGTCTTTCTTGTTAGCTCAGTTTGTTATTAGTCAGATTGCCAAGGGCTGGGAGGTAGGCGTAAATAAAGAGACTTCTTGGCTTTTGACTCAGCCTTTAAGCCCTTCCCCATCAGAGAGCTTTAATCTGCCAGTGTCATTTAATACAAGAGACAGCTCCACCTTGGGACTGCTCAACTCCTCCTCTTTCTGAAAATGGTCTCACCTCCTTCCCTCCCCTCACACCCTCTTTTGTACTACTTGCATACTAAGTATAGGGTGAATGAATTTATACAGAAAGAATTGCATACCATTTAATAAAACATTTTAATGAATGACTTTGCTAATGAAGCAGGCACCAAGGACATTTTATTTTATCTTAAATTTTCATCTCTCTCATACAGTTCTATTTTCTACTATTCTGTGTGTGTGTGTGTGTGTGTGTGTGTGTGTGTGTGTGTGTGTGTGTGTGTGTGTTCTGGAACAACAACAAAAATAATCATTTTCTCTGTAGTGTATCCTCTAGTTTTTCTTTGGTTTAATTTCAGGAATGAAATTTAAGCTTTCATCTCTCCAAATTGCCTGTTAGATTGAAATTTAACAAACTGCTGGTAATTGGCAGGTTATCCTTATGAACCTTAAAGCAGGTTACCATAGATTCAATGGCAAAAATAAGGTTATACAATTGTCAGCAATTTGATCTTTTTTTTAAAGAAAAGTCTCCAATTGTTAACATATATTGAATAAGGTGACTAGCAAAAAGCTAATCTCTTTTATCCAGAGTAAAAACAGTTATATTTTAATTTGGTTGCTTTCCAAAAGTAGCTCCATATTTGTGGAGAAATGCACCTAGCATTATTCCAGGTATTTTAACTTAGGACATTTCTAAGAACATCCTTTTTGTAAATTACATGTAATTGAGCAATTCTATTCATAAGATTATTGGATCATAGGTCTAGACCTAAAAGGGACTTGAAAGGTCAAGTAGTCCAACTCCCTCCCTTTATTCAGGGATATAGTTAAGATACTGATAGCTTGTCAATTAACAAAGGTGAGGGTGGCACTAGAGGAGATGGAAAATCTTCCTGCTTTCCTGAAATATTTGTAGTGTATTGTCACTTTTTTTTAAAGTTTGATATCTGTGTTTTAGAATATATGCTGTATGCTTCATTATTCCTTTCCCTAAGCTAAAGTATAATAATAATTGAAATTGGAAACCATTTCAGGTATCTTAAAAGGATAACTATTTGAAAAAAGTGGTGATGTTATTGCATTAATATAAATCTAAGGATCACTAATAATGCTATTAATTTTATTTAAAATGTAAATGCATTCACTACCTAGAATTTATATCTTTAAAATATTATGCCAAATTATTATAAGTAAATAGTTAACCTTTGCACTGTTTTGTCTAACTCAAAGCAATATATTAAAATAGTGATAGCAAGAAAAGATAAGCTGAGTAGTGTATGAGTCTGACATAACTTCTTTAAATGCAATCCAGTTTTGTGCTCCATGTTTTAAAACTCTCTCACTAAAGCTTTCTCTAAAATCTATTTTCCTTTTAAAAAAAATCAGCTTATCAGTTTCTTCAACTGCTATAAAGTTAGTGAAGCTTCACTAATAAAATCCACAACTGTCAGCATCCCTTATTTCCCAAAAGGCCTGTTAAAAAAAAAGTTATTACTTTTTACCTTGGCACGAAGAACAAGAACTTTTGCATATCCAAAAAGAGCAAGGTACATTCTGGCACTTGCACTGAAGTTGTCTATGTATAGAAATATAATTCAAACACTGAAACATCTTTTTTAATTAGTGCTTGAATACATCAAATGCCATTTTCTTTATATAAAATGTGGTTTTAAATGGACATTACTTTCATTTTTAACAACATATAGAATTCTCACTTTGCAATATGGATGACAAATTAACAAAATGTTTGAATCTTTTGTGTTATTTCCAACTTGGCAAAGCTGATAATTTCTGATGCCATTATTTGGAATTCCCTGAATTACCTTCATTTCATATTCTCTCAGCCATTTAGCATCATCATAATTTTTTTTTGCTTATCAACTTATCAGTATGCCACAGTATTCACAAATAACTGATGTTGATTTTGATTTACTGTAGAAATATAAAAGGAATCATTACTGATGTTAATATATTATGCTAACAAATGGCCAAAGTCTAGGTTAATCTCATGATTACATTGGCTCTTTCCACTATTTCAAGCAGGTCAGGTGTGAGGAAAAAAAAAAAAAGAACTACCATCATTCCCTATTCTTATTGCTAACTAATTCTTGTTACTTCATCGTGTGTGTTTTGCATGCATGAATGAAAAAGTAAAAGAAACAAAGAGAGGATTAGTAATATAACCTAGAAAATGGAAGAAAGAGGGCAGGAAGAGGAATTTACCTACTCAAGGTAAATTGTGGTCAAGGGGAATTAAAGGCCTCTAGAGAAGATATGAACAATCATTTCTTCATCCTCAAAGCAGTAGTGGTTTGACTTCCTTTTCTTTCTTTGATGTAGATGCAATGACAATTCTCTAAAATTATTCTTTCTACAGTTTTTCAGTATCTTTACTGGCGATAAACTAAAAACTATTATTCCCATGATTGCAGTTCTTCTGAAATTACATCATTTGAGAAAAGAGAGGGAAAAATATGAGGACCCGCCCTTTTTGGTGGGAGGGTTTGGAAAGCAATGGATAAAGGAAATCAGTTTTGGCACAGCTCATTAAGACAATCTAAACAATTTTGGCATAAATTAAAGTCCTGAAAAAAAAAATCATAGTATTACAGACTTAGAGCTGAGAGTGACCATAAAAGATCATGTGGTTGAATCCTCTCATGTTAAAGATGGAGATGTGGAAGCCTATAGATTATAAGCTACTTGCTCAAGATTACATAAGCATTAAATCACAGATCTACATAGAATTCAACTCAGCATCCCCTGACTCCAAGACCAATACAATTTCTAAAATATCTTGCCACCTTCCTATGATGGAGAATTATAATTATTCATTCAATATATTGATAATTTAAAAAAAAACACACCTTATGCTGTAAAACCATATTTCATTACTCATCACATTATTAAAAACATTCAGTAATTGATCATGGAAAAAGTTATCAATCTCCAGTCTTAGTCTGTAAAAAAAGTAATGGGTTATTAGTTTGTTTCAGTGTTCATGATTCAGCTGTAAAGATTACATGGCATCCTTTTTTATCCACAGTTTTCTTCAAAGTAAACAGAATAGTCCTCATGCTTTATCTTACTCAGTTTCAGCAATCACTGGGTACCAACTGCAGTAAAAATCATAGTATTGATTCCCTTGTCAAACTTATCCAGTCTTGCATTAATGTGCACACTGTATTTCATAAGTTGGATGGAAAATGAAAAGTTCTCTCACATAGTTTGTGTGTAAACCAGGTGTATAAGTGATGTGTTATTATGTTTTATTCCACATATATGTTCTATATATATGCACACACAGATACATATACATATATATCTTTTAGTGTATAAATTCCTCAAAGACAAAAATGGAGATTGTATAGCATCAAGCACAGTCATGCACAGGTGAAAATGTTCTTGCTCATTGAGCTTATTTCTGTTTATAGAATGCAAACCCCTCCTAATTTAGAGGTTGCAAAATGTGCATCCTTCTTTCTATATAGAGGATGGTCTGATACAATGGTAGACATTCTATTCTAAGAAAGTAAAACAAAAATGATTGATTAATTTATAAAAGAAGCAGCATCATACCCTTCACCATATATTATTAAGTATATCATATTTATTATGAATTCAATAAATTATATTTTGGAAGAAAAAAGGGATACTCTACGATGTTTACAATTTAAACAAATAGAAGTCATAGCACTATTTTTTGAATACTTGTTGCTGAGAGACACATTGTTTTGAAGAATGTCTTTTTGAAACCTAGAAACAAATTATGTTCCATTGGTTTTTGTATGTACCAAGTTTGGAGATCAACACTTTTTGCCATGCTCAATTCTTAAGTTACCAATAAGGTAGATTGAATAAAAGTTTTATAGCAACACAGCATTATAGTACTGAAATTTTGAGATTATACTGAGTGGTGATAGGTAGGGCTCTGGGATACCCAAATTTAGTTAGTATAAGAATACTAGGTTCATAGAGCATCATACTATAGATATTTCATATATTTGGAAAAGTAAGAGACCTTTTAGCATACTTCATCTAATGTCCTCCTTTTTACTCATGTTCAGGAAGTGATATGGCCAAGGCCACAAAGATAATAAGTGATAGAGTCAGTATATGTATATAAGCACTTACTCTCATTCAAAATTTGGATTCCTGGACTGTACATGCACATGTGTGTGTGTGTGCACGTGCGTGCATGTGTGTCTTTGGTTTGAGGGTGGATGGACAGGCAAATATTTAACATTGAATGGAAGGCAGTAAGCATGCAGGTGAAACTATGTTCATTTCACATTTTCGTGGAAGGCAGGCTGTGCACAAAAGGCCCCAGTTCTGTTTCAGTGTACTTTTTCCTGGAATGAAGCTAAAGAAAGGTGTCAGATTATTTTCAAGCAGAAAGTCTGGGATGCATACTGAGAGAAGTCTCTTTACTCACTATATGGCAAACTGCAGGTTGTAGACCATGATATACAAAGATTTTCAATTTTATATTTCTCCAATTATACTTCTTGCAAAAATATATTAAAATATTAAGTGTTAGCCAAAGTTATTGTGAAAAAAAATTCGAATATTTAAACCTAAGAATAAAGCAACCAGAAATATATATTATGCAGTGCTATGAACACGTCGAGTAGGCCACATTGAAACTTACTCTACTGCCTCTGAAATAGAAATCTTGAAGGGACAAGTATGTAAAACCTTTCAATTTAAGCATAAGAAGAGATTAGAAGACACTGATCTTCCATTTGTTGGTGAGTCCTTTTCTTGTCCTTATAAAAACTTGTCTTTAATACTAAGATACTTCAATGGATGTGATCTCAAAATGTGGCATTCCTCCTAACAATGAATATCAGAAAAAAATAAGACAAACTTTAAAACCATCTTTTTGACGTGAAAACTGTATTTTCAAATAATACTGGGAAAAGATTGCTTGTAACAATTTTATTTTAATAGACTTGCCTCTGAGTTCTATTGGTAATAAAATGATGGTGATTATTTTCATGTCATTTTTTCATGTCAAAATCCTACAGTTATCAATGTTTTATGCACTTAATATTTGAATGCTGAAGTTTCAGCCCAATTCAGTTCAATTCAGTTCAGTTCAAAGAGGATTAAATTCACAGCACTCCACACATATTAATATGGCTCTCATATAATGGATGCTTAATCAGTATGAAGGCCTAGTATGATGATAATGAACAATTATATTGAAAAGACCTTGTCTTTTAACAGTAGAACAGTGAACAGCTTTATGATAATTTAGCAAAACATATCATTGTGTAGACTGAGATACTTTACATAAGATTATCAGAGAAAATGTCTTACTTAAATATTAAACAAAAGGTCATAACATCTTTGAGGAACTCTGAAATTTCAATATAATCAATTTTAAACTTTCAAATGAATAGATCACTAAGTAGGTTCATTTTCCCCCAAACCCTTAAAAAGGTTAATCACAATTTAATCTAACAGTTTCAAGAAGCTAAAGGTGTAAGGGCAGTCATGGAATGGCCTACTCCAGAAGATTTGCATTCACCAGGTACCCAACCTTCTTTCTTCCTTGCTCATACCAGTAAGATGATGATAAAGAAACTTCTCTGATAGAAATTTAGTCCAGACACAGAATGTTTCTTCTCAGATGCAACAGCCTAGATTACTTAAAAGATCCCCTGATGCATTTTGGCTTTTTTCGCTAATCTTGCACAACCTTTAATTAAAACAAAAAAAATGTTTCTGGGTACTTTCAATTGCAGGGTAGAATGTAGGAGATAGAATAAAGTGAATTGCCACAAGTCTAGAAATTAGATTAGAAACTGTTGAGTGGTTTTGACTTTAAAAAAAAGTTACCCTATTTTATGTACCTCTACTTATGTATATGATAAAATATTTTAATATATTCAGGTGGTTTAATGTAGTAGCTATAGTACTCTTCCCATTAAGTCTTAGGTTCAAATCCTACCTGTGACGCTTTCTTGTTGTGTAACTTTGTAACTCACTTAACCTACGTGTGCCTCAGGCGGTTCTCTAGGATTTATCCCCCAAGACAGACATGTTAAAATTTGCATTGGAAGGAATAGTTTTTTAAAATTGTTATTTGTTTAATTTTTGATTTTTGCTTTTGGGAGAAGGGAAGGCAGGGTAATTGGGGTTAAGTGACTTGGCCAAAGTCACACAGCTAGGAAATGTTAAGTGTCTGAGGCTGAATTTGAACTCAGGTCCTACTGACTTCAGGCCCAGTGCTCTACTCAATGTGCCACCTAGCTGTTCCAGGAATAGTTTTTACACTAGGATTCTCTCTGCTCAAAGGATGACAGCTATGTTACCTCTTCATTGATAATATGTGCTATGGGTATATGTTTCCAAAAATGTACATGAAGAGTTAAAAATTGAGTTTATCTTCTAGATGTTTCCAAAAGCTTGACCTTATCTTGTGGAAAAACAAAATGAAAAAAAAAAAGGATTTGAACAATTGACAAGCTTTATTATATTGAATTCAGATATCCTACCATTAGATAGGCATTACTGCTAAGTCAAATCATAGTTTTCAAATGTAATAATACCTATTTGGATTACTTATATACATATAGACAGATATATGCATATATCTATTGGAATACACACATATACACAGTGCCTACCTACCTACCTAAATATATGCACACATGCATGTATGCTTAAACAAACATATACCAACAGATTCTTAATACCAGACTGACTTCCCTTTGCCAACATGTACACACTTGTTTTAATATTAAGAAAACACAATTACAAAAGTAAATCTTTCCCTTCACTTTTTATTTTGTACTGAATAGGGATATTATTGTTCACATATAGCAAATTATTTTTAAAACTCATAGATTTGTTGAGGAAAAGTAGCAGCAAATAGGTTGGCTGATAAATTGTGAACTATGATTTAAATCAAGAAAATTATTTGTCTTAGTTATTAATCAGGTAAGAAATTAATATCAAAAGACAGTTGCTGAAATATTAGAGTCAGCACTGGTGTACTAATGGTAACCAAAAGTTGAAATATTCTTAGTGACACATTTCAGTGAATAATGTTGGCATTTTTGTTGAGAGGAAACTTGCTGAAGAAATCTAAATGTAAAATAAGTAATTTTAAATTTTAGTATTAAACTTTTAAAAGTCTTCTGAAACTTAGAGTATGAACTTTTTGGTTATGAATAATTCATTTATATTGCTTTAATAATATATTGCTTCAGAACACAACTATCTTTGATATTTTTTTTAAATGTGTACTTAATTTAGATACATAGGAATTGTCCAAAGATAGAAATAAATCTCTATCTTGTGCTTAACTGAACTTTTGATGACACTATTGTTCTACTGAACTTTATTTTTCTAAACAGCTACTTTTGGGGGTTTAGGTTGATGGACTTGTTTTTAGTACATGAGACATATATATGGAAATAATATGGTTCCTCTATAAATTTAAGAATGTTTTCAGGGAGAACAATTTATAGTGGCAAAAATAGTGGAAATAAAGCCAATGCCATTGATTAGAGAATGGGTAAATATGCTGGGAATAATATGGATAATTAAGTGTCATTGTGTTATAAAATATGATGATTAGAGAGAAGCAAGAAAAAAATTATGAACTGATGCAAAATGAAGCGGAATTGGAACCAAGAAAAACAACACACACAATGACTGTAACACAGTAAGTGGAAACTACCCCCACCACCAAAACCCAAAATTGAATCTTGCAAAATTATTATGAGCGAGCTTGACTGTAAAGAATGTATAAGTTAAGATACCACCTCCCCTTGTCTTGGTTGTTGTTGTTGGTGGTGGTGGTGGTGTTCTTTTTGCAGAAGTGCAAAACTAGTGGTGTGGTATCTTAGATTTAAAATCATTTTTATTTTTAATATATTAGATTTAAAATCATTTTTATTCTTAATATATTAGTTAATTCCTGCTGATTTCCTACCCTCTTATTCCTTGTTATAAACTACAGCTCTCTGGAAGGAACTGGAGGAGGGCTATGTTTGGAAATGTGGGTGATATGAAAACAAAACAGTATTCTTCTTACAATATAAATTGTCTTGGACTAATTTAAAGTATGCATATGTTTTGATTTTAAATTTATCTAAAAGATACAGAATTGGGTCAGCCATGTCCAAAAAGTTGGCCCTTTACCATTAAGATTTCTTTGAATTCTTAGGTTTTTCAATACAATTCAACAAAAATTTTTCTACTACATGTCAGGTAGGTTACACAAGGAGATTGCAAACAATGCAACATCAACCCTGAAGAAGTTAACAGTTAAATGGAGGAGCACAGAATGTAGACAAATAAAGGGATATAGCACACATACAAGATAAATAGTAATGGGAGAAAAAATACAAAGTTCTCTTGTAGACTATATGGAGATTAGGGTTTATTCAATCAGTACGGTTCTTTTTCCTTTATGACCATAAAATAGTCTCATACAGAATGAAACTTCTGTACTACTTCAAGATTATAAGTAATTTTCTTTTGTAAATCCCTGCAACATTGATAGTGTGAATATTATTATCATTCAGAAAGAAAAAGACTAAATTCTGAGAGGTTAAGAAAGTTACCCATCATTATGAAAGAAGCATAATTCAAAAACAGAACTTGATTTTAGAACTTAAAATGCTTGCAGTGGTACTCTTGGAGAAAAATTAAATGCTTATGAATTTCACGTTAAATACCTCCAAATAAGGGGAAAATACAGTGAACTACTCAAGAAGTAAAATCTCTTTCAGGGCAGTTGGTGATGTAGTTTATAGAGTGTTGATGTTGGAGTTCAGAAGATATGGGTACAAATACTGCTTCAGACAGTTACAAGCTATGTGACTTAAGGAAAGCTACTTACTCTCTGTTCCCTCAGTTTTTTTTTTCTGATATAAATTGGAGATACTAATAGCTTGTACCTTATTGGATTGTTATAAGAATCAAATGAGAAAATATTTGTAAAATTGATTAGCATGGTGCCTGTCACATAGTAGGTGCTCTATAAATACTTATCTTCCTTCATTCACCAACTACAGTCTATCTTTACTACCAATTTGAAGTCAGGAAATGAGGCATGTAGTATCTCTTCACACATTATGGCTATGAATAATGAAGAAAGTGCCAGAAGAACTTGATTGCATATAAACATGTATGAAATGATGAATAAAAATAAAAAGAAACAAAATTGCCTAGTAGATAAGTGACAGGCCAAAACAATTATTTGGTGGAATAAATTTGTGAAAACAGAGCTGACACAACATAACCATAGTATGTTTCTTTGGAGCACTTCTCGGTAGCATCATATCAGTCACCATACATTTTAGGGAACAGCAATGGGGAAAAATAAATGTTTATAATTTAAAATCATCCCTGGAAAGTTGTTGTCTGCAATGAAATTTCAGAGCATTCCGAAATTCTGTTTATACTGCTTAATGCTGTATTCCCCCTTTAGCTACTCATTTAGCACCCTCTAGTGGACACAAAAAGCATTTTCTTTCTCTATTTTAAAAGATTGTCAAAATTTGTTAATAGGGTTTAAAATATTCTGTAGACGGGTAGGGACAGGGTGGAGAGTGGATGGGGGGGGGCAGGAGAGGAAGAAGGGACAGGTAATCAGACTCTCACAGTGTGCTCACTATGGAGAGGTTCTGCGCAATTTCACATGTTCAGCCTGTATTTGATTGCTTGTCCTTCCAGTGGGGATGGGTGGTGAGGGAGGAGGAGAAAGAATCTGGAATGTGGAGTTCCATAATCAAATGTTATGAATGTGTATCTATCTATCTATCTTTGTATATATATATGTATGTGTGTGTATGTATATATAT
>CM053580.1:108342194-108361880 GCA_028627135.1 Pseudochirops cupreus
ATATATATATATATATATATTAAGTGATCTCAGTTTCTTAAAGTATTATATAATTGTTATTATTATTAAAATGATAAGTATAGTGCAAATTTTTTTCTGAGTACTTTCTTCAAATATTACATTTTGTCCTTGCCCTCAGTCATTATCATTACTTTTCTTATAATCAACCTATTTAAAAATTGTGCAATTTTCCAACCAGAAGAGGATATAGATAAATAACAACACCAACCTTATCTTTAGACGTGAGGGAACTGAGGTCAGAAAAGCTAAAGTGGTTCACCCAGACAGTCATGAGGGCTTATGCGAAATTTGTCAAAATTTCTTGCCCAGAAAAGGTTATCAGTATTGTACACCAATTTCATGGTGGCAAACTTGCCCAGGTTCTAAGTAATGGAAAATGCTCTAGTGCTTTCCCAGTCACCAATGCAGTGAAACAAGGTTGTGTGCTTCCTCTTGTGTTTTTTAGTATGATGTTTGCAGCCATGTGGTCAGATGCCTTCAGTGAGAATGAACACAATATCAAGGTCAGCTATTGCATTGATAGTAAATTCTTCAACTTGAAAAGACTACAAGCCAAGGTCAAAGTAGAGGGAGTGTTTATTTGTGATTTTCTGTTTACGGATTATTGTACACCCAATGCAGTCTCTGAAACTGAGGGATGGCGAAGAATGGATCAGTTCTCCGCTGCTTGTGCTAATTTTGGCCTAACAATTAACACCAAGAAAACACAGGTGCTCCCTCAGCCACCACCACACCATCCATATGTGGAACCATCAGTTATAGCAAATGGAGAAGTTTTAAATACTATGGATAAGTTCATTTACCTTGGTAGTGTACTTTCCAGGGATGTACACATTGATAATGAGTTTGACGCATGTATTGCTAGAACTAACTCAGTGTTTGGAAGGATCTGAAGGTGACTATGGGAGAGAAGAGGTATTACATTGACTACCAAATTGAAGGTCTAAAGAGTCATTGGGCTGACCTCATTGTTGTGTGCCAGGACAGTTGAAACCTGGACCATGCCAGGAAACTGAATCACTTCCATTTGAGTTGTCTTAGAAAAACTCTGAAGATCATCTGAGAAACCAAACACCGAGGTCCTTGCTCAAACCAAACTGACAAGCATTCAAATCGCTTTAGGGAGCTCAACTCTAATGGACTGGTCACGTTGTTTAAATGCAAAATGTATGCTTGTCAAAAAGCCTATTTTATGGAGAACTCATGCAAGGCAAGTATTCACAGATTGTCAGCAAAAGCAATACAGGGATACTTACAAGGTCTCTCTTAAGAATTGTAGAATTGATTGTGTGAAATGGGAGACATTGTTCCAAGACTGCTCAGTAAGTCATGCCCACATCAGAGAAGGTAATGTGCTCTATGAACAAAGCAGCATTGAAACAACCCAAAGGAAATAAAGGATGTGCAAATTTGGAGAATACACTGCAAAATCCACACAGACTATTTGTGCCTGTTCTGTGGCAGAGCATTCTGAGCTTGTATTGGGCTGATCAGTCATAGTTAGACACATTGAAACTGACTCTAGCCTAGTGATGTCATTTAGGTTCTCTTCGAGAATTACCTACTAATCATTCCTTTATTTGAGATATCTAATAGAGAAAACATTCCCTCTTTGGAAAACACTAAGAATTCAGAAACAAAATCTCTGATATAAATTATAAATCAGTCAGTATCAAAAATTTAAAAACTTAATGACATTACTAAAGAATGGCAGTCATTCTACCATACTATTTTCTTTGCAGTCTATTAAAAACTATAGTACTCCAACTTATCTGACGTAGTATGAATAAGTTTCTCTCCATTGTATTAAATATCAAAGGAGTAGAATATATTAGAGATGGAAGGGACCTCTGCAATCAACTAATCACAATCCTTTATTTTATGGCAGAAGAAACAAAGTCTCAGTAAGAATTAAGTGATATTTTCTAAGTTACATTAGGTCTTTGGTATCGCTAAGAAGAGAATGTCTTTCCTGACTCCTCTTCTGGCTCATAATTATTTTTATTTCATATTTTAAACATAATATAAAAGTTTTATATCTTTACATTCCTTTCTTTCTACTTCTAATTTGGGGTTTTATGGTACCATTTGTTATTGTTTGTTTTTGTTTCTGGTCAAATTTCCCTTTGAAATTTATGAATCATCAATTACCTGTCAAGGTCTGAATCTATCACAGTCAGACACACCGGACTTTGACTCAAACATAGCATATCATTTTGATCCTCTGTAATGGTAATTAGTTTAAATTTGAAGACCCCTTTTTGTTATGTCAAGTAAGCAGGTAATTAGCCCTTAGTAACTAATCAAACCTTTGTGGCTGAGAAGCTGAGGGTGTGAACTCTGTCTTGGCTGAAACAGGAAGCCAATGATTTGCGTGTATATAAGAAGAGCCCCAAAAAGACATAGTCAGAATTAGAATTTATTTTCCTGGCAGGCTTCTGGTGGAAGAAGCAGAATTTATCTCCTGGAAAGCTACTGTTGGAAGAGAGAAAGAGAAAGAAAGAGAGAGAGAGAGAGAGAGAGAGAGAGAGAGAGAGAGAGAGAGAGAGAGTTTCTCTCCCAGCATCTGGAAGCTGGGCTGCTACTGCACTGAGAACTGAATTGGAGTTTTCTTGACACCAGAATCTGGTGAAGGATGAAGTTGCTGCCAGGAAGGCCACATGGAAGGCTGAGATTTCTTCTGGGTCCTAGGGCCAGCTGAACTGCCAGAGGACTGAAGAAGCATGACCTAGATAAGACTTTGTTTTTGGCTTGGTTGATCCTTGAGTTCTCAGGGACAGAAATTGTGAAAGTTTTGGGATGTGCTGGACCCTGTGAACTTCATTGTGCAGCAGGAACTGCCTGTAAATTTCAGTGTTTAACAGGACTTGCCCAGAGGACTGGACAAGGACCTGGGAGCTGTTTGCCTATGAATCCGGGTGACTGGTAGATTCAGGTAGGAGCTGGGACCATGGAAGGGGATCCAAGGAATCTGAGATACCACCAAGTCAAGATGAAGAAAAGGCCTCTCCTTGAATATTGAATGCTATGATGAAATTGAAGTTTACTAGAGACCTGAGGGGTGGGGGGTTTGTGTAATTTTCTAATGATTGCATTTAGTGTTTAATTATACTTAGTGACTGATTGATAGATAAGTGATCAACTAAATTAAGCTATGATTGCCACATGAGTGGAAGACTGACTATTGTATTTTGAGATGACTGAATGACTAAGTGAGGAGACAGACCTCCTTAGGGAATACCACATGATTGTTCTTTTTTTCTTTGTCCTAAATTTTCTGACCACTTTGGTGAAAACTATGTGGCTATTTTAATGTTAAGCTGTTGTGAACACTATATTGTGATTTTCTGTGATAAGATGTAATGTTGTGAATATTATGTTGTGATTTGTTGTGAATTTTTGCCTTGAGTTGTTATGGAATAAGTGGAGTGTTCACTATACTGTGTAATCAGAACCTTAAAAGCTGTTCACAGTAGCATTCTTTAGGGAAGCTGCGCGTTCATAGTGTGACATCCTCTTTGAGAATGAAGGGAAACAACCAACAACCAATTAGTTGAGGTTCACAATGGCTGGTTTCTGTGGATTCTCAAGGACAAATTGTATGAGAAATAATTTTCATATTTGCCATAAAAGCAACCCCATAATACTAACAAACATTAGTGGTAATTTGATCAAATTATTTCTTAAGACTATAGTGCTTTGTAAAAAAGAAAATGAAATCTCATAATTGCACCATACCATGCATGCTTTGTTGATATCCAGTAACATAATCAGAAAACATACTTAAAAGCCAAAATGAAAAAAACAAATTAAAAAAGTAAATAAGCTATATTTTTTAAAGCAATCTATTACTTGGATATATAAACTGAGAACATTAAATTCTACTCAAGTAACCTTAATTGTCTTCAGTTTTACTTGTGTCTTTTCATACTTGTATTCTAAGATATGAGTAGCGTTCCCCCCCCCCCCCGTTAGCCAACTTACTTACTAATACAATACCTTCTCTTATTGCAATTTGTCATAAAACTCTTCCCATTCCTAACCCTGCTGTCCTGAACTGAACTTCTGATAGTACTATACTTGGTGAATGAACAAGGAAACTTTTTCATCACTTTTGGTGATCTCTTTTCTGCCTCCTCCATAACCTTTGTCTCTGTGGAACCATGGGCATGATGCAATTCTCTTTAATCTTTTGTCATTCACCTTTATTATCACCTCTATCCAACATTGCATGTATGTATATATGTCTTCTTTCTTTGAACTCTTAGCCAAATAGGTGGTGAAACTCAACATTGTGCAGTAAAATGTAATGAAGCCATCATTTAAATCATGGCCCTGCTGTTGGCTACTGGTGTGAACTTGGATAAGTCAAGATGGTTAGTAGGCCTGTTTCTTAGTAGGCTTGTTTCCTCAATGATAATATTAAGAAGTTATATTGGGTGATCTTTGATACTGTGTCTAGCTTGAGAACTCTGATTCTACTTTTTTTTTTCTTCCATATATGAGAAGAAACATCATCTAAATTATGGCCTATAAGCAAAAAATGCAAAAGGACTGTAAGGGGGGGGGGGGAGAAAGGAAGGGTGGGGAGGAGGGCAGAACCCTAAACATTTTGTCAGAATATGGGTTTTAATCTTGACTCTTCTATTTTCTACTTCTTTGACTTGTGACAAACCATTCCCCTCTTGTGTACTTCAGTTTATTGACTACCCTTCACTGAAAAGATGGGATTGGACCAAATTATTTTTAAGGGTATTTCTAATGCTACATTTTATGTTCCAGAAATTTTGAAATGAGATTTCACAATAGTTACCTGTGTCATCAAATGCTAAAGTCCTTGAAATACACTGTCTTATCCTATGCCAATTAAACATGCAAAACCTCCAAGAGCCAGCCACATTTCACATCAATAAAAAATGATTACAGAGTGATGACTGAATGTTAGTGTACTTAGCTTTTCTTACTACTTCAGATTATCCCCATTTTAGATTCAAAATATTATTACAATCACATATTAAAGAGACTTGACATGAGGCATCCTGATTATCATGCTTATCAACAAACACATGTGCATTATAAAGACTTTAAAATACTGAAGAATTGTCATCATAACACATCTAATGTAAAATTTTCAAGCTTATAAAACACTTTCTTCCTAAGAATTCATTGAGATTGGTAGCATGATTATTATCACCACAGTTTTAAAAGTAAGTAATCAAAAACTTGAAGACAGTAAGTAATTTTTCCATAACCACTCAGATGGTTGATGTTGAACACAGGATTTGAATATTAATCTCTGACTCCTGAAATCATCTTCTGGCATGATACCACTCAAAGACAGTGTAAATTCTGCTTGGTATAATTTTACTTGTCTATTTTATTATATATTAATTCTCTGAACATTTGTAAGCCATGTATGAATGGTTAGCACTTTTTATCTTATGAAAGTAGCAGACACTTATTAAACACTCAAGTTTTGACGAATATTTTACAAATCCTATTTGATTCTCACAACCCTATGAGATAAGTGCTACTCTTATCCTTATTTTAAAGAAGTGGAAGCTGAGCTTGAATAAGTTTCTCCTGCAGTAGCTAGGAAATATCCAACAGGATCTGACTCTAGGTATTTGTGATTCCATTTTAAGTACTCTATCCATTATTTTTGCATTATATCTAAAAAATTAAAATATTATCTTATTCCAAACAATTCCACATATTGAAGAGTTTACTGTTGGCACTTAGACCTTTTCCCTGAATATAATACATGGTATTGTATTATATTGGTAGTGGGAAACTGCTAAGCTGTATTTCATTTAAGGGGAACTAGAAAATGGAGCTGGGTCTTCATTCATATTTGAGCATAAAAATAATGCTGTACCCATTAGAAACTGAGCGTTAAAAATTATAGTGAACAATATGTAGAACTAAAAAAAAAATCATTTCAGTTTCCCTAGCACTACATCTTTCTCTGTAATCTTCAAACTATCTCTTTACTTGCTTCTCAAACTTCATTCATCCCTTTCCTGGCTCAATTCTTCTAGTCCTGACTCTGCCTCCTATACCTGACTCTGGTCAAACCTGAGTAGTTTGTATGTATGGCATAAATATTTAGCTTTGGGGGTGGCTAGGTGGTGCAGTGAATAGAGCACCGGCCCTGGTGTCAGGACAATCTGACTTCAAATTTGACCTCAGACACAACACAAAACTAGCCATCTGACCTTGGTCAAGTCGCTTAACCCCAATTGCTCTACGTTCCCCCCTCCAAACAAAAAGCAAAATAAAAAACCCCAAAACAAACAAATATTTAGCTTTACATAACAATCCTGTTCCTATGGGGGAAAATTTTATTTTTTTATGGTTCACTTAGATTTTATTTAATATATAATATTTAATTTTCCCCGGATTATATATTTTTTTAAAGTTAAGATTTTTAAAGTTTTGAGCTCTAAATTCCATCCTCTCCCTCTTTGCCCCCCTCCCAGAAACAGTAAGCAATCAGATATAGGTTATACATGTAAAATCATGCAATACATTTCCATATTAGTAATTTTGTATAAGAAGATTTTTAAAAAGAATGAAAGAAACTGAAAAATAGTATGCTTCACTTTGTATTCAAACAATATTTGTTCTTTCTCTGGAGGTAGATATCATACTTCATCATTAGTCCTTTGGGATTGCCCAGTGAGGGGGAAACTTTCAGCTATGACATTTCCATGACAAATAAGAACAGTCCTTTCACTACTCAGTCCAATTCAATAAACTTTTATTGAAGGCCTAGGATTTGCAAAAAGCCTCATTAGGAGCAAAGCTTATAACAGCTAAGTAAGACAGATTTCTTGACCTACTTCTAGTGTTGATTTACCTCTGATGAATGCACAACTAAAAGATTGGAGAAGGTTCAGAACGTATTCTAAAGGTCACCACTATTGTCACCCTTGTACAGATTCACTATGGAACTAGTCTTTTGGCATATTCTGTTCCTAATCCCTAACAATTTATGGCAGAGTTCAATGCTCAAGATCTTTCCTAGGACACGGGCAATACAGAGGCAGACAGTGGGAAAACTGCTTAAGTAATCAGAATCCTAAGAGCTCTATCTTAAAAAAGGGCTACTTGGCTTTTTCATGTTCTTACATTATAGTGAATCATAACCATTCTAGACTAGAGGTATCTCTATACATATCAGTGAAATTTTTTTAAAGTATTGAATTCCTACAATATGTTAGGCATTCTACTAAGTTCATGAGATGTATATGCAAAAACAAAACAGACCTTATTCTCAAGGAACTTATCCTGGGGCGTGGAGGGGGAGAAAGAACATATGCATGAGGAAGTAAATTCAAAATTTGTACAGATTTAAAATATGAAGTAGCAATTTTTCTTTCTGAGGCAGAACAAAAATAAACATAATTTGTTGTTGAAAACTAAATTTGTTTCATTTTGTTCACCGTTAGTTACTGAATGTCTGAAACGATAAAGTTCAGTTCTGGGGAACATTTTACTTTTACAATGTTAATTTTTTTTCTCTGCTCTTGTCCTCTTATCTAACAGGAATGTGGTTGTTGTTTTTTTTTTAATTCATTTTATTTAAGTAGCACCTAAAAGCAAATAGCTGGCATAGCACTTTGGTTGCAGTGGTAAATAATTTAACAGTGGAAGCAATTTCAGTAGTTAATAAATCTTCCTTGTTGGGTCTTATTTAGTGAAACTTTAAGGAAACAACTTTTTACACATAAATAGGAGCTTCTTTTTTGTGTCCTTAACTAGTTTAGCTAACTTTACTCTGAAAGTTCAAAACTTTATTTCAGGATCAAAGATTTAGACCTAGAAGAGAATTAGAAGCCTCTCGAACAACCCTCTCATGTTTAAGATGAGAAAAATTTAAACCCAGTTAGGCTGATCTCCAGGATCATAGATCTGTTTATTTATTTTAATTTTATTTTTATTTCATGCAGAAAAATAAGAATTCCTATGACATGGTACAATGAAAAGATGATTGTACATGAAACTGCAAATCTATTCTGCACGACTTTCAGATATGCACATTCCTTTCAGATTTACAACAAAATCATGTATATTTCTTTTGTTTTTCTTCCCTCCCCTGCCTTGCCCTAAAGATGGCTATCATTAGACACAAATAGGTATATTTATGCAATTACATTCTTCAACAGACTATAAGATTTATCAAGGCAGAGAATATGTCAATATCATCTTTTTATACTCTCATCACACCCAATACAATTATCTTGACTATAATAAATGTGAACTATGTCAAATAATATTATATTAAATAATGATATTATAGTATATTAATAACATTATTGGCATTATTATAATAATGATATAATAATGTTAATTCATGGTATATTAATCAACAGTATATTTAACAATAATGGTTTATTAATGTGATGTTTAAGCTCTGCAAAGTGTTTTCTTCACAGTATTTTGAGGTGCATGGTAGGTGCTTAATAAAGGCTTGTTGATTAATCGTATAAATATGTGTGTATATAATTTTTATATACTCATATATGATATATTGGTAATATGTCCTATATAAGTAGGTAGATTGATATAATACATGATATGATATGGTATGGTATGATATGATATGATATGATATGACATAATTGACATAATATCTCTTAGAAGCCAGGTGGTACAGTGGCTATAATGGTGGGCCTGGAGTTGGGAAGATTCATCTTCCTGACTTCAAAGCTGGCCCCAGACACTTATTAGCTATATGACCCTGAGAAAGTCACTTAACCCTGTTTGCCTTATCTGTAAAATGAGCTGGAGAAGGCAATGACAAATCATTGCAGTATGTTTTCCAAGAAGACCCCAAATGGGCTCACAAAGAGTTGGACACAACTGAAAATAATAAAAAAGATATAATATCTTATATATTACATATATATATATACTAAACACATAGATCAGTACCTATATCTAGGCATACATGCCTACATTGTAGGTATATATACATCTATATATATACATCTATAGTATAAAATGTATACTAGTCTATATGGATAAGTATATGTAGTGATATATACATACACACATACATATATATGTACAATTTATAGGATTAATCAACATTCATTTATTGAGCACCTACCATGTGCTTCAATGTACTATGAATATATGTATATATTAGTATATATTAATATGTACACATATGTGATATATGCAATTATAGTATTTTATATTATTAATTACTATTTTGATGTTGCTATATCATTATTTGTATATATGTGTGTGTGTATGTAATGTATATATGCATGATTACAAAACTAGTATACATATATGTATGTAAATGTGTATTGGTATGAATCTGTGAATCTGAATTTTTCTAACTATATATTTCCATCTATGTATCTATGTATCTATGTAAGTTTCTCTGCATTGATAATAAGCATTTATTGAGCATGTGCCATGCGTCTCACAGTATCCTTGTGACAAAGTACTTTGTGAACTTTAAAATGTGCCCTGATACATTGTTGTTGATTATTACCATTATTATTATTTGCCATATAGTAGTATTGCACTGGTTTTGATAAATCAATGTAAAGAAGATGGGGAAATAATCCTGGCCCTCATAAGGGCTTATAGTCTAATAGGAGACAGACTTAAATGAATGAATGCATGCTCTTCAAGTATAAGTCTCTTTACCAATAAAATCAAATGACTCACTATAGGATCAAATATATACTCCTCCATTTGATATTTAAAACCTTTCACAAAGTTGCTCCAAATTACCTTTCAGGTTAATTTCTACATATTTAACTTTGTCATGCTCTGGTAAAGTCAAATTGATTATCTTATAACAATAAATTTAGAGCTGGAAGGGACCCAATTGTTCAACAATAACATCTCAACTCTAAGGAAACTGAAGAAACGGATGTTAGGTGACTTGCCCAAGATCAGAGAGTCAATAATCATCCCAGGTGAAATATGATCCCATTTTTTCTGACTCTGGAACCAAGGATTTTTCCACTGTCATCTGCAACCTCCCTTGACTTCTATTCATGCATAGATTTCTGTTTAGCATTTCTGTGTCTTTGCAGAGACTGTCTCCCGTTGTTGGAATACCCTTTCTCTTCAACCCTGCTTCTTACAATTCCTAGTTTTCTTTAAGGCTCAGTATTGCTAACTACCTGCAGCAACTGGACTGCCTCTCTTACTTTACCCAGGACTTTGGACATCTCCAGCCACATTTAATGCGTCACACCCTTAACAGAGCACCCACACAGACTCAGGATCGCTTCATATAGCAAGTCTTTATTGTAGTGGATTACATCTTCTCTCTCTCTCCTCTCTCCTCTTCCCTCACCCCCAGACCATATCTTTTATAAGGTTTAGTTATCACATGCCCCAGCAACAGTCTTGTCCTATCAGAGACGAGACATGTCCCGTTGGGTGGTGCATGCTCAATACAAGCCGTCTTATCACAGGGAACATTCCATACCTGGACAGGGCCTGCAGAACACACACCCGGGTGCCTCAAGGCAAGAGGCCCTTTTTTACCATATTAGGATTCGACAGCTGCTTTAAGGCAGTAACAGCTCACATCTAAAAATCAGTTTCTACATGAAGCCCCTCGGGTGTTGTGTCTCTCAATCAAAAAATGTTCTATAGTTATTTTGTGTTGCTACTGTTCAGTCAATTCTGTTTTGTCTGACTCTGTAACTCTGTTTTGGAGTTTTATTGGTAAAGGTAGTGGAGTGGTTTGTCACTTCCTTCTCCAGCTCATTTTACAGATGAGGAAAAGAAGTAAACAAAGTTAAATGACTTGCCCAGGATCTCACAGCTATTAAGTGTCTAAGGCTAGATTTGAACTCATGAAGATGGCTTACTGATTCCAAGCCTAGCGCTCTATCCACTGTACCATATAAAACATATAAAATATCTATATATTAATATAGATAGAAAGATAGGTAGATATTATTTTACACACATACACATTTGTTTTCTCTGATAAAATGCAAGCTTCCTTTGATCATTTCTCATTGTAACTCTAGCACCTATCAGTATCTGACACATTGGAGGCAATTACTGTATAGTTATGAATTCATTGATAAGCATTCTAGGACAATTAGAGAACACAATATTTAGAAAAAGTTCTAACTTTCCTCTGTGTGACCTTTGACAAGTCATCCAAATAGAATATCATTCGTGTCTTCTTGTCCTATGCTATTTTTATGTCCGTGGGAGATTTAGTTGACGTATTAAGGACTTTTCTCTACTTCTTTTTAGCATTTCATAGATATCAGTAAAACTCTGAGGCTGTCCATTTATTTTATTTTATCTTAATATGAAATCGTCCTTCTCTCTTTTCTAATCATATGTGTCCTTAATGATGTCTATTATGTCATTTTTTATATGTAATAGAAAAAAGCATATATACATGGGAGTCTGGTCCATGCAAAAAGTGTTTAGGATGAATTTTTTTCATGTAGGAAAATGTGAAGTTTTCTTTTGGAAGAATTGTAATGGCATGAAAGAGAAGTTTCTTAAAGAGGCTATGGTAACTCTTTCCAGTTGACTGTCCACACATTTGGAAGCTGAAAGGCTAGATAATTTGAACAGTCAGCATCCTCCAAAAGACTGATCAGCTTCAGAAATTTCTTTTTTGCTCCATTTTTTATTAGAGATGGGGCTGTGACCCCTTCACACTTTGTGTCCAGTGAGAAATTATGCTGCATGAGGAAGGGGCTTGAGGCCTTCTTACCTTCTTAGGTCATAGGGCCCTCAAGAAATGGAACTGAGTTTTTGACCTATCCATTAAAAAAAATCATTATTGATACATTATTGATACTTCAACCATGAAAGAGTAAGCCACAGGAATCTAGGAATTAGAATATAAAACAGATATGTCAAGAGTAAGGAACAACCTTCTTTTTTTTTTCTTTTCTTTTTCTTTTTTGCTTTTTGGAGGGGGAAGGCAGGGCAGTTGGGGTTAAGTGACTTTCCCAAGGTCACATGGCTAGTAAGTCTGTCAAGTGTCTGAGGCTGGATTTGAACTCAGATCCTTCTGACTCCAGGGCTGATGTTCTCTTCACCAGGCCACCTGGATGCCCCAGGAACAATCTTTAGAAGTGACCATAGTTACCTGAACCCAGTGGTAGGACTCATTGTGCAGTGAGGCTGATTTTGGCTATAAACTTTATGGGATAAATGCCATGTAAGAATTGAACTAAATTTTGAATCCAAAGACTGAGGTGGTGTAAAGGAGAGTATGCTCTTGAATTATTAACTAAAATAATTGTGTATTTATTCTTTATATATCCTTGAAAATCTCTTTTTAAACATTAATTGATGTCATGTGGTCAAATGGAAAATGGTTTGCAAGCTACTGGCTCCATACTAATGAGGGGAAGACAACTGGTGGGAACTTTGTCTTATGGTAGTAAGGAAAGAAGCATCTCAAATTCCTCAAGTGTTGATGCTCTGTGTTTTCTGACTAATGGAGTACCATTTGCTAAGCTTCCATTATAAAAGCTATATACACATACATACAATTATACATATATTTACATATATATAATTTCCTTTTTCACATTTCTTCTTTCTCTCAATTCTATATATATGTATATATATATCCTATATATACATATATACATGTATATACACATATATGTAAATACATGTATACATGTATGGCAAAAATAAATTCAAAACATATATACACAATATTCTCATTTAATTTAAGTCAACCTCATTTTTTAAATTTTCTATTATCTAATATGTTTCATAGCAAAAAAGGATATGAATATAGGATATTTTTATGTATAATCTAAATTTCCTAGAGTGAGTCATTTTTCTGCCACCTTCCATACTACTTCTTTAACATGAACAACAAAATTCTTATCATTTGCTTTCTCTCTTTTTCCTCCCTTTTACTAATATAATGTGGAGGTTATACTTTTTAAAAGTCTGCGAGTGGAATATACACTAATAGTTTGAGTGAGTGAGTAATATTTCCTTTAGTTTATAAGATTTTTCAGTTTACAATGAAAAGAGTAATTTGTAAGATTCTCTTACTCTTTTCATTCATACAGTTAACAGCAAAAGGCTCCCTCTAAGTGAGGGAGTTTGTGCTGAATGAGCATTTGTGGTAGGAAAGGGATGGGAGGAGGGGAGAAAAATTAAATGGCGAAAGTCATTTATCCAGTAATATTAATTGAAGGATATTCTTTATGACAAATACTGATTTTAGAGATGCTGGTGATAACCAAAAGTTGAAAATATGCAAGTCTCTGCCAGATTAACAGGTATGTGGGAGGGGACAGCAAAGGGAAATGAATAGTGCTAAAAATGGTTTCTCACTTTTCCAATTTTATGCAGGAGAGGCTCTATTTCTGATGTGTTTTAGTCATTTTCTTTCATGCCCTATTGTCTAAGGACAATAATGAATAGGAAAAAGTAAAGCAAAACAAACAAAAGGTTAATATTTCTTACTTTTGCTTCTAGATTATTGATTTATGGAAAAGAAGGGAAAAAACAGTGCCCCATTATTGACTATGGGAATACATTCCTAGAGTTAGAAGTCTGTTCTTCATTTTCTTTTTTAGGCTATGAGATATTTCATCAGAGTCCACATTCTCATCTCCCATCAGGTGACAATGAGCTCATAAAAGGATTCTTGATAAAAATAAAGAACAAAGATGCCACAGTTCATGATCCCTTTTTCTGAATTAAGTCTCCTGAGCTAGTCTCTATGTTCTAAAGCATACTACATAACATGCATATACCTGTATGTTAACATTCATTCTCTCATAGCCTTTTTGTGATATATTACATCTGTGTAATAGGTTGGCAGCAAATTGTCAGGTTAGAATATGCCTTAACATATGTTTCCAACTAATCTAGAGAAGTTTAAGTTAAAGTATACTGATAGACTATTCATCTGCTTTCTGAATACTACTACTACCTCTACTAAATAGTATTTAAAAAGTTCTTTAATATTTTATAAATATTATTTCATCTTATCTTCAACAATTCTGGGACGTGTGTGTTATTTTTACTCCCATTTTACAGATGAAAAATTGAGGCAAACAAAGGCTAAATGACTTGCGGAGGATCAAACAGCTTTTAAGAGCCAGAAGGCTACATTTGAACTAAAGTCTTCCTGATTACAGCTCTAGCACTTTATCTACTGTGCTACCTAGTTGTTAGGTGTATAAAGACCAATCCAATTAAATTAAAAGAATTATATCAGGCTGACTGTAGGAATATTAGTTTTTCAGCCTCAGCAGCTGTTTAAGGCCAACTACTAATTTATGGAAAGATGTAGTCTGTTTCATTTGAGGGCATCATCACATTGACATTTAATATATTAAAGTAAATAACAAGTCAGTATTAATAAGTCATCTAACCAGTAAGGTCAGTGATTTAGACATCACCTGAGAACCATAAAAAGGCTCCAATTCCCAGAGAATAATCAAAATGTGTCACAGAATTTCTGCACTAAAACTCATGTTTTTTATTCATGGGAGAAATCCTTAGAGCTTCACTCAGAGTCTTCATTCATGCTGTATTTTATATGCAATTCTAAAGTCAGTTTTCCTCTTTCCCAGCATATAGGAGCTTAGAAACATTAAATTAGAAAAGAATAGGGAAATTGGGGTTATCCTAACAACAACAAAAAAAGAAAAACTGATGGGAACTGAACTGTGTTCAGTCTTAAATTTCAACTTGTCTTACTTAACCTAGAGGACAAAACTAGGAGCACTGGATAGAATATTTGAAAGGTAGATTTCATCTTGATATAATGAAAACCATTCTAAAATCAGCTGTCCAAAATCAAGCAGATTGCCTAGGGAGGTAACAAATTGCCTGTTACTGGATGTCTTCCAGGAAAAGGTTTGGATGTTTAATTCTTGTGGAACACTTTGAAACAAATGTTGATCAGACTTGAGTTTGAATAGCTTGCCTCTGAATTCCATCCCTACTCTGAAATAAGGTGATTTTGTGGTCACTAGTGAAAAACACACTGATAGTAGCAAGAAATGACAAAAAGAAACTTGCTAATGGGAGAAAATAGTGAATATGCAAACACATACACAGATACATATACATAAATCATTTTTTTGTGAGGAGGTAGAAGTTTATTAGATGCCACAGAATAGGCAGGAATGACTTAACTGTATATATGTTGTAAAAGCCACTAGGACCTCTTCCATCTTTATCAAGGGTAATGCCAACCTTCTCTCTACCTCACTCTAAGTGAGTATGTGAAAAGACCTTAGCCTAAAAGGGTGAGGGTCTTCCATTGCATCCTGGGTAATCTCCAGTTATCTTGATGAATATCTGGTTACAGTATCCAGATGGCTCTGAGAGAGAAAGTGAGGCTGGTGATCTTTCACAACTCTCCCTCACTCAAATCAAAGTCAACTGCAAGTCATACCATCATTTCCCCTGATTCCATGGTCCTTGAAAATGAAGGACAAACACAAGAAGTCTATTGGAATATAAACATTCAGAGAATGAGTAACATATAATAAAATAACAACACATACAGACCCTTGATGTAAGAAGACATCTGAGGTATTCATCCATCACCTAGGCTACCATTGGGCTATCATATTTTCTCCTCAGAATATATAAGCTATTGGGGATGGAGCATGGCTGCCCTCACAGTTAGGTTTAAAAAAAAGAAGGCCTTTGGGGGGAAGATCTTCCAAACAGGGATCTTCACCTGTGTCCTCTGCTGGCATATCACCACATTTTGCCTTTTCTCTTGGAAGCTGTTGGTGTCCTTGTGGAGTCTGCTCAGAGGAGATGAGACAAGGCTGATTTATCTGGCTGGGACCAAGTAACTACAGAGACATGGTGGGCTATTTCTGCTTCCTCCAGATAGAAAGTCCATCCTGCATGACAGAACGACTTCCACCCCATGAAATCTGAATGAATGGGTAGGATCTCTGATTGCCAGGAGAGGAACCCTGGCTGAAGAGAAGGGGCTAGGCTACTTGGATCTGTCATGTGCTCATGTTTCTTAGCAGTTTTACTTTTGTTTCTGACTCAGACTGATCACTGTGTTCTCTTCCCAATACATAGATCATTTAAAGAGAAAAATCCCCCAAAACACAAAAATCTGAAGCTTATTTGAGGGGAAATAATTCCAGAAAATAATGATATTTGAAGGAAAGAGCTATTTTTTTTTTGTATTTATATCACTATCATCTACTACAGCAGTAGTTCTCAACCTTCCTAATACCATGACCCTTCAACACTCGTATGTGGGCATACCTGCCTGGAGACAGATAGAGGAGGGGTGTTTTGGTTCCTAAGACCGTCAGAAATATGTGTTTTCTGATGGTCTCAGGTGACCCCTGTGAAAGGGTCATTCAACCCCCAAACGGGTTGCAACGCACAGGTTGAGAACCACTGTACTAGAGTGTTTTCCAAAAAGTAGATGCTTATTATAGGATTGTTGAGTTCATATCTTGAATTGAACACTTCATGCCACAAAAGGAATGGAGACCATTGATGAGGTGCAGGCTCTGAGAACTCCCTTGAGCTCTCAAGTCTGTGCTAGAAAATTCTATGGTGCTCTCACTCACATGGGGACAAGATGGGGTCTTATATACAGAAAGGTTATGGAAGGAATCTAGGGGTGGTCTAGAGTAGGAGTTTGAGGAGGGTCTTTAGGGGAAGTCAATGAGGTCAGACTCCAGGAATGAGTTTGGAGAGGGTCCTCAGGAAGAGTTAATGAGGTCAGGTAACAGTTCATTTGGGTATAGATATTTTGTTAGGCTCAGGGGTGGGAAGTAGATGGAAAATGGAGGGCTCGCTAGTAAGAGTAAGAGATTTGGGCCTAGCTATAATGAAAGGCTTATGGCCTCAGGCAAATGCCTCATCAAGTGGGAAGATTCAATCAGAGTTCAAAGGGGTTCCCAGAGCCTGTTTCTCAAAGATTCAAGGAGAGCTCATGGGAGTTCCCAGAGCCTGCACCTCATCAACCATCACTTTATAAAATGCATTGTAAAATTATTGATGTTAATATTGATGAACATAGCTAACAAAAGAAAATACATGAGTTCTAGTCACTTAAAACATAGAATACAGTTTGAGTATTTATTAAAATGTATAATTAAAGAAAGTGAAAGGTGCTTAAAGAAGTTAATTTCAATATATTAATTTAATTAGGGGGAGAAAAGTATGCCAGTAAGGAAAATAAATGAAAACTTACCACATTGCTAAGTGTGGTCAGTATGTGTTGATTGGTTTTAAAGAAAAAACCATCATGCTCAGGTTTTTAAATGAGTATACAAGAGTCTCATTGTTTATGGACAAGAGTTTTTAGAGTCTAAATTGATCAGATTTGCATAGCATAATGTGAGGCATATAGAAAGTACTCTATAGACGTGTCATACACAGACATGTATAAACAAAGTAGTTTTTGGATATTTCAAGATAATGATTTAAATTGTATACTTTTACTTATTTCCATAAATATTTGAATTACCACATTCTTTACAATCTATGAGGAAGTTTATCTATTGAGATGTCATAAAGCTGAGATAAGCTATTATTATAATATTTTATTAATAACTATTCATTTATAATCCAGGCTTTTCTTATTTCCTCATTAAGGTCCAGTTCTAGTTAAAGTCAGCCTTTGAAGTACAATATTGCTTGATGAGATTACTGGAAGTCCTCAAGATATTTGCTCTTCAATCTTGGATGAGACCCCACCCAATCAGGAGCCCTAACTTCTGTTTAGAATATAAACAGAATCCATTCGGTGTGTGTCCTTACCTTTGGGAAAGGCCCTTTCCCAGCCTCCCCTCCCTACCCATCCTTATACCCTCCATAAAAGAGGAAATCAGCCAAAAAAGTTGGGGTGGAGATGAATTTCTCTCTCCAGATTACTGTAGGCTGCTGACTCTTACAATAAAGTCAAGTTCTCAGCAGGAGGAGATGAAGACTTCTAGCCTGTCTCCTCCTTAAAGGCCTACCAGTCAGGATTGATTTTCACTCATCAGGGGCCTTCCCTTTCAGAAAGGTATTTAATGCTCTCAGGGTTTCTATTGGGATGTCTTTGGTTACCAAGAGAAACCAATGACCATCAGTTTATTGATTGCTGGCTAGGCTAAATAATTATTCGATTAATAATTACACAGAAACTCTATCTCACATGGTTTTTCATTTGGATAGAGGGCCAGCTTTGTAGTTAGGAAAAGCTGGATTCTATTCCTGCCCCTGCCCCCAATACTCCAACAGGGGAGAGATTTTTTCATGGAAAAAAAAATCACAGATATATACCTACTTTCTCTCAAAAAAAATGTCATTTAACACTTTGTGAAAGAGAATATGAATAATTTAGATGATTTGATAAATTGTTTTATTTACTGAGAAGGAATTTGATTTGCTTTTATTGCTCATTAAAAAAAATACATTGGTCAGTAATCTGAATGTTTTTTAAGTCCTTCAAACAGTTCCCTGAAAAAACTATTATATAGTATTGCATCATCTGCCCTCTAGTGGGAAGGAGTTGATATTTTACAGTCATTGCAATGTAGGCTCAATTCTATATGGAAATATCTATACACACACACACACACACATATACATACACATACACATACACATACATACATATATATGTATATATATTCCACAAAATGTCATGTATATATATATGCATGGCAATGTAGGCTCAATTCTATATGGATACACACACACTCATATACACTTACATATTCCACAAATTGTCTTATCCATTGCCCCAAAATAATGCACTTTGTATATGTCTTAGATAAACTTTAGGAGTTGGGATAAACTTGTGTGGAAATACTTACAATTTAATATCTCTCATAATATCTTCATACTTTTAAATTCACTATTAAATTCCTATAGTGAAATTCTTCATGGAAATGAACATTGTATGACTGGTGATAACAATATGATACAGCAGAAAGAGTGCTATCTGTGGAGTCACAGGACTTGAATTGACTGTCGAGCTTTCTTCCTACCTGTTTGACCTTAGTTCAGTCACTTAATCTCTCTCAATTTTATTTTCTTCAGCTGTAGCAGGAAGGGATTGAATTAAAGGCCTTCTTTGATCCTTTCTACCTTTGAAGCTGGGACCAGTCTCTTGTTCATCACCCAGCCTGTATAAAAACAGATACAGAATTTAAAGAAAAATCTTTAAAAATCTTTCTTACCATTACCAATAATATTATGGGTATCATCTTTCTAATATCTGATCTCTAATAGCAAACTATTTTAATTGACTATAATGTCTTATATATTCTTTTTATTTTTGGGTGGGAGGGAGTTCATAATTATTACTTTCAAGCAGGTTCCCCATGCACTTTCTAATATACTTTGTCAATACAGAGGTGCTTTCTTAATGATGCTCTTTATAAAATAATTAACTTCAGAACATGGTCTAGTACTTGAGAATTTTTGGCCATAAATTTGATTAGATTATATAGAAACTTGACTCAGGTAAATTCTTGGTCACTTATGAGATATAACTTTCAAAATATATTCACAAGTTGTGAATTTTCAGTTGGTAGCATTTTTCTCACAAAAAAACTATGTGACTTTAAGATAGCTATTTCAGAAAAGGAAACATTAAAAACATTTGTGATATAACTAACATATTTTTAATTCTCTAGGATAATAATTAACATAGAAAATAAACATTTC
>CM053580.1:108362380-108380005 GCA_028627135.1 Pseudochirops cupreus
AATATTGTGGCCACTGTAGTGAAAACTGTGTGGCCATTTTCTGTGACAAGATGTAATGTTATAAAATGTAATGTTGTCAAAGTTATATTGTGATATATTGTGAATGTTTGTCTTGATTTGTAATGGAATAAACAGAGTGTTCACTATATTTTGTAATCTGAACTCTAAAAGCTGTTCACAGTAGCATTCCTTTGGGAATCTGCTGGTGCATGGCATTACACTACTATAGTTTTCATTATCCTCATTTTACCAACGATGAAATTATAGTTCTCAAAAAGTCAATGATGTTTACATATCTAGTATCTTTCAGAGGAATGATTCCAAGTCTAGTCTTCCTAACTTTAGGTTCAATGATCTGTTAACTAAACCATGCTTCCCCTCATCAATGTGAGTTATCATCATCAGAATCAATAGTCTTATAAAGGTAGTATGGCATAGTGAAAATAATTGTTGGACTTAGAGTTAGGAAGACCAATGTTTAAATACTGCCTCTAAAATTATTATCTAAATGTGATTAGGGGCCAATTACATTGCTTCTCTGGACTTCAGTGTCATTGGTAAAATGAGGAGTATTGGACTAAAGGATGATTAAAATCCCTCTAAGATCTTGGTTTATGGACCTATGATCCTATGACTTCTGAGTGCACTCTCACTATGTACTCTAAGTGAAAATATGGGCTGAGTTCATTATGTAAACAGAGCCCTAAAGTTTAACTATCTTTTTGCTTTGTGTCTGAAAACAAGTGAGTCTTCCTCCTAGAGAGAAGGGGAAAGAGTGCTTTTAATCCTTTAGGCATCATACATTGACCATAAATTCTTTTATCATCAAGCACTTACTGAACCAAAAGCTATGGGAAAGATTCCAGGAAGGGCGGTCAGGAAGAGCTTTGTCCTTTCCTCTTGGCAGAGTACATTGCTTTTACAATTCAAAAGGGAAAATAGATTCGTTTTGTATTTGAATCATGCAGAAACAATACTATGCCAACACGTTAAAAATATATGAGTAATTTATATTTGCAGAGGACATTTTCATTAATACATTTATACTTCAGAAAAGAGGGAAGAAAGATGAAATAGTGTTTTTATCATAAATGTAGTTTTCATATGTTTGAAATTTATAATAAACATTTATTAAGAGCCTACCTTAATAAATGTGAAACACTGTGCCTGGGACTGGGAATAATTATCCCAAATTTAGTTAGGACAAGGCCTTCATCTTCAACAGCATTATAGCCTAGTAGTGGGATGAAAAAGAAATATCTATAGCTATAATTCACAATACCCAATAAATGTATTAGAGGAATACAAAACAGAGTGCCATGTGAGGTCACAGAGAAGAAGGCTACAGATTATTTTAGCATAGTTCTGAACAGAATGATTTATCTAAGTGGGTTGCTTGCATTCTTTCCTGGATTGATTTGCCCCAGATTCGATGTAGTATTCTATTTAAAGAAGATTGATTACACAAGATAAAGTAATTCCTCTCCATTTCACAGTTTAAAATCTATTATGCTATTGAAGGTTTTCCCTTCTCTCCACCAGTACTAACCCTCAAAAAAGGTGATTCTGAAATTGTGTGGAAACTTGCTATATTATTTTGAAAAGACTAAGGATGTCCAAATTAAAGTTGACATAACTCCTTGCCTCCAAGGAAAGAAAAGGGAAAAAAAAATCCCATACAAACTTGAGAATGTTCTTTAATTATTGCCAAAGCACTATTTCCCTGAAATCTCATCATCTTGATGATCAATTTAGTTTTTGATACCGCTTTCTCTACTCGCTCATTTGCCTCTCACTTCTGACTGGAGGGCTGAAGGTTATAGCATTAAATTCCTCCCAAAGCCTTATTTCAAAGAAGGTTCAGAACCTTTAAGGTAACTCTACATATCCCATCACCATTTCTGCTTGTTTTCAGCTCCAAAGAATATCATACCCCTGCTACAGGGTGCTCCCCTTTCTGCTTTTCAGTTTCCTCCTTGTGCTGTTTTCTCCTATTAGACTGTAAGGTCCTTGAAGTCAAAGAATGTCTCTTTCTGCACGTAGTAGATAATTAATAAATGTTTATTGAATTAAATTGTTGAAAAACAAAAAACATTATGATATGGCTTGTGTATGGTAAATAAATGCTAACTTCTATGATTATTCAGTTGACTTTGTTTAGTATTTTCCTCTGAAAGGAATCATCAGTGATTTTTTGTTCATGAAAATTTGTGTGTGTAATTTTTAGGTCCAGATGGAAGTATCAGTGAAGATTTTAACTTTTGGGAACAATGATAGGGAAAATGCTCATTCATTGGAACCTCTTCTAAAGTGGTAGTGGCACATGATCTAGTATGGTTCCATGTGATGTCCATATATTGCCCAAAAAAATCTGATTACAGTAGAATATAAACCCAAGTGTGTGAATAACAATGTCACTTCTCCAAAACTGATATTCTTACAAATATTCAGTGTCTTAATGCTCTCTTCTCTATTATCCAAACCTCATCTGAAATCCTTTGTGCTGAGATCTGAATAGCTGACAAAGTCTGAAAACTAGTTCTTTTGAGGATATTTGCATTATAATGGGTATCAGTACAAAAGCATTGAGTATGTGATGTAGAATTTCAAATAAAAACCATTAGATGGAAGATTTCGAGGGGCACTGAAACTTTTCTATTCTTATGACACTATACTATTTAGGCAGATGCCTACTCTATTAATACTTCTATCGACTTTACAACCATTTGGAACCTATCCTCTAATATGACATCAGTGGATGCAAGTGTTTCAGTAACTAAACCATTATGAGTTATCACTTTATTTTAGATACCTAGAATTAAAGAAAGGTGCTTATTATTTATTTTTTTCATTCATTCATTCATTTATACATTCATTTACTTATCTATTTGTTTATTTTTAGTTTTCAACATTTATTTCTACAAGACTCTGAGTTCCAAATTTTTTCCCCATCTCTCCCCTATCCTCAACCCAAGGTGGCAAGCACACTGATTATCCTTTCCCCCAGTCTGCCCTCTCTTCTATTCCCCCTCCCCCACTTACCCCTTGCTTTCCTATAGGGCAATATGGATTTCTATACCCCATTGTCTTATTTCCTAGTTGCATGTAAAAACAATTTTTTTAACATTTGTTTTTACAAATTTGAATTCCAGATTCTCTCTCTTCTTCCCTCCTCAGCCACCCCCATTTAGAAGACAAGCAATTCAATATAGGTTATACATGTGCAGTTATGGAAAACATTTTTATGGTAGTCATATGGTGAAAGACTAACTATATTTCCCTCCATCCTATCCCACCTCCAATTTATTCTATTTTCTCCTTTGACCCTATCCTTTTTCAAAAATGTTTGCTTCTGACTACCCCCTCCCTTCTATCTCCTCTCCCTCTTATCCCCTTGCCCCTACTTTCCGGTAGCGTAAGATACCCAATTGAGTGTGTATGTAATTCATTCCCTACTTAAGTCAAAACCAATGAAATTAAAGTTGACTCATTCCCTTTCACCTCCATTCTCTTCCCCTCTATTGTAACAGCTTTCTCTTGTCGCTTTTATGTGAGATAATTTGCCCTATTCTATCTCTCCTTTCTCCTTATCCCAATATATTCTACTCTCCCATCTCAATTTTATTTTTTAGATATCACACCTTCATATTCAACTGACCCTGTGCCCTCTGTCTATGTATACATATACACATATACATATATACATATGCAGACGTATTCTTACACATATGCATACACAAACATATATATACATATATAAATATATGTGTGTATATATGAATATATGTGTGTGTTTATATATGTATGTATAAGTAAATGTATATATTACCTTCAGCTATCTTAATACTGAGAAAAAAAAATACTCATGAGAAAAAGTCTCATGAGTTATAAATATCTTTTTTTCCATATAGGACTGTAAACAGTTCGATTTTAATAAGTTTCTTATGATTTCCCTTTTCTATTTCCCTTTTCATGCTTCTCTTGCTTCTTGTATTTGAAAGTCACATTTTCTGTCCAGCTCTGGTCTTTTAATCAAGAATGCTTGAAAATCCTCTATTTCATTGAATATTCATATATTCCTGTGAAGCATTATACTCAGTTTTGCTGCTTATTTGATTCTTGGTTTTGATCCTAGCTCCTTTGATCTCCAGAATATCAAATTCCAAGCCCTTCAGTCTCTTAATGTAGAAGCTGCTAGATCCTGTGTTATCCTGATTGTGTTTTCACAATATTCGAATTGTTTCGTCTTGGGTGCTTGTAATATTTTGTTCTTAACCTGGGAACTCTGGAATTTGCCTATAATATTCCTAGGAATTTTCCTTTTGGGGTATTTTTTGAGAGCCAATCAGTGGATCCTTTCAATTTCTATTCTACCTTCCAGTTCTGGAATAACAGGAACATTTTCCTTGATAATTTCTTAAGAAGACGATGTCTAGGCTCTTGGATAATATCTTTTTGGAAGTCCAATAATTTTTAAATTATATCTCCTGGATCTATTTTCAAGGTCAGTTGAGATATTTTGCATTGTGTTCTATTTTTTCATTCTTTTGGATTCGTTTTATATCTTGATTTTTCATAAAGTCATTAGCTTCCATTTGTTCCATTCTAATTTTGAAGGAATTATTTTCTTCAGTGAGCTTTTGGACTTCCTTTTTCATCTGACCAATTCTGATTATTAAGGCATTCTTCTCCTCACTGACTTTTTGGACCTGTTTTGCCATTTAAGTTAGTCTATTTTTTAACATGTCAGGATTTTTTTGCGTCTCCTTTAGCAAGCTGTTGACTTGTTTGTCATGATTTTCTTGCATCACTCTCATTTCTCTTTCTAATTTTTCCTCTACTTCTCTTACTTTATTTTCAAAATCCTGAGCTCCTCCATGGTGTCTGACTAATTCATATTTTTCTTGGAGGATTTTGATGCAGTTTTGACTTTGTTGTCTTCTGGTTCTGTTTTGATCCTCTTTATCACCAAAGAAAGATTCTATAGTTTGATTTTGCTTCCTCTGTTTGCTCATTTCCCCAGTCAATTGCTTGACTTTTGAACTCTTTGCCATGGTAGAAGTCTGCTTCCAGAGTGGAGAGTGCTCTATCCCAAATTTCTGGGTTTTTGTGCACCATTCGTCAGAGTTACTTTGAGACACCTGCCTCAGAACTATGCAGAGGACTTCTCCACAGCCACGATAAGCTCTGCCACTCTAACACTCTTCCTCACCCCAGCACTGCCACCCAAGACCATGACCCAGATCCAAACAGGGGAAAGAAAGAGAAACCTGGCTCATTGCAAGCAAAGAAATTCCTGGAATTGCCCTCTGATCAGTCACTTGGTCTTCCCACCATCTGTGGGCTTGGAGCTCCAGAAGTAGGCACCACTGTTGCTGCTGCTGTTGCAGCTATTGTAAGTGCTACCACCTCTGCTGCAAGGGTGGGGAGGAGAGGATCGTTGTTATGGGTATCTGAAGATCTTCCCTGCCCCTAGGCCCTTTTATGGGCTTAAATGGGTCTGAGAATGTTCCCTGATTTGAAAATATACTCTGCTCCCTAATAGGCTGAATATGGTCACATGGAGCCTGTGGCAGGAGGCTTGTTTTTCAGGAATGCCCACACCTTATTACTTTGTGACTGCGCAGTGGGTCAAGAAAGCTATGACATCCTCCAATCCAGGAGAAGGCTATATATACCCTTATGTGAGTTTTTGCTTTGGGGCTCACTTTGGAAAGAGTTGTGTGATTTGGCCAGACAAGACTCGGGGCAGCTGTTGAGCTCCCCCAGCTTTGAAAATCCAGGTGTTGGTACTTCCCTCTCTGGTAACTTACTAGGTATAGATGTAATGGTCAGACAGTTGGAAGCCTGTCTGCTGATCTGTTTCTTTGCCTGCTTGTAACTTCTGCTTACAACTTGAGTTTGCATTCTCTGAAGTTCAGGGTGCTGACTTTTTCCCCTGAACTAGTAAATGATATACATTTGATTGATTAACATAAGGTTGTTAACTGATTTTGAGTTGCTTTCCTTTAGAAAAGCAGATCTAAGAACCTGTGCTAGCAGCCATCCTGGGTATGTGAGGGTGCTTGTTGATACGATCATACTCTTTTCTCACCTAAGTGCAACAGGGTTTCCCCCCTGACCTTTTACTTTCTCTTTATCATTTGTAGGTTGAGAAGCCTGGAAACCACCATGGCTGTCAGTCACTCAGTTCCCTGAAGTCTGCTCTGGCTGGGTCTGTGCAGCCTGTTTGTGGCCCCCACAGGACTGCACTCCACTCTCAGCCTGGTGTGATACACCCTTCTTTTTGGCCCACCAGGTTCTCCTCAGCTGAAGATGTATTTCACTCTGTCTTTTTGTGGGTTCTGTAACTCTAGTTCTCAACCTGTGGGTTGGGACTCCTTTGGGGGTCAAACAACCCTTTCACAGGGGTTGCCTAAGACCATTGGAAAACCCATACTTCTAATGGTCTTAGGAACCGAGACACCACTCCTCTATCCGTCTCCAGGTGAGTCCACCCACATGCAGATATGCCCACATATAAGTCTTAAAGGGTCATGGCATTAGGAAGGTTGAGAACTACTGCTCTAAAATTTGTTTAGAGTCATTTTCCACAAGTATTTGGAGGTGATTTGGTGGTGAACTCAGTCTAGTTCCTGCTTTTACTCTGCCATCTTGACTCTACCCTTTTTTAAAATATTTTATAAGTTTCCACTTTTTTTTCCACAAAACCCAAAGTTTATAATGCTTAGCTGGTAGTATTACCCTATTCTAGAAGGTGTAGGCCAGGATGAGTATTGGTTCCAGGACCTAACTGTCCACTTATCTGTGATTTAAACGTTAGTCAGGACCAGGGACTAATTGTGTGCCCTTCTGTCCTGTGTTTATCCATTCCTTTCCATCCTTGCTCAACATTATATAATTGCTTCTGTGGAGAGTGGGCTAATCTACCACCCTATTACTCCCATTATATTTCAACACTCACAGATGATCTGTACTTATCTATGGCAGCCCCAATCCTTATGGTTCCCTATTCCAAATGTAGCCTCTGATACCCTATTCTATCACTGAAAAACTAGCTTTTATTTGATATCAGACTAGCACTCTCAAAAATAGAAATTACTATTTGATATTTAAAGTTATATAGGGAGACATAGATAGAGAGATATGTGTTTATCTCTCTCTCTCTCTCTCTCTTTCTCTCTCTCTCTCTCTATCTATCTATCTATCCATCTATCTGTATTGTTTCTGCCCAGTAGAATGGATACTTCTCTAGCATAATAATGGTTTAATTTTTTGCCTTCCTATCCCTAGAACCTAGCAAAGCACCTGAAAGAGTTTATACATGTTTACTGAGGAAAGCAGTCATTATCCTTGTATATCCAGAAGAATCTGTCTAAATATGAGAGCATCAATTGAACTTAATGAAGATCAAGAAAGTGTTGCAATTAAAATGAAATTTGTGGATGATTCCAAGGAAAGTAGAAGGATGAACTGTGTTTCTCTCATTTTAATGATAAAAAAAAATATTTATGAAGTATGATGTGGGTACAAAGTACAATGAAAGCCACTAAGTGTATTTAAAAGACATACAGCTTACTGTCTGTGCAAGAATAAATGGATAGAAAATAAAATTAAGTCTGAGAAACTACTTAGTGAGTAAAAGAATTAAGGAAAAATTACATTGAAATTTTTAAATTAATTTTGCCCTGTCAAAAAAATCCTGTCTTCTTTCCTTCCCATATTTCTGTACTCAATTCAGAAATAAAAGTTTAGTTGCAAACATGCATTGTAAAGTAAAACAAATTTCTGCCGCTTCAGAATAAGTTGGCGTAGTTTTATAAATCATTAGTTCGAAGTTGTTTTGTGTAACAGGAGAAAACCGCGAATTCCCAGCCTTATGACAGTGAGGGAAGGGCATAGCCTCAGTGTGTATTTTAGAGATTTTATTTATTTATTCCAATCTTAGTAATACTTAGACTATTCTCTCCTGAGTATGAAGATAAAGTGACTTTTTCCATTTGGTACGGGCAGATAAAAATGAAAGATCTCAAATAAGACAAAGCCTCATATTTTAAAAATTGCCTCTACTCACCCTAATCCATTAGTGACAGATGCACAACTTTTTGCTATAGGTAGAAAAGGTCAGATGTCCATGCCAGTGGCTATAAGTAGGAAAGAGAATTTCTCAGGCTACAGAGAGTTCTACATTCCCTTGAGCCCCTGTAATAATTCTAGGAGTAGAACCAAGATTCCTAGTTGCAGAATTTGAAATAAATTCTTAGGGAATTATTTTGTAATTCCCTTAACCTTTTGCCTGTTCATGGGAAGAATATTTGTGGATAGCTAAACAAAGGTAAAATACATGCATTTTCTAAAATTCTTGAGTTCAAATCAAACGTATTGTGTAGGAATCTGAGAGATTGCATAGGTATACAACATTTAATATAATATTGAGTTGTTTTCTTTTTTATTATATACTGTTTATTCACTTAAAGAGTCTATGCTAAAAATTAAAATTGCTCTGTTCACTTAGGCAAATTCGTCTCTTTCTTTGTAGAGACAACTCCACTATGACAAACTCATACTGGGACTCACTGACATTTAGGTCGAGAAAGAGGAGGGTTTGATCAATAATTGGAGCTCATTTTAATTGGGTAAATCCACATATTTACACACACCTAGGACAGGGCTGTCCAAAGTAGCAGCCACAACATAACTGCAATAAATGTGCAATAAACTAATCAAGGAACCAAGAAAATAGGTTACATCACACTCTGTTGTGATAGTCAACCCTGGTGTTTGTTTCCAAAAACTCACCTATCCATATTGCCCAATACTTTCTTTCCTCCTTCTGCCTAAGGAAGCTCCCATATTCTTCTCCTCTGACCCCACTCTTAGCCTTCAGTACAATTATGATCTATTACAGTAGCACTTCTGGCATCAGCAATGCTTTTTGTTTGTTTGTTTGTTTGTTTTTGTAAATCTCTTCAACCCCCCAAACCCATGCTCATTATTTTCTCTCTGGTCCCTTCATCGCCACATCAGGAACTCCACATTCTAGGGCAGAGACTAATGAATAAGAGCTGCAAACTTCTTTTAGTTTTGGATGGAGAAGACCAAGTCCTACGGGATGATCAGGAATGAACTATTTAATCTGTTGCACAAACTTCTTTTCCCTGTACTTTTCCCAAAACCAACTCTTCGATAATTCCCTATTTCAGTCAAAATATATCACCTTGATACAGTCCTAGAATCCTTGTTCTTTCAACCTACATATCCAGTTAGTTGGTAAATTCTATAATTTCTCACTCTACAAGATGTCTTGAACTGTCCCCTTTTCTCTGCCCATACAATCACTAGCTTAGTTAAAAATCTTATTACTTCTCTCCTGGGCTGTAACAACAGTCTGCAAATCAGTGTCCCTGGAACAAGTCATTCTGTTCTCCAATCTCTAGACCGTAACCAAACTAGTTTTCCTTAAGCATGGTTATGATTACATGAATTCTTTGCAAAATAACTTTGAACAGCTCCCTTTTCATTTGAGTATCTAATAAAATTTAATGCTTCATCTTTTAAAACAATATTTTGATTTCTGATTAAGCGTATAATTAATGTATGCAATTATTAATATCCTAGCAGAGAAATACATTCTAGACATTTGAATTTATTTTGTATAGGGAACTCTCAGTGAGGAAACCCTGTCGGATTTAGCAAAGTGCCTGTCACATAGTAGGAGGCTGATAAGTACTTGCTGATTTGACTGTACTAAGGAAGGTCAATGTGTTCTCTGGAAACTACAGTCTCTGAGAGCTTGGACAGGGACAGCCTGGATAGCCCTGCGAGATTGGACAATTTGCCCAGTGTCACAAAGCCCTTATTTGTCAGAGGCAGGATTCTAATCTAATTTTCAATCTAATTCTAATATTCAGTTTTAGGATCTTCCAGTCCAACACAAAGATTTTTTTCCCACTAGCACCACCTTGTGGTTACATATATTTACATAACAGCTTTTGATAACAACTCTTCAAAGGACTGTTAAAATAAGCAAACAAAATTCAGGTTTATCTTAACAGAAATGCTTAGATTCTGATTAGGATAGCTCATCACAACAGTGTAAATACTCTTTCAACCAGTGAAGATTGCAACTCCTATCCTATATGATTCTTGCATAAATGTACCATAGATTATTGAGAGAGGAAGTGCTGGTAGCCTTTCTTTAATACCTTTGATAGTGTCACCCTGAACATATCCTTTTTGGGTAACATGGAAGGCTAAGTCCCCTGCCACAGTTGAGAGGGTTGTCTCCTTTCTGTTTACTTAAAACTGGAATTGTTCTTTTTCTGCTGTTCTTTCTGCATCTCTCTTTTTAACAACTCTCATTTAATGCATCCAGGATGAAGAACTCAGTTTACCCTGAATAAGCACTGAACCCAGGAGATGAGAAAAATTTGATTCCCTTGCCTCCTCTTTTACCCCATTTGAAAAAAAGTGGACCTGAGGGTGTATTTTTTCCTGTTGTATGTTATTTGTTCTCCTTAGTTTCAGGTGTAAGAGGCAATCCCATCCTGACCTGAAGTCCGAGCCATGATAACCGTGGAAGCAGGATGGCAGGCAGAGTGGCACAACCAATCAGAAGCCAACATGCACAATAGTGAATTTGGACTTGAAATTGGGTCTATGCTTTATGGGAATTAACCTAAACTGTGAACCTAATCCCCTCCCCTCTCCATGCTCCCCTCTTCAGACATGTAGGTAGTACAAAGTGGGGTGGGGAAATTATGCCTACCAATATGTTGGGGAGTAAGTTTGCGTATTTATGATTATCCCTTCTGAAATACATCTGCATAGAAGCTAATTTGACCATTAGTGCCTGATGAAATGGGGGTGCAGGGAACCTCCTCCCTACACTTGGGAGAATAACATTAGGAACAGTTGGATCCACTTGCAAAGAACCTTAGATATGCTAAATCCCTACAAGAGTAGTAAGAGGCCCTGGGTAAAGGGATGAAATGACAAAATCTAACCCACTTCGCATTCTAGTCAGTGGGAGCCAGGAGAGCCTGTGTTACACTAGAAATTACAAACAGAGAATGTGATATCTGTCATTGGCCTCTCATTCTTGGTATGTGACTGACAAATCTCTTTCTCCAGTTACACATATCCTTGATGATTTATTTTGTTCAACTCTTTTAAAGCAAGATGTTTCTCATACTATTCTATAGCCTACTTATAACCACCATCTGATCATATCAAATTCCATAAATTGACTAAAATCATACTTTATAGTATTAAAAGCACTCTGAGGTCACAAAAAATAGTTTCCATTCTAGCTCAAAGACTATCTTCCGTTGGTAAAATTCAAAGTACAAAAAGATGCGTAAGTGAATGTTTCTAAAGGAAGAATGAAGTAACTAGTAAGAGGGAATCAAAAAAGTGTCCAAGCAGGAAATGTCTTGTGAACTGATACTCAAAGAAAGTCAGGGATTCTGTCCACTGCCCTTTGAGTTTCTTGCAATTTTCCATGACTTAGAGTCATATAGAATTGTAAGTAGCATATTTATGATTTCTTTGGTTGAGACATTAATTCCATCAATCCTATCCTCAACTTAATAGATGACTGTTTTTTGTTTTGTTTTGTTTTTGTTTTAGAATTACAATGATTTAAAATATCTTCATCTTGTGGCAAACCTGATGATGAGCCTTTCTGAGATACAGGTTGGTTGGTGTTCAGACATCAGAAACAGTCTCTTACTGGGCTTATATTGAAAACAATTAGAGATAGAAAGGAACTGATAGAATTTTTTTCCATTGGCATGACTTTTGAGAACCCATGGTTCTCTCTCTCTCTCTCTCTCCCTCTCCCTCCATAAGGAAATAAATCTTTGTATTTGGGCTTTAAACGGGAGTAGGAGAATAGTGGTGTTCAAAAAGATGGGCTTTTGTAGGAATTCTTTTGAAGTCAATGGAGTTGAACTTTAAACTCTTTATTCATAGATTGTTAGATCTAGTGATGGAAAGGATCTCAAGGAGCTTCTTGTGAACACCATCGTTTTACAGATAAGGAAATTGAGACCCAGGGATATTAAATGATTTGTCCAAGATGATATCAGTAGAAAACACTGATGTCAGAATTTGAACCAAAGTCAATTGATTCCAGAAAAAGGTCTCTTTTTACTATACCAGCCTCACCTTTACTAGGAAATATTAATTTGGGTCCTTCCAAAAACGCTTTCCATAATACTCAAGATAACTTTGTCTTAACCTAAATATTACTTTCAAGTATTTTGTTTCTTGTCGATTTTCAGAGGATTATTGAACTAAGTTATCACTATAGGCATGTATATGGTAAAATCTTGCCAAAAAAATGAGATATATGGAAGACAGACTAAGGAGAAGCTTCAAGACTCAATTTTCTCTTTTCATTGCTACACTTTCTTAAAATATTCCCACCAAAAAGAGATTTTCACACATTTTGGTCATCTATGGGTAAAAATAAAGTCATGGGCTTAAAAAGGCTTTTTTTTTCTAAATTTATTTTTATGTATACATTCAACAGTCCAATGCAGATAGCAGAACAGATATAGATGACATGGACATAAAAATAAAATAATACTTATCTACTAGCAGCTGGCAATGCAACTTGAATATTTTTTTTCTCTTTAATTCTGTGTCCCTTTTTAAAATCATTTCCTCCCTTGAATCACTTGAAATATCTTGAGAATCCATTCCTATCCACTTTTAAGACTGTCACTTCCACCATGAATTATATAATATAATTGAAACTGTTAATATGATGTTTATTAAAAAGCTCATGTCCCTAATCTGAGATCATATAGTTTGATTTTAGATTGAAATAGTCTTTGGAGGTTCTGAATTAATGAACATATTTTCCTGAAGACATCAGTGATTGCACATAGGGGAAGTATGGAGTACTATCAAAAGCAATCTCACATCTCGCAAAGCATTTATTTTTGTTAAGTCGATTTTCTGGTTTTCCACTGTTGAATTTATATCTAAAAATAACATTTCTGAGGCTTATTACTTCCAAAAGAAAATGATTTAATAACAAGACCAGTGAGTTATCATTAAATCAGGTCAACTAATCCCTTAGTGATTAGTGACAATTTGACAGGTATACAGAGCTTATCTCTTTGGGAAGTTCTGGAGGGAAAGAGATATATGAGAGATTGTGAGAAGGAATCTGGATAAACATTCCAATGAAAGTGATAATAGCAGAGTCTTGCTATATAGTACATAATATGATTCGCTGTACCTTGTAAAAAAATATTACTTGAATCCTTTCTAGTCACCTAATAAAAAGGTTTTAATTAATATTGAGGATTTTCTCTCATGGGACATGATTCTATAACAGAGATTATGAGTATGGCAGATATTAATTATGGCAATAGTTATAATGCCAAATGCTGTGATATTTACATCAGTTCAGATAAATAATTTTCATATTTAAGCTTCAGAAAACTCATGACGTAGTTTCAGCAATCATTTTTATCTCAATTTAAATATTCAGTGAGATTAAGCAACATGTCAAAGGTAACACAACTATTAAGCTTCTGAAGCAGTATTTGAACCTAGGTTTTCCTGACTTCAGTTCCAATACTTTGTCAACTACGGTGTGCTGTAATGAGGGATTATATGTTATATAAAGTATCTTAAAAGCATCAAATTTCTTCAACTTTTCAAATAATCAATACTCAAAATTGATTGCTTTAAACATATCTAGTCATTTGAACCCCAAGTTTGATCATGGGACTTCTCTCCTCTGTTCTCTTCTCTTCTCCTTTTCTTTTCCTCTGTCTCTCTCTTCCTCTCTGTCTCAGTCTCTGTCTCTCTGATTCTCTCTGTCTTTCTCTCCTGTCTCAGTCTCCCTCCCTTCCTCCTCTCTCTCTCCCTTCCCCTGCTCCCTCTCCCTTTCCCCTCCCCCTCCTCCTCCTCTTCCTCTCTCTCTCTCCAATACAAATTACTCTGAGATCTATATATCTAGCATATCTAGCACCCAGTCTCTCTCTTGAACTTCATTCCCATTTTCCATTTTCCCAACTGCCTACTGGATAATTGAAAGTGAACGTCTCATAGACATCTTAAATTTAACATGTCAAAACTAAATTCATTATTTTCTCCTAAACCCACTTCTCTTCCAGACTTCTCTATTTCTTTAAGATGCCAGTGCCTCACGTCGACATTATCTTCATCACCTCACTCTCTAATCCCATACATACAAATCTTGTTGTTTCTAACTTCACAATAACTCTGGAATCTTACCTCTTTTATCCACTCATATAGGTGATACCTTCACATGATATCAGTTTCAATAATAATATAATTTAAATTTAATAATTCCACTTTAGAGCACAATAGGAAGACGACCTAATCTGTCTCATTTCATGTGTTGTCTTCCTTCTGAATTTCATCAACATTTTGGTATTTGATCATAAAAAAAAACATAAGTAGAACAATGAGCCTGTTACTGAGCTAAATATTATGTGGATCATGCCCTGTATATGACAATAAAGTGACATAATTATCCATTTTCATTCCCTACCCTTGAGATTTCCTAGTCTTTCATTATTTTGCCTTGGAGCATCATTAAAATCTCCCAGGCTATATTTTGACCTTTCTAAAGCTACTTCTGAGATTTTTCTTCTTCATGTTAAATAATCCAAAAATACTATAGTATTTTTCTGAGAATTACTTGTTAAAATTTATTTAATTTTGGAAAAGTCAATTAATGTGATGATGGGCCTTTATAGAGAAAATATTTTTTTAATATTTTTTTTATATTTTTCCCACTGCACTTGGCATCAGGCATGTTCCAGAGTCTGACCCCTTGGATGTGAAGTCTGACCCCCTTGAATGGGACCCAGAGAGGCAGGGACAGCTCTACACCCCTTGCCAGCAGGAGGCACTTTCAGAAGCTGAGACTTTTGCTCTTTACCCCAAAGGAATTTGGTCCCCATTTGTTTGAGAGGGGAATGATGAGGTATAGGCTCTGGGACCTCCCTTGAGTTCTCCTTAAATTTTTGAGGTACAGGGTCTGGGAAACCCCTTGAAATCTGATTGAATCTTCCCACTTGATGAGGCATTTGCAGAAGCCATAAGTATTTCATTGTGGCTGGGCCCAAACCTCTGTTACTAGCTTGGCCCTCCATTGTCCATCTGCTTCCCACCCTTGAGCCCATCAAAATATCAATCCACTCTTGTATTGACCACATTAACTCCTCCTGAAGACTCTCCCCAAACTCATAACTGGAGTCTGACCTCATTGACTCCTCATGAAGACCCTCCCCAAACTTCTCCTATAGACCACCCCCAGATTTCTCTGTATATAAGAATCCCATCTCGCTTCCATGTGGTATGAGAGCACTACAGAAGGCCCTAACACAGACTTGCTCTGTGAGAGAGCCATAGAGTTTTTTAGCACAGACTTGCTCTGTGTCCAGTACAGGTGAACTTTTAATAAACTTTACTTTTCTTTGGCTAAGAAGACTTGAGTGGAATTCTTTCCGCAGCACCCGGCATGTTGGTATTTTGGGGTCTCAGGCACCCTTAACCATCTTAGTGGGTAAACCTCTTCATTTTTATGGAAGGAATAGTAGTTAAAGATATAAAAGCATTAAAGCATTTGGCTTACTTTTAGGGTAAGAGGAGGTAGTAGGAACACTGAAAACAGAATAAGAGAAAATGCCAGATATTTTAAAATAGCATCATATGAGTATAATGTCAACACAAAATTATGGATGAAGTGATTTGGGGGAGGAATATTAAGTAAGGATGTTTCTGGAAAAGAGAAGACATAAAACAATACTCCTTTAAATAAAATTAAAGTTTCTCTGAAAATGAAAAGAAAACAAAAATAGACCTTTATTGGGCCAATTATATATTAGGATTTTAAAACAAGGAGGTATAGCATAGAAATAACAGATAAAAATGGGGTTTGGGGAAAAGCAAGCTAATCCAAGAAGATGTTGGAAATAATGTGGAGACATTTTTCCTATTCCAGAATTATTTAAAGAAAAGGGCAGCTAAAAATAAGTAGAAGATAATGTATAGGACATTCCAAATAACAGGTCCTTTCACTAAAGGGACGGTTCTAAGAACAAATTGAGTATTACTAACTGGAAAGTAATAACTCATTTGTAAAGTCTTCATCGTGTAACAGAGCAGTCCCTAAGGGGATTGTGAATGCTCATTCTGAGACAATTGTTTGTTTGTTTTGTGTAGAAGTGTATATGTGTGTTTTCATTTTGATCTTGGCAGTTCGTGTCAAACACTAACAAATCACTGAATTGAATTTATGTAATCCCTTTGTCATTAAGAAAACAAAACAAACACACACATACACACACACATACATACACACACATACACACAACCACTAAACAACAACCTTAAAGAGGGGTAGGGGGACAGGTTGAGCTGGGAAGAGATAATTATGCAGGAGAAACAAGGATTATCCCTTTTTCAGTCTTTGCCTTTATTACATTGGCTGGGCACATTCTGATTAGTGCCTATAGCATTGTTTCCAATCAGCTATTTTGGATCAGCAGCCTGCTGCCTTCAGCCAAACAACAAAATATAATGCGCAAGCAAAATTTACAGAAAAATCATACATCTCTCACATGTAGCTATATTTAGACATCTAGTTTGAAACAGATTATATCAAGCACACTCAGACACTTTATTATTTTCTGCATATGTGACTAAATAAAAAAGGAAAATTTCATCCACATAATCTCAAACCTAACACAAGCTGAGAAATGGGTGTGAAGTATCCATAAGAACCTTATAAGTTAAATGTTAATGGTTTTCAATTAACCACTAAAATCCTAAACAGAAAGTTTTCATGAAGTTGAATATTGTATAGTAGGAGATAGCAATATGCCACAATTAAGCTTCTGAAATCAGAGGACTTGAATTTAAATTGGGGATCTGTGGCTTTTTACCTATGTAACTTTAGGCTAGTAGATTAATCTCTTGCAGGTTCACTCACCTCCCCTATAAAATGGAGTTTAAAATATTTGACCAATTGATTTGAGAAAAGAGGGAGCAATGGAAGAATTTACAGAGAATCAGTGTCTGGTTCAATGTAAGGGAAACCCTCCACACAAGAGAGCTGCCTAAGAGAGAAAATGGCTGCCTTGAGAAGTAATAAGTACCAATAAAAGGTGTTCCTTGGGCAGAGGTAGAATGAAGACTTGATAGTTATATTGTAAGATAGATTTTTTTTATCTTCAAGCCACAATAGAATGCATGGAAACTCATGAGAAATGTGTAAAATGCTGTCTGAGTTCACTGTTCATCTATTGCCAGAATTTAATTAAATTTCTCAACAATACCATCTGGTGGGCAGAGAACTTTTTTTTTTTAAAATTCAAAATCTATTTCTAAACAGGAAACTATCATTAGTTGTTTTTTTAATTGAACATGAAATGTTTATTTTCTATGTTAATTATTATCCTAGAGAATTAAAAATATGTTAGTTATATCACAAATGTTTTTAATGTTTCCTTTTCTGAAATAGCTATCTTAAAGTCACATAGTTTTTTTGTGAGAAAAATGCTACCAACTGAAAATTCACAACTTGTGAATATATTTTGAAAGTTATATCTCATAAGTGACCAAGAA
>CM053580.1:108380505-108422074 GCA_028627135.1 Pseudochirops cupreus
AGGGTAAATTATCTCATATAGAAGAGGCAAGGGATAACTGTTACAATGGAGGGGAAGAACAGGAAGGCAAAAAGGAGTGGGTCAACCTTACTCTCATTAAATTTGGGTTAGGAAGGGAATTACATACAGACTAAATTGGCTATCTTACCCTACATGAAAGTAGGAGGGAAGCAAATGAGAGGGGGCATGATGGAGGGGAGAGTGTAATGCCATGCACAAGCAGATTCCCAAAAGAATGCTACTGTGAACAGCTTTTAAGGTTGAGGTTACACAGTATAGTGAATACTCCATTTATTCCATTACAAATCAAGGCCAACATTCATGATGTATCCCAATGTAATATTCACAACATTACATCTTATCCTAGAAAATCACAATACAGTGTTCATAACACCTTAACATTAGATTGGCCACACAGTTTTCACTACAGTGGCCACAATATTTAGAACAAAGCATTCAATCAATTCACAATACAGTAATCAATACTCAATCATTCAATTAATTCACAATACAATAATCAATCTTCCACTCATGGGGCAAATCATTAACTTAATCACTCATCTAGATTCACATTCTAGATGTGAATTCATTCATTCATACAGTCATCTAAATATCATTAATCACTAAGTAGAGTCATTAGAAAATTACACCAACCCTCCACCCCTTGATGTCTAGTAAACTCATTCAATATCTAAGGAGAGTCCTTTTCTTCATCTTGACTCAAGGAGATCTCTCAGATTCCCTGGATCCCCTTCCATAGTCCAATCTCCTACCTGAATTCACCAAACCGTCACCTGGATTTAGAGGCAGACAGTTAACAGGTCCTCGTCCAATTCTCCAGGCAGTCCCTGGCACACTCTAAAGTTCATGGGGTCCAGCACTTCTCAAATCCTTCACCACTTCTGTTGCCAGGAACTCAAAGATCAGCCAAGCCACAAACCAACAAAGGCTTATCCCAGTCATACTGAAGTCCTCCAGCAGTTCAGCTAGCCCTAGGATGCAGGAGAAATCTTAGACTTCCAGAAGGCCTTCCAGGCAAGCCCACTCATTCTTCCAGGCAGCCCTCAACAGATTCTGGTCTCAGGAAAACTCCAACTCAATTCTGTCAGCTTTCAGATGCTGGGAGAGAAACTCTCTCTCTCTCAATAAAACTCCAACTCATTTCTTCAGTCCAGCAGCCCAGCTCCCAGATGCTGGGATAATCCTGCTTCCTCCAACAGGAGCCGCCAGGAGGAACATTCTGATTCTGTCTCTAGAACTCTTCTTATTACAGTCACTGGCCTCCTGTCTCAGCCAACCACCTCCTGCCATGTGAAGACAAGAGAAGAGCTCACACCTTCTGTACTTAGCCCTAAGTTACTAAGTGCAAAGTATCTGCTAAATTGATTGTTGTTACAGAGAGCAGTTTCAGGGGAGGGTAGTTAGAAGCACACACATTTTTAAAGGAACAGGGACAAAGTAGAGAACAGACGAGTAGGGGGTGTGACATGATGGAGGGAAACATAGTCAGTCTTTCACAATATATCACAATATATCTACTATGGAAAGGTTTTCAATAACCGCAAGCTATATTGAATTGCTTATCTTCTTATCTGTAAGGGTGAGTGACAAGGGAGGAAGGGAAAGAATATGGATTTCAAATTTTAAAACTAAATGTTTTCAAAAATATTATTATTAATTATCATCATCATCATCATCATCATCACCATCATCATCATCATTATTTACATGCAACTGGGAAATAAGATATACAGGCACTGGGGTATAAAGATCATCTTTCTTTACAGGAAAGTCAGATGGGGGATGGGGGAGGATATAGAGCAGAGCAAATTGGGGGAGGGGGAAATAGAGTGGGATCACTGTTTTGGGGTGGTGCATAGGGAAAAGAAGTGGAGATAATTTGTAACTCAAAACCTTGTGGAAATGAATTATGTAAACTAGAAATAAACATAAAAGTTCATTTTTAAAAAGTACTTGCTTCTTACTATACTCTACCCCAATCTGCCCTCCCTTCTATCATCCCCTCTTTTATCCCTTTCCCCCTTTCTTTCCTGCGGGTAAAATAATCAACTGAGTGTGTATGTTATTCCCTCCTTAAGCCAAATGCAATGAGAGTAAGGTTAACCCACTCTCTTTCACCTTTCTTCTCTTCCCCTCCATTGTAACAATTTTCTCTTGCCTCTTTTATATGAGATAATTTATATGAGATAATTTTATATCAGATAATTAATTCTGTTTCTCCCTTTCTCCTTCTCCCAATATATTCCTCTCTCAATTCTTAATTTTATTTTTAGGTATCATCCCTTCATATTAAACTCATTCTCTGATCTCTGTCTATGTATACACGTACACACATATACACACTGATATATTTATTTATGCACATATATGTATACAAATATATTCCCTTCAACTATCCTCATACCGAGAAAAGTTTCATGATTTACAATTATCATTTTTCCATGTAGGAATGTAAATAGTTCAACTTTAATAAATTCCTTATGATTTCATTTTCCTGTTTACTTTCTCATGTTTCTCTTGATTCTTGTATTTGAAAGTCAAATTTTCAATTCAGCTCTGATCTTTTCATCAGGAATGGTAGAAACTCCTCAATTTCATTGAATATCCCTAATTTCCCCTGACATATTATACTCAGTTTTGCTGAGTAGGTGATTCTTGGTTTTAATCCTAGCTCCTTTGACCTCCAGAATATCATATTCCAAGCCCTTCAATCCCTTAATATAGAAGCTGTCAAATCTTCTGTAATTCTGATTGTGTTTCCATAACACTCAAATTGTTTCTTCCTGGCTACTTATAATATTCTCTCCTTGACCTGTAAACTCAGGAATTTAATTATGATATTCCTAGGAGTTTTCCTTTGGGGATCTTTTTCAAGAGGCGATTGGTGAATTCTTTCAATTTCTATTTTGCTGATTTTAGAATATCAAGGTTATTTTCCTTGAGAATTTCTTGAAGGATGATTTCCAGGCTCTTTTTTTGATCATAGCTTTCAGGTAGTCCAACAATTTTTAAATTATCTCTCCTGGCTCTCTTTTCAAGGTCATTGGTTTCTCCAATGAGATTTTGCATATTTAATTCTATTTTTTTCATTTGTTTGGATGTCTTTTATAGTATCTTGATTTGTCATAAAGTTATTAGTTCCCATTTGCTCCATTCTAATTTTGAAGGAATTATTCTCTTCAGTGAGTTTTTAAAATTCTTTTTCCATCTGGCCAATTTGACTTTTTAGGGCATTCTTCTCATTGGTTCTTTGGACCTCTTTTGCCATATGAGTTGGTCTTTTTTTTTTTTTTTTTTTTTTTTTTGCTTTTTGGAAGGGAGAAGGCAGGGCAATTGAGATTCAATGACTTGCCCAAGGTCACATGGCTACTAAGTGTTAAGTATCTGAGGCTGGATTTGGACTCAGGTCCTCCTGACTTCAGGCCTGGTGCTCTATTCACTGTGCCACCTAACTGCCCCAACTTAGTCTATTTTTGAGATGTTATTTCCTGTACTCAGGCAATTGACATGCTTTTCATGATTTTCTGACATCATTCTCATTTCTCTTCCCAATTTTTCCTCTACCTCTCTTTCTTGATTTTCAAAATTGTTCTTGAGCTCCTCCATGTCCTGGGACCAGATCTTATTTTTCTTGGAAGCTTTTGATGCAGGAGTTTTGACTTTATTGACTTCTTCTGGTTCCATGTTTTGATCCTTTTTGTCCCTCCAAAAAGATTCTATGTTCTGATTGCACTTCTTCTGTTTGCTCATCTTGCCAGCCAATTACTTGACTTTTGAGTTCTTTGCCATGGTAGAACTCTGCTTCCAGAGTGGAGAGAACTGTGTCCCAAATTTCTGGTGTTTTTGGAGTTGTCAGAGCTGTTGTCAGAGCTATGAAGAGGGCACCCTCTCTCCAGCCCCACAAGCTCTGGCATGCTGGCATTCCTCACCCCAGGACCACCACCCAATTCTCTGACCAAGATGCAAACATATCAAAGCAAGAGTGATTACCCTCTGGATGGTCACTTTGTCCCCCTACAATCTGCATGCCATGAACTCTGGAGGTGGCCATGTGACAGAAGTGGCAACTGCTGTGCCTGTTCCACCTCTCACCCTGGGGTCAGGGGCCAGACTGTGCTTTTCTCTCACCTAGTTTAAACAGAGTTCCCTACTGATCTTTTACTTTCTCTTTGGAGTTTATGGGTTGAGAAGTCTGGACACCACCACAGCTGCTGGTGATTCACTCTCCTGAGTCTGTTCTAGCTAGTCTGATTCATGAGTCTGGGCTAGTGTGGCTCATGTGGGACTCTGCTGGGCTCCCAGCTTGTTGTGATATGTAACTTACACTCACAGCACCATTCAAAATGTGGGAGATTGAATCTGTGGGCCAGTGGAAATTGTGTTCATAGATTTACTGTATGGCAAGCAAATCTCAAATAAGCATCTGAGGGTTCAGGTTTATACTATTGCTACATCATACTTCTTTGTGGGAAATTTTGTATTGTTTTCTACATGAGGCACCAAACTTGCAACCATTAGGAGGCCATTCCTTTGGGACACTTCCCTGCTTTCTTATCTCATGCCTCACAACTTTATCTATATCGCTGAAATGGCCAGGGTTTCAGGAACAGTCAGAATGTTCCCAACATTACTTGCACAGGGGGTGAGTAATGGAGGGTGGTGAGTCAACATCCTGAGATACTGAGCCTAGGTGGGTGGAAACAGGCTCAAGGGGGTCCTCAGCCTGGATTCATGCCCATGGAAGTTTCCTCAGAGTTAACCCATGACATCACCCCTTACAGTGATATACCCTTCCTATAGGCCTGCCAGGCTGCCTTCAGTGGGAGATTTGTTTCTCTATGTCACTTTGTGGGTTCTTTAGCTGTAAAATTTGTGTAGAGTTATTTTTTACAGGTATTGGAGGTCACTGGAGTAGGAGCTGAAGCAAGTTCTGCTTTTACTCAGCCATCTTAGCTCCGCCACCTAAGAACTGTTATTTCATTAGCATAAGTATTTTCCAGTCAGTAAATTCCCTCTACCTTTTTTTGATCAGCAAGTTTTGAGTGTCTTAGAGTCCTAGAGTGTTGTTACTTGCACTGAGAAGATGAGTGATGCACCTATGGTGGTAGATATTATATGAAAGATTTCAGACATGCATCTGTATTTGCCGAAGTCTGAGACTGGATTTCTAATGACTAGAGGATGATACCTATCTAGCACCTAATTATCAGGCAGAATAATCAGGCGGTCATTCTGATATAATCCTGTGGACTATTAGCAAATGTGATAGACCAGGCTTAACTCAGGTCACATGTGTCATTGAAGTTGGAGACTGAAATTAATTAAGATACTCACAGACTATTCAACAGTTAATTAAAAAAAAACAAAACAAAATTACTCAACAGCAGCACAGGAAGGATACTCAGGAAATGAATTGCACTGTTTCAAGTAGATATAACCCTCACATTAATGGATGTGAGGTAATGTGTTTTATCATAAATGTTTGTTAAATCAGGAAACTGTATTAACTCAATGGCAGTGGCATATCCATCAAATCTAAAGCACACAGATTCCTCATGGGCTCGCCTTTTCATGCTGTAATCTTGAGCCCTAGTTGCCTGGACCAATCAAGATTCAGGGACAGATGACCTGATTTTGAAGGGAAAAGTAGATTTTTCTGGCATATTGGGATATTAGGGTTTGGCCTGAAAGAACCTGTTAACATTAGACACTTTAACAAAATGAAATAATTGTAGATCATTGAACATTTTTAAGGGATTTACTGAGCTACAGTATAGAAAAAATATCAATAAGAATACACTATCACTTAGATTCAACTTTGATAGCTGAGGTCTTACTCAAACTTTTATGGAAATGTGGTCAGTTGATCAGGGTATGGCGACTAGTATGGTCTCAAGATACCTACCAAATCTGACAGCACTAAATTTTATATGCATGTCATTTTCCATGCCCCAAAATGACAAGGAAACTCTGCCAAAGAGGGTAGGCACCAATTAGGCATAAGGGGAAATTTTGAATATGTATCAGGGAGCAAGCTATAAAAAGCATGGGGGGGATTTCAGTGAAAAATGAGGATTTTGTATTTGATTTTAGAGATGACAGGGAGTGACTGGAATTTATTGAGGGTAGGATGATGAGAGGACTAGAGACTGGGGGTGAGTGACATGGAAAATGACTAAATGGAACATGGCTCAAAGTGAGTACAGGCTTGGTACAGGCAAACTCATGGGCAGGTTATTGAAATAGTTCAGGTGAGACATGATAAAGTCTTGCCACAAGTGTTGACAGTACCTGATGAGAGAAGGGAGAATGTTTGAGAGATGTTTCATAGATGATATTGACAGACCTTGTCAAGAGTTTAAATATAAGCAAGAGAGATGTGAAAAATAGTAGAGTCAAAGCTGGTATTTATATTATGAGCCTCAGGGACTGAAATAATGGTATTACACTCAAAAGTAATATGGCTTTTAGGAGGAGGAGAAGGTTTGGAGGGAAAGATTACAATTTGAATTTTGTAAATGTTGAGTTATAGATATGTAGTGGACATCTAATTTGAGATGTTGGAAAAGTGGCTTGATGTATGAGATTGCAGGTTAGCAAAGAGTTTAGAGTAGGATAAATATATTTAAGAGTCATCCATATAGTGATGGTTATTATGTACAAAAGAGCTGATGAGATCACCAATGAAGTATTATAGAGAGAGGTGAGAAGAAGAATCAGGATAGAATCCTATGGGACACCTATGATTAGGTAGTAGAATATGGATAAGAAACCAATAAAGGTGAGTGAGAAGGGACACTCATACAGGTAGGAGAACCAGCAGAGAGTGATGCCTTGAAAACCTAGAGAGAAGAAACTCAAAGAGAGGGTGATTCACATAGTCAAAGACTGGAGAGTTTAAAAAGAATTAATATCAATGAAAAGTCATTGGATTTGGCAGCTGAGAGATCATTGGTAATTTGGGAGAAAGCAGAATTGGTGGAATGAGGAAATCAAAAGTCACACTGAAAGGGACTAAGAAGAGAATGAGAAAAGAAAGAGTAACGATGTTTTATAGATGACCATTTCTTGGAGTTTAGTGATAAAAAGCAGAAGAGATATTGAACAATTCTTAATGGACATGAAGGATTAAATGAGGGGTCTTTCAGGATTGGTAAGGGAAGTTTATGTTTTTAGGGCCTAGAGAATTAGCCAGTAGACGAAGAAGGTTTTAAAATAATTGCTTGGTTGTTTGGTCATTGCTTTTTCTTCTCAAAGAGCACCAAAATGACACAATTAAGTGGGGTCAAAGTACAATATTTCTGACTATGACTAATCAGACCAACATAATCTCAGAAGAATCTACTACAACTTAGACACAGGTAATCCATGTGAACATTTATGGTCATTATGTCTTTAAATTTGCAGTTCTTTTGAGCTATTGAGCTACTACAATTCTACTTTACTCATACAATACATTGCCTTCTTTGATGAGGCCATGCCATGCTGGAGGTCCTGAGCCACTGTCTCCCATGTCTCACACAATTCCAAATTCAATCAGAGATATCTTGAGAGTATCCTTGTATCACTTCTTATGATCTCCATGTGAGTGTTTGCCCCACTGTGCTTGGCATCCCTCTGCAGTGGAAAGTCCTTCAGTCTCCTCCTGCTCAGCTTTTAGACACCCGCATTGGCTGTGAAATGAAAGTTTCTAAGATTGAACCTGCTGGACAACCCCAAATGCTCATCTCTGCAGAGTGGGCTTGGAGGCGTTTCCACATCACTCAGGCAGAACGTCTGCTCCTGGGGGTCAAGTCTTTCCTGGGATCTTCTCAAACTATTTTAAAAGAACAACTCTTTATCTCATTTATTTATTATGGTCTGAGGTGTGTTCTGTCTTTTTTGTGGAGGACATTTGGAGTACTGAAACTTTTCTGACCTACTCTGCTATCTTCCTAAAATACTCTGTATCAATGTTTTCCACAATGTTGTTGTATGCTTTTTGATGAAAATTTATCAATTTACTGAAAGTAAATTAACTTGAAAAGATTACAAACCAAATCTAAAGTGGAGGGAATCTTGGTGTATGACTTTGTGTTCACAAATTATTTTGCATTCAATACAGCCTTTGAGACTGAGATGCAAAAAAGTACAGGATGAGTCTCTGCTGCTTGTGCCTAAATAGCATGAAGTCACAATAAGTTTACACAGGACCTAGTAGCTACTATGTTGAATACTCCATATTTCTTAGAGCAAAAGAGCTAGAGTTATGATTATTAGCAAAGCACCCAGCAAAATTAAGTATAATTCTGATTGGGGGGAAAAAAGATGGACATTTAATGAACTGAAGACTTCCAATAATTTGTGACAAAAACAGCAGAACTTATGGGAAAATTCAACACATAACACTCAAGAGAAATGCAAAGTAAACATTATAGATAAATTATAAGGGACACAAAAGATCAAATTGTTTACTTTTAAGATTTGAAAATATTATCAGTTATTTTATAATGGTAATTTTTATTTAGGTAGTATAAAAATATGACTTGGATTGAGCTGAGTATGATGGTATAAGAGTCCAAAAAATAAAATGGTGTAGGGAGAGACAGAAAAAGAGCAATTATCTGATACAATTGAGGCCAAAAAAGGAAAAAAAAAGATGCATAATAAGCTGTATTGGGGAGGGTGGATAGTGCTGAAACCCTACCCACATGGGCAATCCGTTAAAGAGGGCACAGCATAGAGGATAAGGGAGGCATTCTTGGACTGATGGGTAGGGTAAAGTGGAGAAGAGAGGAAGAATAGGAATAGAGTGAGAAGGACAGTGAGGGAAAATATGTAACAAGTAATTATAATTTAAAATGTGGATGGGATGAATTTACCTATAGGGTAGAAATAGAAAGCATATTAAAAATTAGAATTCAACAGTATATTTGTTTAGGAAAAGGCATAAAAATGGGAGATACACAAAAACATAAAAAAAGTGACTGATTGAGTTAACTGGTGGGATAAGTAACTGATTAAGTTAATCTATAATTGCCCCATGAGTGGAAGATTGATTATTGTATTGTGAGGTTACTGAATGACTGAGTGAGAAGGCAAACTTCCTTGAGGAAACCGGATAATTATTCTTATGTTCTTTGTTCCAAATACTGAGGCCACTTTGGTGAAAATTATGTGGCCATTCTAATGTTCAGCTTTTGTGAACACTATATTGTGATTTTCTGTGATAAGATGTAATGTTGTGAATATTATATTGTGATTTGTTGTGAATTTTTGCCTTGATCTGTTATGGAATAAATGGAGTGTTAGCTATACTGTGTAAGCAGAATCCTAAAAGTTGTACATAGTAGCATTCTTTTGGGAAGCTGCTCATGCATGGCATTACACAAGAAAATCATATTACATGTTAGGCATACTAGTAAATATTGTTTTAGACCATTTATAATAAGTAGACAGCATAAAATACCTGAGAGTATAACTACCAAAACAGACACAGGAACTATACAATCATAAACATAAAATACCTTTTATACAAATAAAGATCTAAATAAATGAAGTAGTATTTATTGCTCATGCATAAGTAAAGCCAATATAACAAAAATTATGACAATCTTACCCAATTAATCTACTTATGTAATACCAATCCAATTAAGTAACAAAAATATTTTATTGACTTAGAAAAAATAATTATAAAGTTATTTGGAAGAACAAAGGGTAAGAAACTTCAAAATTACCAGGGGAAGAAAGATGTAAAGGATACAGATTCAATAGTATGAGCCCTTAAAATATATCATAAGGTGAGAGCATTGTTGAAGTGCAAATGGATAATTTTCATTATTTCAAAATTTTCTTGTATAAATAAAACATATGCAGCTGAAATGGAATGCAGAAGATGGGGAAGAGGTTTTTGTGGACAATCTCCAATAGAACGTGATTAGGTGTAATATTGCTGTGATGAACTGTTTGATTCAGTAAATCATGAAAAGACTCTGACTTATGAAGGAGGATGCTGTATACCTTCAAAGAAACAGATGTTAGGTGGAGATAAGCATGGTAAGGAATTACATATATGTATATGATTATAACTATCAATGTACATTGCACATATTTATATGTATGCATGTACATGTATGTGTGCATATGTAAATGCATATATAGCCACACTTAATTGTAGCCTTCTTTGAGTAAGGACAGGGAAGGAGAAAAAAAAAAAAAGAAGTAAAAAGTAAATAGTAGCGAACAAAGGAAAACCTACATGGAAGCAAAAAAAAAGCTTGAATGCTTTGAATACAATGAGTAGTATTTACTGGACAAGCTTTCCTGTAATGGAAATTGATTGTATTATATTGATTCTTCTCCCATGTTTCGCTGTGTGCAAGGCAATATAATATTTATTTTATTTTTTATTTGTTTAAAAAGTTTTAAAAATATTAAAAAAGAAAAAAAAGAAGAAAAATCACATTAAAATCATAGGAGCAAACACATAGCTTTGTTTTATTCCATTGAAAACTGGAAAAGCAAGAAAGCATTATCCATTACCCAGCATCCTTGCAAATGTGTATCACGATACCCTCTTAGCAGTTTCTCATAGAAATGTCACAGTGAAGATGGCTTCTCCTGCTTATAAGCACCTTATAAGCACTCTAGTAACTTGGGAGATAGGGCACTCTTTCAGAGCTGTTGGATAAGATTTCACAGTTAACATGGCAATAAGAACTGCCCCTTCATATCCTCCTGAAGCATTGTATTAAAGTTCATCACTCCTGCAGGGAGAATAGAAAACTGTCCAGGCCCCAGCTCAGATTAAATAAAGTTGTGTCTCTAGCTGATGACCCCAAAAATGCAAATTAGAAAACAGTAAAAACAGCAATGAATGAGGCTATGATAGTAGGTTTGTGTACTCCAGAAGCAAGGCTGACCCTATATCTATGCCAATTCTGATTATTGTCTCATTGTTTCTTTTTGGCTTTTTGTCTGTTAAATTTTTTTTTTGCTAGATTTTTTTTCCTACAGGCTTAGTACCCTCTACCTGCAGATGTCTGATAACTTAAGCCAGATGTTACCACCTGTCCACAACTGTGATGTATCACTGTTGGAATTGGCGTCACCAAGCTTCTGATGCCAGCTAAAGAACTAACCTCTTGGGGCAGGGACAGCTTTATGTCCAATTTCAACAGCAAGCAGCTATGGAAGAAGAGGATTTTACTCCTTTCCCCAAGATTTGGGGCCCCGTTCATTTGAGGAGAATATGATGGGTTGCTTGTGCTAAATCCCCACCCTAAGATATTTTTTATGTGCTTATTTTTTGCTATCCCTGTTATATTGTTGCAAAGTTGTATTGATTTAAAAAAGCAAATTAAAAGCTGGCCAATTTAACATTTATATCAAATAAGATAACTAAAAGAAGTCATCAAAGAATCAATTTCCAATTGACTGGCAGAGAAGATACTATGAAGCAAGTAACCTGCCTTTTGGAAAAGCCAATGCCAGCTTCATTTAATTTCCTACTTAGACAGAGGGATAACATATAGAGTAGGAAAATTGATAAATATGATATAGCTGAATTTCAGCAAGATTCTATATTTAAAAAATAAAAATAAAAACTTTCCCACACCATAAAAGTGGTTTGGAGAAATGATTTGAAAATCTCACACAAAGGATAGCTTCTAATGATTCACACGTAGTCCAACTAAATACTTGAGGAATCTGCTGAGCAAAGAACTGCAGGTTCCTTAGGTTTCTCTATCTCCAGAAGAAAAGCCTTTCCTCAGAGAAGCCATTTGAGCTCCATTTTTAATCATCCTTATTCTTTATGAACTTAAAATTTCTTTCACTCAAAATAGAGAAAATTATTTAATGATCTATTTGAGATAGAACTTAATGGAAAGATAATTTTCTCATATTTTCATCTAAATATCCTTTTAAAATATTCTAGGTTCACAGTTGCAAGTGAATGAGTTGTTTTTTCTACTTTTCTGTTTGTCTTAACTCAACTCATTAGTCAATAACTTCTGGATTTATTTTTTGCCAAACCATTCAGTAACAGGAGTCAGACTGTAATAATTCACCTGCCATGAAGCAACAAAACTTACTCCATAATCCTGGACTGTGCATTGAGGTCCTGCGGTCAATTGACAATTATTCTAGGTCACTAGGATATGCTGCAAATTCTTTATCATTTCTGTCTCCCTACATGTAATTTGAACTGCTTTTAAAAGGAAAAAGTGTTATTGTTTATGCTAGTTACATTTATTTTTAGTTAGTTGTGGGCAGATCCATAAAAAATTAAATAAAATGCCCTTATTCCTCCCAAAAGATTACTATGAAGTTTTTAATTTCTGTTCATTTGACATGAAGGCAGCGTTGTTGATAGAGGACTAGATTTAGACACTGAAATGTTAGTGTTCCAATCCTTTCTCTGACACTTCTAGCTGTGTGACCAATGGTAACTCACTTTACTTCATTGAGTCCAAATTCACATGTAATGGGATTAATAATATCTATAATTGCTCCATGACAGGTTTGTTGTCAGCCTCAAATTGGTTAATCTGTGTAAAGTGCCATATAAATGCCAGTTATCAGGAATTCTGTCATTTCAATACGCTTTCATTATAGGATCAAAATTTTTAAAAATGCATATTGTCTTTTTAAAATAAATATTTCACATAATATTTTTATAGTTCAATGGAATGCATCCTCATTGATGTTTATACACTTTGCATTGGTGCAAACCATAACCCATTCACATATTTTCAACCTCTATGATTATGTTCCTTAGACATCTCAATTCAACATGTCCAAAATAGGTCCTACTTCATTTTCCCCAAAATACATCTATTTCCCTATTTTTCCTAGCTCTGGAATGTGCATTACCATCCTTATAGTTACCCAGGTTTGTTGTTATCCTTACTTAACTTCATCTCACATATCCAGTCAAATATCATTTCTTGTTCTTTCTAATGAAATCTCTCACATTTGTTCCTTTCTCTCTCTTTTACATGACCTTCACTGTAATTGAGACTCTTATCACTTCAATGTTCCGTTAGATTAGCCTCCAAACTTTCTTCCCTCACTCAAATCTCTCCCCATTCTCTTTCTTCTATGTAGATGTCAAAGTGATTTTCCAAAAGTGCATTTTTGACCCTATAACTCCTCTCATCAATAATCTTATATGTCCCCTATTTATTTAGGTTCAAATATAAATTTATTTGTTTGGCTTTTAAAAGACCGTCTTTGAATCTTATTTGAATCTTATAGTGATTATTCATTGCTTCATTTCCCTCACTTGAAGGCTGACTTGAATAGGTCTTCCTTCTGTTCTTTACAAACAATGCTCTATATTCTATGTGTGTGTTGACTGGATCTCACTCGTGCCTGAAATGTACTTCCTTCTCATCTGGTTCATGTGTTTCTTTCAGAACTCTTACACAGAGCTTTCTATGTGAAGTCTTTCCACATATACTTCCACTTACTAATTGCTCTCTCAACAAAAATTACTTTCATTCATTAGTGAATATAGCAGATATACATATACTATATGATTGCATATGTATATTAATGTGTATATGTAAATATATGCATATTTAAGTGTGTATATATGAATATACACATATTTAAATGTATGTAATGTATTTTCATGTAATTTGAATGTAATATGTATATACATTATGTCCATTTTGTTTAAATCTTCTGGGTCTTATACAGTTCCTAAAAATAATAGATTATTAATAAATTAATATTGATTGATTCTACCTCAATAATTTTCAATTCTTCACTCTTTCTCTAGTCATTTAGTTCAGACCCTCATCACTTTTCATTTGACTTATTAAAGTTATCTCCTAATTGACTTCTCTGGCTCAATTTTCTACAATCCATTGTATATAAAGTATTAAAAAAGCCAATGTCATATCACATGACTCCATTGCTCAACTATCACTAATAGTTCTATATTATCTCTATGATAAAATAGAATTCCTTTTTTTCACTTGACATTCAAAACCCTTTATGTTGTACCTTTACAAATTAGCTTTTTTGTTTCATTATAGCCTTCATGCCCCTTCATGAATTCTCATGTCTTACCACACTGTCTTTCTGTCTCTTCCTCACACAGAACAATTCCATTTTCCTTCTCTGTGCCTTTGCAGTATTTTTTCCATTCCTGAATGTATTCTTTTCTCTCTTGTACAGTTTAAAAGCCTTGAATTCTGTGAAAGCTCAAGCTTATATGCCAATTCCTACATGAAGTCTTTATTGATTCTCCAAAATTCTAGTACTTAACCCCAAATTTACTTTGAATTTATTATGTACATATTTTTGTACTTCATTATATTTGTATGCCTTTGTTTTACTCTTAATATAATGAAAGCTCCATTAGGGCAACAACCATTTTATTGTTTTTTTTTTTTCCTTTGTATCTTTAGTGCCTTGACAATTTTCTGATAATAAAGCTTAGTAAATGTTTGTTCCTGGATTGATTACTATTTTACTGTAGATAATAAATTTTCTCCATTTACTTTACTTTTTTTTTTCCTAAATAGCTTTTCAGGCTTTTTTTCTAAGTTATTATTTATCTCAAATGACTTTAGCATTTCAGAACTTAAGATATTAACACAATGTCAAATACATAGAATGAAGCACAGAGGACCTTGATATCTATAAGATACCCCTCTTTAACTTGTAGTTTGGCTTAAATACACTCTAAGAGAAGGACATTTGTTCATATGCATCACTCTCTTTCATACCTCATTTGATATCTGTAAGCAAAGGATCATGGGATAAAATTAATCATGTTCTTTGTATTGATTCAAGAATGTTATATGGTCTTTTTTCTCTTTTAAAGAGAAAGCTGAATGCTACATTTTGCTCAACAGACACATTCATATGTATATAAACATTTATATTCAAATTTATATTTATGTGAATAACCACATTAATGTTTACAGTCATATATTCTATGTATATATACATACACATATAACAAATGATTAATTTTCAGAGATTTTGCATTCCCTCTACATTTCAATTTTCATCTTTTTTTTTGCTCTTTTTTTTCACCAAGGCATTTTTTATTTATTTATTTATCCATTCATTCATTCATTTATTTTAAAGTTATTATTTAGTATTTTATTTTTCTCCAGTAACATGTAGCAACAATTTTTAATATTTGTTTTTTAAAACTCTGAGCTCCAAATTCTCTCCTTTATTCCCTCCTCATCCTACCCTCTGTTGAGAATGCTAACAATTTCATGTAGGTTGTACATGTGGAGTCAGGCAAAACATATTCACTATAGACAAGCTGTAAAAGAAAACAGACAAGAAAAACTCAAGAATAATAAAGCTAGAAAAAAGTGTGTTTCAATATGTGTTAAGACTCCATCAGCTCTTTCTATGAGGATGGATAGCATTTTCCATCATAGTACTTCAGAGTTGTCTTGGCTAGTTGTAGTGCTATGAATAGCTAAGTCATTCACAGTTGATCATCTTACAACATTGTTATTACTTTGTGTGAAGTACATTGCACTTCACATCAGGTGACAAAAGTCCAGGTTTTTCTGAAAGCATCCTGCTCATCATTTCTTATAGTACAATAGTATTCAATCATAATCACAAAAGACAGTTTGTGCAGCCATTTCCCAATTGATGGGCAGCCCCTCAACTTCTAATTTATTGCCCCCCCTGAAAAAAGCAGCTATAAATATTTGTGTGCATATGTAATGGCAAGCAAAGGAGTACCTTGCTCCTTGTATCAGTTATTCAAGTACTTAGCCCCTCTTTCTCTTTTTCAAGTACTTAGCTCTTTGTTTCAGCTATTCAAGTGCCTTTGAGCCCCAACTGTGATTTGGAGGTGGGAGGAACTTGCTGATGCAACAGGAATGGTGGAAAAAGAAGGAGAAGAGCATATAAAAGCAGGAGCACATGCTGGGACCAAGCAGAACTGAAAGGGATAACACTTTTGGTGGTGTCAGCACTCTATCTGTTCTGTGTTTTTATGTTGCTTTGTTAGACAGAAGCATTCATTCTGTTGATTTGTATACTTTGTGAGACAGAAGCACTCCCTCTTGACTTGTGTTTGTGTTACTTTGTCAAACAGAAGCACTCTGTCTCTTGATTGTGTTACTTTGTCAGACAGAAGAATTCTGTCTGTTGATTGTGTTACTTTGTTAGACAGAAGTAACCTGTTGACTTGTGTTGATTTCACAGGCAAAAAGTTAATTGAGATGATAGTGATGGCAATGTGTGTGAATATTGTTATAATTTTGCTAAGCTTAATGTGTGTAAATATTTTTGTGGCTCTGTTAAGCATTGTCTTCCCAGAAACAAAAACTCCAAAGGGCTTTGAATGGACTAGTCACTGTAAGCTTTGAGTTGGAACAGAAGTCAGAACAGGATATGGAACACGAGTTGGAACAGGAGGTGAGAGTTGCCTACCTATGCATCAAGGTGACAGTAGGGTGAATTCAGGTAAGAGCTGGGAGCATGGAAGAAGAGCCGTGGAGTTTGGAAATCAGCCTTGAGTCAAGATGAAAGGACCTTTACTTGGGTCTTATTGTTGACTTACAAGATTAAGACTGTGTGATCTAGGGGTGGGAGACCATACCCCTTAAGGAGGATTGCTCCTTAAGGACAATTAAGTTAAGGATTATTTGAAGCCGATTTCCAATCCAGATGAAAGAAGACTTTAGATGAGTACTTTATATTGATTGTGACTTACTGAATGATATCTTTTGTTTAAGATTATGTGGCTACCTTATAAATAAGTTGTTAGGTCATATTCTGAATGTTCTACTTTGATTCCTGTGAATGTTTTGCTTTAGTTTACTGTTGAATAAATAAAGAGTTCACTATATTATGTGACCAGAACTTTAAAGTTATTCATAGCAGCAGTGCTCAGGAGAACTGCTTGTGCTTGGATTTACAACATATAGGTGCTTTTTAAAATCTCTTTTGGGTTGTAGACCTAGTAGTCTTATTGCTCAAAGGGTATACGTAAACACTAAGTTTGGTATAGAAATGTATCTTAATTACTCTACAGTAAAAAGGGAGGGGAAGGGGATAAGAGAAGAGAGGGGGTGATAGAAGGGAGGACAGATTGTTTTATACTCTTTTATGTATAGTTCCAAATTTCTCTACATAATGGTTAAATCAGTTTACAATTCCACCAACAATGCATTAAAATTTCATTTTTCCCATTTTCCCTCCAACATTTGTCATTTACCTTTTCTTTCTTATTACTCAATATAATAGGTATGAGGTAATACCTCAGAATTGTTTTAATTTGCATGTATCCAATTAATAATGAGTCAGAGTATTTTTATATGACTATAGATAGTTTTGATTACTTGTCTGAAAACTGATCACGTCCTTTGATAATTTCTCAATTGGGGAATGGCTCATGTTTTTACAAATTTGAAACAGTTCTCTATATGTTTGAGAAATGAAGCCTTTATCAGAGAAACTTGCTTCAAAAAATGTTAAACAGTTACTATTGTTAACTGTATTTCACTCCATCCTTTCCCCTTACCTCTTTAATTCTATTCTTTCTCTCCTTTCACTCTGCGCTTTCTCAAAAGAGTTTTGCTTTTGAGTACTCCTCCCCCAATCTGTCCTCCCTTCTATCACCCCCTTTCTTCTCTTATCACCTTCCTCTCCCAATTTCCTGGTGGATAAGAAAAATAGATTTCTATTCCCAATTGAGTGTGTATGTTATTCCCTCTTTGATCCAATTCTGACAAGAGAAAGGTTCACTCACTCCTCCCCATCTTCCCCTTCTTCACTTCCATTGTAAAAGTTTTCATTTGACTCTTTTATTGTAGACAATTTATCTATTCTACCTCTTCCTTTCTTTTTATCCTAATGACAGAATCCTAGTAAAGCTACTCCCAGCCCCAATATTCTAACATCATTACAGGCCCCACTGTTCCTACTTAGCCCCCACTCCTGCCAATGTCCTAACTCCTTTATATATGACTCACGGCTCACTAGGACATGGTGTATCCCGGAACATTTATTTCCCACAGAAACAGTGGGTGTGTCCATGTGATGGGAACCCAGCTACTGCCTCTACCTAGTCACTGCCCTCAGACCCATTCCCATAGAAATCAGTAATCATAATCATACCATCTATCTAGTCCAAGACAGGACTAAAGTATCTATCTGTCTTAAACAGACAGGACCACAATGGCTAGATAATTGGAGGGCAGCATTACCAGAATGTTTAAGCACCAAACCATAGATGGGAACCCTCCTCCATTGCCTAATCCCTTAACAAACTCCTCCTGCCTTTTTAATACTAATCATATTCCTATATTCTATGTAAATTTCTATTATGTAATTGCATCTTTACCCTATAAAAATTCATCTTGCTTTCTCTGAAGTTGTTGTTTCCTCTTAGAACTTAGCCCACTCGATGAGAGGCATCAATCTCAATAAATGCCTATACTTGGATTAGAGGAAGTCTGACTCTGAATTCTTTGACAGAGTTCCACCACAACACTTCGAAACTGCAACTTTTTTTGGGGTGTGCACCTCAACAATAGTACATTTCTCTCTCACCCCTTAATTTTATTTTTTTAGATAATATTCCTTCATATTCAACTCACACCTGTGCACTCTGTCTATACCTGTTTCTTCTATCTACCTTAATAATTACAAAGGTTTATGAATTATAAGTATCATCTTCCCATGTAGGAATGTAAACAGCTTAAACTTATTAAATCACTTATGATTTCTCTTTCCTGTTTAGCTTTCTATGCTTCTCTTGAGCTTTGTATTTGAAACTCATATTTTCTATTCAGCTCTGGCCTTTTCATCAAGAATGCTTGAAAGTTCTCTATCTCATAGAATATCTTTCCCCACCCCATCCCCGAAGGATTATAATGAGTTTTGCTGGGTAGGTGATTCTTGGTTGTAATTTTGTCTCCTTTTCCCTCTGGAATATCATATTTAAAGCCACTGCTGCTGCTGATATAGTCACTCCCAATACCTACTCCTGGTGTCTTGTGACAGGGGCAGTGTTGGTGCCACCTGTGATGGATTGCACTATGTTCTCATGTGGGTGCTATGGACTTTTCCTGATGACCTTCTAAGTTTTCTATTTTTTCTGTGGTATAAGAGATCTGGAAACCACTTCTACTGCCACTGATACAGTCAACCCAATGTCTATTCCAGATTTCCTAGAGCCCAATTTTTGCTGGTGTGGCTTGTACCGAACTATGAATTGTTTCAGGCATAAGAATATGAGTTTCTTGGTGCAACAAACTTTCCTGCTAATCTTCCAAGTTGTCTTGCGCTTGAAATTTGCTTTACTCTGTTCTTTTGTATGTTCTGCTGCTCTAGAATTTCTTTAGAGTAATTTTTAAAAAAGCATTTGGAAAGGTTGTGGGGAGATCTGTGGCAAGTCCCCCCCCACACACACACACACACGTTTACTATGCCATCTTGACTCTGTCTCTGTGGCAATTCCAGTTTTCATCCTTTCTGCTCTCAGTATTTTCTATAGGTACTCCTGTGTTAGGACATAAATGTATAATCTGTTTTGCAAAGATTAAAACAATATATTAATGCTAAATATTCTGTAGGTTAAAAAATTAAGTTAATTGATATTGTGTTGATCATTTATTTTTATAATAATACCATCTATCAAATCTTCCAGTCACTTCTTTTTATCTCTTCCCATTAAAGATATAATGAGAATTTAATTCCCTTAAAATTATGCTGCCCCAGCACAGATTTCTGACTTGTATACTTAGTCTGACATGATTAACCTTATTTTTCTTTGATTTCTCTAATGTTATTACCAGTTCATAGCATAATAAGACCATAGATTAAGAGTTGGAATTGACTAATAGAGTCACTGATTTAGAGTTGGATGTAACCTTAAATTCAAGTACAATTCTCTAATTTTATGAATGAGAAAACTAAGGTTCAATGAAATTAATGGACTTGCCTATAGTCAAAAGCTCATAATTTGGTGAAGTAGTATTTGAATCTTTGTTCCTGATTATAAAACTAATACCATGTCCACTTAAACTGACTGCCCCTAAAATCACTGGAGTAAGTCAGATTCAAATGTCTTGATGTGCAGTTAAGTACCCTACCACTGGTCTATAATTTCCCTCCTCCATTTAGCACAATGTGGATGCTGATATCATAATCCCAACGTAATGATTCCACTTTAATCAGTGAAGCAGCTTTTTTCCCATTTATAAATTCCATTTATAATTTTCCATCACACTAAATTTTGTATGTTACTTTTTATTATAAACCTGTATTGTCTGTTTTTCCCATGTCTCTATATTTGGCAAGGGAATTATGTCTGGGGGAAAAATATTCTCTATGCTCTTTTGTCTTCATGGTAGCTATTGCTTAATATCAATTACCTTCTATAGGAAATGAGTGTAGTATATGTTGCTATCTTGTATTCATTTACTGTAGGGGTATTTATTAAATGTTGGAATAGTTTAATATGAATTTTTTGCTGTGTCTGTCAGTATTTATAATAATAACTCAATTTTATGACATTAAAAAAAACTGGAAATATATATGTATGCACATATGTGTGTGCGTATGTGTGAGTGTGTGTGTGTGTATATGTGTGTATATATATATATATATATATATACATATATATGTATAGTGAATTATGGTGTGTGAATATTGCATGTGAATATCTATCTTTCTGTCTCTCTATCTATCCATCTATCTATTCAATAGAATTCCTTGTTATCAAAGTAAATTTCAATTTTATGAGTTAGTTGCTTGATGGCATGAGAATATGAGTTTCTGGAGGTGGGACCAAGATGGCAGTGTAGAAGCAGGAAAACTCCATAGCTGCCCCCATAACCACCTGAAATACCCATAAAATATGAATCTAAACAAATTTTAGAGCTCCAGAACTCACAAAGGTACAGAAAAACAAAGCTCCCACTGAAGGCAGCCCAGCATGTAAGACAGGAAGGGCTCATCTCAGCATGCTGGGAGCCAAAACCATCCCAGCCAGAAACCACAGCTTGGCCCTGGGGCAGCCAGGACAAGCTGAGGCTGGAGATTTCAGGGGAGTGGATCACCAGTGGCTGTGACAGTTTCCAGAATTATCAACCCATAAGAAACAAGGACAAAGAGAAAAGTCAGTAGAATTTGGCAAAATTTGGGGGAGAAAAGCAAGTCTGACCATCTGCCCCCAGGGCAAGAAAGCAGCAGAAGTGGAGCCCCTGCAGCCACTTCCAGGTGGCTGCTTCAGAGCTCTTGGCCCACAGATTGCAGGGGGGCCAAGCAATCATTCAGAGGCTAAGTGCTCTTGCCCTAAGTTGCGTGCATTGAGATCGTGGTCTTGAGTGGTGGTCCTGAGGTATGTGAACAGTGAGTCAAAGATGGTGGGGACTGCAGAGATGGCAGCCTCCTAATAGCACCAGCAGCTGCGAAAACCCCAGTGATTTGGGACAAAGCTCTCCCCTCTGGAAGCAGAGCTCCACAGGGCTAAAAAGTCAAGGAATTGACTGGCAACATGAGCAGACAAAGGAAGCAAAGTAAGTACAGCAATCTTACTTTAGATTTCTGTTTGGCTACAGTAAGAAGACAACACAGTCAGAACTCCTGAACCAAAAGGTTCCAAGAAAAATGTAAACTTATAACAATCCATAGAGGAGCTTAAGAAGGACTTTTGAAAACCTAATAAGAGAAGTGGAGGAAAAACTGAGGAGAGAAATGAGAATGAAGCAAGAAACTCATGAAACGAGAATCAACAACCAGACTGAAGAAAACAAAACCTTAAAAAAATAGACTAAATCAAATGGCAAAAGAGGTGCAAAAAGCCAATGAGGAGAAGAATGCCTTAAATAGCCAAATTTGCCATTTGGAAAAAGAATCTCAAAAGCTTACTGAAGAGAATAATTAATTCAGAATTCAAGTGGGGCAAATGGAAGCAAATCATTTCATGAGAAATCAAGATACTATTAAACAGATCAAAACAAATGAAAACATAGAAGGCAATGTGAAATATCTCATTGAAAAAACCACTGACCTGGAAAATAGATGTAGGAGGGACAATTTAAAAATTATTGGTCTATCTGAAAGTCATGATCAGAAAAAGAACCTAGAAATCATCTTTCAAGAAATTCTCAAGGAAAATTTCCCTGATATTTTAGAACCAGAGAGAAAAATAGAACTTGAAAGTGTTGTAACCTAACTCCAAATCCCAGATCACTACACACCATGTGATGTGTGGCCCTCCATTAATCTTCTTTTATATTTCTATCTTTGTCTCTATCCTATACCTTCTCATTGCTTGAAATGGCTTAAGGCATATCTGGGCATTGATCAAGGTGTAGTTCCCTGCCCCCTCCTTCCTCAAATTAGCATTCTGCATATTCTTCTTGAATCATTATAGTGTACAAGTTTCATTATAGTGCAAGGATCTTACGTAGGAACCACCTTGTCCTGGTCTGCTGACCAAGAAGGATCCCCACACCCTCCACCCAGAACATGACCCTGGCATGTTCTGGGGAATTGATTATTCTCCACTCCTTCTCACCCAATGACCCTCCACACTGTTCTGAGACGCTGACTATGACCCCCCCACCCTGTGCCCACCACCCAGTTCTAGGAGAGACCCCCATGTCACAGGAAGGTTGCACCCTTGTACCCTTGTGCCATATTCCTAAATTAGCCCTGAGCTATAGATCTAACCAATGGCTGTTCTTTGTTTCTGTACATCGTGGCTTCTGCTAGCTCACTTCCCTGATTGTGGTTTTTGTGGTTTTAGCCTTTATAACCAAAGAGGTAGCCCCAGTGGATCACTGCCAATTTGAGGGAACACTCTGGTATTTGCACACTTAATCAATAAATGAACACCTAAATTTCCCTTGAACCCAGGTTTCAGCTTGCTCTTATTCTCTGCACAACAACCTCTTGAAAAAGATCCCAAAAAGAAAACTCCTAGGAATGTTATAGCCAGGTTTGAGAGTTCCTAGATCAAGGAGAAAATATTACAAGCTGCAAAGAAGAAACAATTTGAATACTGTGGAAACACAATCTGGATGACCCAGCATCTAGCAGCTTCTACATTAAGGGATTGAAGAGCCTGGACTATGATATTCAGGGATCAAGGGAGCCAGGATTAATACCAAGAATCACCTACCTAGACAAATAGAATATAATGTTTCAGAGGATAACACGGTCATTTAATGAGGTGGAGAACTTTCAAGCATTCTTGCTGAAAAAAAACCAGAACTGAATAGAAATTTTGACATTCAAATGCAAGAAGCTTGAGAAGGTAAACATGGAAAAGAAATCATAAGCAACTTATCAAAGTTGAACTGTGTACATGCCAACATGGAAGGAACAATAATTGTAACATATGAAACTTTTCTCAGTATGACGATAGATGAAAGGAATATAAATGTTTTTACATGTGGATACATAAACATATGTCTATATATGAGGATGTATATGCATATGAATACATATGTGAGTGTGTGTATATATGTGTACATAGGCAGAGGCACAGGATAAATTGAAGAGGAAGGGATGCTATTTTAAAAGGTGAAATTAAGAGGTGGGAGAGGAAGAGAAGGAGAGGAGACAGGCAAAGACAGAATGGGGTTAATCATCTGATATAGAAGAGGCAAGAGATAACTGTCATGATGGAGGGGAAGAATGGGAAGGCAAAAGGGAATGGGTCAACCTTACTCCCATTGAATTTGGCTTAGGGAAGGAATGACATACACTCTAAATTGGGTATTTGGCCATACAGGAGTGTAGGTGGATGGGGATGAGAAGGGGGATGATGGAGTGGAGAGCAGGTTGGGGGGAGAGGGTTGTTAGAAGCACACTCTTCTGTAAAGGGATAGGGACAAAGTAGAGAATAGAACAAGTTGGAGGCAGGATAGGAAGAAGAGAAATATAATCAGTCTTTCACAATATGTCCATTGTGGAGATGTTCTATGTAACTACACATGTGAAGCCTTCATTGAATTGCTTGTCTTTCCAGTGGGTGTGGGTGATGAGGGAGGAAGGGAAAGAATCTAGAATTTAAAGTTTTAAAATCAAATGCTGAAAACCATATGTGTGTATATATACATATATACATATATATATATTTTATATATGGATATGTAAGTGTATTTATTATTATTATTATTATTATTATTATTATTATTTATATGTAACTGGGAATTAAGATATACAGGCAGTGATTTAAGGAGATCCATCTTGCCCTACCAGAAAGTCAGAGGGGTGTTGGGGGAGGATATAGGAGAGAGCAGATTGGGGGAGGGGGTATACAGTTGGATCACTGTTTTGGGGTGGTGGGTAGGGGAAAGATGGAGAGAAAATGTGTAACACAAAATCTCATGGAAATGAATGATGTAAACTAAAAATAAACAAAACTCAATTTTTAAAAAAAGAGAATATGAGTTTCTGTATAATATTGTTCAGCATGCTGTCTTATCATACCTTTCTGATGTAGAGAATCTAGGTGGCTCTAGGTGAACAGGCATATCATCTCACAACTTATTGTTTCAAAGACAGTCGTTACTCTCCTCCAAGATCCTTCAGTATGAATTCAACATTCTCAATAATCACTGACATTGTCTAGCTCACATCATTCCTGTCAGACACCAGCTATATCTCATTAGGCTATATGCTACAGGTATAATTTTTCTTCTCAAATAAATAATTCCCTTTCGAATCTCTGTCTGTGAGAAATATGTCACAGGTGAAGATTGTTTATAGTATGATCATCAGAATTTATTCCATCATCTTGAATACATGCACTCTAATAACTTTAAAAATCAACAAATAAAAATAATTTAAGTTTTAAAAATGGAATCATAGACTGCCATACCTATAAGGAAGCTTGTACAAAACATTTTATACTTAACAGAATTTAGTGAAAACCTTGCAGTGAAATCAGTAAGTCCCAAAGAGGTATATGGAAGTCATCAGATGCTACTGATGTCATTCCAAAGAAACAGTGACAGCCTATATTTTGTAACTGGGATCATTATCTTATGCTACTAATATTGGAAGATGAGGCAAGTAAGGAAGATTTCCCATCATCACTAAGTACCTTTAGGGCTATTCTAGTAAGAGTGCTAAGGGCTGGTACATGTTGTCTCTGAGTATTTACAAACCTGCTGCATTAGATGAGAATTGATTTTGATGTTGTACTCAGGAATAAATTTCAGTTGTATTTCCAATCCTTAAAATTCCCTGAGGTTATTCAATAATGATCCAGTCACTTGGTGTTTTTTGTTATTATTTCAACAGCATCCATAAAAGTGGATTTTAACCCAAGATTCTTAAAAAGTAAATATCATGTAAGAAAAAAAATGGTCTCAAGTAATGCAGGTATTTCTAAGAGTCATTGCAATGACTTTAACAGTTATGAGGTATTGGAATCATTTGCCTTCTTGAGTCTCTGCTTCTAGGGATGACATGACACATATAAATGAACATATTAGGAAACACTTTGGAAATCATTTTATAGAGTCAGTCAGCCAAATAGCCCTTATTAATCACTTTGTATGTGCCAGATTCTGTGATATATATCAGGGATAGGAAGAAAAGCAAAACCAGTCCCTGCTTGCAAGGAGCTCATATTCTTATGCCTTAAACAATGATCATATAGCTAAATGCTACAGGAAATACATAGGGTATATTGAAATGAATCTCAAAGGTAAGTCCAGGAGAGAAGCCAAGACCATAACAAATTTCTGTACACAATGTTTTATCCGACAAAAACATTTTATACTCTCAGTTGTGAAAGTTTATGGATGTTCATGACAAAATTTGGTTGTCCAGAGAAGTTCATCAGTATTATATGGTAATTTCAGGATGGCGTGCTTTCAAGCTTTCTGAATAAAAGACAATGCTCTCATGCTTTCCCAGTCATCAATGTAGGGAAACAGGGTTGTGTGCATGCTTCCATGTTTTGGGCATGATGTTTTCAATAATGTTGTTGGATACTTCCAATGAGTATGAAAAAGGCATCAAGCTCAACTACTACACTGGAAGTAAATTATATAACTTTCAAGGCTACAAAGCAAGACAAAGTAGAAGATATCTTGGTGTGTGACATTTTGCTCACAAGTGATTGTGCATTCTATGCAGCCTGTAAAGCTGAGAAATTCTTTTCTTGGCCTAAAAGTTAACACAAAGAAAATAGAGTTTCTCTACCAGCCAGCACCACATCACTCAGAAATTTGAATGCAGTGCATAAGTTCTCTTACTTTGGCAGTTTATTTTCCAGGGATGTACACATAGATCATGAAGATGACACACACATCACTAGAGCTAACTAGCTAGTTCAGGAGGTTCCTAAGGAAAGGAAGGGAGAGCATAGGTATTGGACTGCCATCAAGCTGGAGCTCTAAAGAGACATTGTACTGACCTCACCATTGAATACTCATGAAACCTGGACAGTGTATCAGTGCTATGCTAAGAAACTTAGCTGTTTCTATTTGAATTTTCTTAGGAAGATTCTGAAGATCACCTGGGAAGATGAGATAAGATCTGAATGTCCAAGTATTCAAACCCTTTTGCATAGAGTGTAGCTCCAACAAACTTGTCACATTGTTACAATGGCAGACGAGTATTGACTAAAAGATTATTCTACAGAGCACTCACAGAAGGCAAACAATCACATGGGGTCATAAAAAGTAATACAAGGATATTCACAAGGTTTCTCTGAATAAGTCTGGAATCAAAAGTGAGACCAGCACAGAACTGCCTGGGCATGTTTCACTCATATCAAAGAATGTGTTTTGTTATTTGATCAAAGCATTGAGTAATCAGGTTGCCTAGGTTTTGAGACTGGGGAGAATCTTAACTTAGAGTTTGGGACTATGCTGTATAAGGACAGAATTAATTGATGAAGCTAATGCCTTTCCCCTTTACAGAAATTGGTTTGGTACATGTGGTAGGATTAAGATCCACATGTATTTGTAATTATACTTTTTAATGTAACTATAACTTTATTAAAGCTAATTCAATCGTTTAGTAGGTAAATGGAATAAAGGTATAGGGGCAACACTCCATACGAATGAGGGAAAAAAAAACATCCTTGGTGTCTAGAGCAAGAACAGAGACTAAACTCACTCAAATGTCTTAATGGTATTGGAGAATAGTAGGGAAAGGTGAGATGGTAACTTGTCTAGTCCTAGGCAGTGATGACCCAGGGAGGTGGTGTTACAATCTATGAGTCTGCTCTCCTGGACTGATGAAAATTTTTCATAAATAGCAAACAACAAAAATTATTTCTCAAAAATACTAATATACATATAATTAGAAATGAAATGGTTCCTTTGGGAAGCCATAGTATATTATGAAAAATTATAATAGACATATATGGTCGGATAAAAAGCAAACTTCACAGGCAGCAAATTCTAGATTCTTGAAACAGGCAATTTTACTTATATCTCATTTGTGACAAGAGGAAGAAAAAAGTTAAATGTCTGTATGTAGAACACGTGAACTGCTCCATATATCAGTTGTTTTCTCTAGTATCATTCAAATATTACAGTCTCATTTTTTACAAAAATAAATAAATAGGAGGCAGAGTCTAGATGGCAGCAGAGAAGCAGGAGAACTCCATGAGCTCCTCACATAACCACCTCAAATACCTATAAAATATGACTCTAAACAAATTTTAGAGCTCCACAACCCAAAAAGTGACAGAGAAACAAATCTCCCACTGAAGGAAGCCTGGCAGGTTGACAGGAAGGGTTTATCACATCACACTGGGAGCCTAGAACAGCCCCAGTGTGGTTTTAGTGCCAGAGCAGCCAGGATAAGCCACATCTGGAGCAATCGTGAGAGTGAATCACCTGCATCTTCGGTGGTTTCCAGAATTATCAACCCATAAGTGCCAAAGACAAAGTGAAAGGTCAGTGGAACATGGCTGAATTTAGGGGTGATGGAGGAGCGGGTCTGACCCTCTGCCCCAGAGCCAGAAGCAGCTGAAGTGGTGGCCATGCAGCTATCTCCACATGGCTGCTTCAGAGCTTCCAGGATGCAGATTGCAGGGGGCCCAAGCAATCATTCAATGGCTAAGTGCTGTTGTTTTAATCTGCATGGATAGGGATCGTGGTCTTGGGTGGTAGTCCTGAGGTACATCACCAGTGAGCCAAAGCTGGTGGGGGCTGTAGAGATGGCAGCCTACTAGTAACTCCGGCAGCCAGGAAAACCCCAGCAACTGGGGACAAATCCACTGGAATCAGAGCTCCTCTACAGCACAGAGCAAAAAAGTCAAGCAATTGACCAGCAACATGAGCTGGTAAAGGAAGCAGAGTAAGCACAACAATGCAATTTTAAATTCCTTTTTTGGGAACAAAAAGGATCAAAGCATGGAACATGAGGAATAAATAACACTCAGATCTCCTGCACCAAAAGCTTCCAAGAAAAATATAAACTGATTACAGGTCATAGAGGAGCTTAAGAAGGATATTGAAAACTGAATAAGAGAAGTGGAGAAAAAAATTAAGGAGAGAAATGAGAATGAAACAAGAAAATCATGAAATGAGTCAACAACCTGACAGAAGAAAATAACACGTTAAAAAATAGACTAAATCAAATGGCAAAAGAGGCCCAAAAAGCCAATGAGGAGAAGAATGCCTTAAATAGCCGAATTTGCCAGATGGAAAAAGAATCTTAAAAGCTCACTAAAGAGAAAAATTCCTTCAGAATTAGACTGGAGCAAATGGAAGCTAATAACTTTGTGAGAAACCAAGACAATATTAAATAGATGCAAACAAATGAAAAAGTAGGAGGTAATGTGAAATATCTCATTGAAAAAACCAGTGCCCTGGAAAACAGATACAGGATTATTAATTATTAATGACTAATTATTAATTGATTAATTAGTAACACAATTAAAATACAATTTAAAAATTATTGGACTACCTGAAAGCCATGATCAGAAAAAGAACCTAGAATTCATCCTTCAAGAAATTTTCAGGGAAAATTGCCCTGATATTTTAGAACCAGGGGGCAAAATGGAACTTGAAAGAATTTACTAATCACCTCTTTCAAAAGAAATCCCAAAAAGAAAATTCCCAGGAATGTTACACCCAGCTTCCAGAGCTCCCAGATCAAGGAGAAAATATTACAAGCTGCCAAGAAGAAACAATTCAAATATTGTGGAAACACAATCAGGATAACCCAAGATCTAGCAGCTTCTACATTAACTGACTTAAGGGCCTGCAATATGGTATCCTAGAGACCAAAGGAAGTAGGATTAAAAACAAAAATCACTGACCTAACAAAACTGAGTATAATGTTTCAGGAGAAAATATGGTCAATCTATGAGGCGGAGGACTTTGAAGCATTCTTGCTGAAAAAAACAAAACTGAACAGAAAATTTGACATTCAAATACAAGATGCATGAGAAGGTAAACATGGAAATGAAATCATAAGGAATTTATCAAAGTTGAATTATTTACATGCCAACATGGAAAAATGATAATTGTAACTTGTCAAAATTTTCTCAGTGTGAGGATAGTTGAAGGTAATATAAATGTATGTATGTATGTATATGTGTATATATATATATATATATACACACACACACATATTAATATGTATATATATACAAATATATATATTCATGCAAATATGTCTATATAGGAGGGTATATATGTGTATGAATACATATGTCAGTGTGTGTATAAATGTGCACATAGACAGAGGGAAAAGAATCAATTAAATGAGAAGGGATGATATTTTAAAAGATGAAATTGAGAGGTGGGAGAGCAATAGTATGAGAGGAGACAGGGAGAGAAAGAAGGGGGTAAATCTTCTCATAAAGAAGAAGCAAGGGATAACTGTTAAAATGGAGGGGAAGAACAGGAAGGCAAGAGGGAATGGGTCAACTTTAATTGAATTTGACTTAGGGATGGCTTGACATACCCACCAGATTGGGTATCTTGCCCTACAGGAGAGTAGGTAGAAGGGGATGAGAGAGGGGATGATGGAGATGCGGGCAGTGTGGAGGGCATGGTTGTGAGAAGCATACTCTTTTTGTAAAGAGACAGGGGCAAAGGAGAGAACAGAATGAGTGGAAGGCAGGATAGGATGGAGGGAAATATAGTCAGTCCTTCACAATATGTCCATTGTGGAGATGTTCTGTGTAACTACACATATGCGGCCTGTATTGAATTTCTTGCCTTCCCAGTGGGTGTGGGTGATGAGGGAGGAAGGGAAAAAATCTAGAATTCAAAGTTTTAAAATCAAATGTTTAAAACACACACACACACACACAAATGTACGTATGTATGTATATGTATATATATATTTATATGTATAAGTACATACATATATTTTTATTATTATTATTATCATTATTATTATTTACATGCAACTTGGAAATTAGATACACAGGCCCTGGAGTAGGGAGGTCCATCTTGTCCTTCCAGAAAGTGAGAGGGGTGATGGGGGGAGGATATAGGAGAGAGCAGATTAGGGGAAGAACATAGTGGGGTCACTGTTTTGGGGTGGTGGGTAGGGGAAAGATGGGTAGAAAATTTGTAACTCAAAATCTTGCAGAAATGAGAGATGTAAACTAAAAATAAACAAAGATGATTTAAAAAAAATTCCTGAAGTCTTCTGAAGCCTGAATGTTGTTCATTAATATTCTTATGATTTCTATTTTATATTTCATACGATGCTCATAGTAACTATATAATTTTAATGATTACTTAGACACTGACTCTTTAAGGAGAAAGAATATGTTGCAGCCATGAATGCTTATTTCCACTTATTTTCCTTAGCAACTCAGAGAAAGATTTTGTCTCTTGACAGAACAAACTTTCTCCTTTCAGCATTAATGCTACCCCCATTGATTCTTCCAGGAGCAAACTTCAGCCCCATCCCAGATGGAAGCAAGATCTTGGTTCTCCTACTGGGTGGGCGACCATTTCTCTTCACATAACTAAACCCATAGTCAGTCTTTTATCTGGGCTGCTATTTTATCCACCAAAATAACTCCACATAATTTGACCAAACAACAAAAAAAAGTCTTCTTTCAATTTAACAATAACTGCCTCATCCAATCCTTTGGCACATATTGCACATCACACCCAGACTACAAATAAGTAAACAATATTCAAGAGGATATGTAGAAATAAAATATCAACTGTTCTATGTCCAATATGCTAATGATACCCTCTAAACTTGTCTAGACTGGTTCTTGGAGGAAATACGTTCAAAGAATTTCAGTGGTTATTAGGTTATCACAACTTTTTAAAAATAAAAAATAAATTCGTTTCAAAATGAGAGAAGATAGGGAGAGATAAATGATCATTTTAATTTTTTTGTTATCATCATCATTATCATTGTCATAATCATCATCACATAATTTTCATCTTTGCAGATAAGGATCAGATCTATGTGTTTATACATGTCACTATTCTTCCATTATTCTTTTAAATCTAACATTTTATAGCCTGTTATACAAGTCATGAAAAGACTGGAATTTTTTTTTTTTGTAATTTGATAAATGTATTAAGATTTAAGCTAATCCTTTTTAGGGTCTTTGAAATCATGCTCAGTACAATTCAATTAGCACATGAGACAACAGACAAGAGAGAGAAAGGGAATAAACATTTATTAAGGACCTACAATGTACAAGGCACTGTGCTAAGCACTTCAAAAATGTTACCTCATTTGATTCTCACGAAAACTCTGTAGGTTAAAAATGGTTATTATTCCTTTTGTACAGTTGAGAAAAGTGAGGAACATGGAAGTTAAATGACTGGTCCAGGGTCACTGTAACAACAAGCATCCTAGCATACCCAGGATGGCTGCAAGCACAGGTTCTTTGGTATGTTTTTCTAAAGGAAAGCAACTTAAAAGGAGTCAACAATCTTACTTGAATCACACACACACATACATAGATTTATATCTTTATCTATATCTATATAAATATAGATATATATGTGAGATATATGTGTGTGTGAATGTATATATGTATGTATACATATATATACACATATATACATATATACACATGCACACACAGACACACACACACATACACACACACACACACACACACACGCACACACACACATATATATATATTCACTTAATTTAAGAGGAAAAAGTCAGTACCCTGAAACTCAGAGAAAATACAAACAAAAAATAGAAGCAGGAAAATTATAGACAGAGACAATAACGAAAAATCAATAGACAGGGCTTCTAGCTGTCTGACCAGAGCAATAAATATATGTAGTTAACAGTGAGAGAAGCACCAACATCTGAATTTTCAAGCTGGGGGGTGTTATGGGAATGTGAAGATCTTCCCTGCCCCTAGGCCCTTTGCTAAAGTGGGTACATGACTCTGAGAACCTTCCCTGATTTGAAAGTATACTCTGCCTCCTAATAGGCTGAATGTGGTCATGTGGAGCCTGTGGCTAGAGGCTTGTTTTTCAAGAATGCCTGTGCTTTGTAGCTTTGTGATTGGGCAGTGGGTCAAGAGGGCTGTTACATTCTCTGAGCCAGGAGAAGGCTGTATATATGCCCTGATGTGAGGATTTGCTTTGGGGATCACTTTGAGAAGAGTTAAACTCAGATGTTGATGCTTCTCTCTCTGGTAACTGACTAGGTATGGATGTAATGATCAGATGTTGGAAGCTCATCTGGTGATTTGTTTGTATGCTTGTAACTTCAGCTTGCTAGCTTGTGTTTGTATTCTGTTTGCATTCTCTGAAATTCAGGAAGCTGACTTTTCCCCCTGAACTACGTAAATGATATACATTTGATTATTAAAGTAAGATTGTTAACCCATTTTGAGTTGCTTTCCTTTAGAAAAGCAGATCTAGGAACCTGTGCTAGCAGTCACCCCGAGTATGCTAGGGTGCTTGCTGATACAGGGGGTGTTCTTTAACAACTACCTAGAGTCTCATATCATCTGGCTAAATCACACAAACACTCTTCCAATGAGTGAGCCTGAAAGCAAAACCTCACCAGAGAGTATATATACCCTTCTTCAGAGCCAGAGGGCATCACAAACTCCATGACGCACTCCCTAATTACAAAGTAAGAAAAGGTGTGAGTCTTCCTGAAAAAACAAGCTGTAATGGTAAGGGAATTAGACAATCTTCCCTGACCCTTAATGGGCCTCACCTGGAGCCCAACAAGGGAAGCTTGCTTAGGGGAGGCTTGCTTTTCAGGAAGGCACAACTTCTGTTACTTTGTTTTCTTTTGTTTTTTTTTTTCTTTTAGCATCTGAAAACATTTATTTTGTTTTCTATAGAAGTAGTCCTGGCTAGAACTGTCAAGTTTATCTAAGCAACTTGATGACCATATGTAAAGCCAGGCATGAGCAGCTCTCCAAAGGACTGCTGCTGTGAATAGATTTAAGGTTCTGATCACATAGTATAGTGAACTCTCTTTTTATTCATTGATAAACTAAGGTAAAACATTCACAAAAATATAACATTACAACTTATCACTTAAGTGGCCACATAGTTTTAAACAAAACATATCTTTCAACAAGTCCTTAACTCAATCATCCTTAAGGAGTACAAGATATAAATCACAAAGTTCTCCCACCCCTGGGCCACAGTAAATCATGGTCTTCTAAGTTAGCACTAAGTACCCAAGGAGAGTTCTTTTGATCTTGCCTGAAGACTGGCTCCCAGATTCCATGGTTCCTCTTCCATGGGTCCAGCTCTTATCTGAATCTACCCAACTGCTACCTGGATTCACAGACAGGCAGCTGTCCGCTCAACATCCAATTCTTTGTCCAGCTCCCATTCCATAATGAAGCTGATAGTGTCTAGTCCACCTCAAGTCCTTCATACTTGCTGTTTCTTCTCATGCTTTTCTTGCTTCTTGTATTTGACTGTCAAATTTTCTATTCAACTTTGTTTTTTTCATCAAGAATGCTTGAAAGTCCTCTATTTCATTGAATGACCAAGGTTTCCCCTGAAGCATTATATTCAGTTTTGCTTTGTAGGTGATTCTTGATTTTAATCCTAGCTCCTTTGATCTCCAGAATAGCTTATTTCAAGCCTTTTGATCCCTTAATGTAGAAGCTGCTAGATCCTGGGTTATCCTGATTGTGTTTCCACAGTATTCAAATTGTTTCTTCTTGGCTGCTTGTAATATTTTTTCCTTGATCTGGAAACTCCTCTCCATAATATTGCTAGGAGTTTCCTTTTTGGGATCCTTTTCAAGAGGTGATAGGAGAATTCCTTCAATTTCTATTTTGCCCTCTGGTTCTAAAATATCAGGGCAATTTTCGTTGAAAATTTCTTGAAGGATGATTCTAGGCTCTTTTTTTTAATCATGACTTTCAGGTAGTCCAATAATTTTAAAATTATCTCTCCTGGATCTATTTTCCATGTCAATGTTTTTCCAATGAAATAGATATTTCATATTGCCTTCTATTTTTCCATTTGTTTGGATCTGTCTAATAGTATCTTGATTTCTCATAAAGTTATTAGCTTCCATTTGCTCCAATTTAATTCTGAAGGAAGTAGTCTCTTCAGTGAGATTTTGAAATTCTTTTTCCCTTTGGCAAATTTTTAAGGCATTCTTCTCCTCTTTGGCTTTTTCAGCCTCTTTTGCCATTTGAGTTAGTCTATTTTGTAAGTTATTTCCTTCAGTGAGGTTGTTGAATCTCTTTTCCTGATTTTCTTGCACCATTCTCATTTCTCTTCCCAATTTTTCCTGCACTTCTCTTACTCGATTTTCAAAATTCAGCTCCTCTATGGCCTGTAACCAATTCATATTATTCTTGGAAGCTTTTAGTGCAGATGTTCTGACTGTGTTTTCTTCCCCTTGTTCCATGCTTTGAACCTTTTTGTTCCCAAAAAAGGAATCTAAAGTTGGATTGCTGGGCTTGCCTCTCTTCCTTTGTTTGCTCATGGAGCTCTTTTGCACAGTAGAGCTCTGCTTCTGGAGTGGAGAGCTTTGTTCCAAATTGCTGTGGTTTTCATAGCTTTTGGACCTATTAGGAGGGTGCTATCTCTGCAGCCCTCACAAAGTCAGGCTCACTGGTCATATACCTCAGGACCACCACCCAATACCATGATCCAGATCCAGGCAGTTTAAAGCAAGAGTGATTACTCTCTGAATGGTCACTTGCCTCCCCCACCCCCAACCCATGATCTGCAGGCCAAGAGCTCTGAAGCAGCTATGTGGAGGCCACAGTAGGGCTGCCACAGCTTGGCCACTTCTAGCTCCAGGCACAAGGGCCAGATTTGCTCCTCTGTTTCCCCCTCACCAGTTCCAACAGAGTTCTAGACTGACCTCTCACTTTTTCTTTGACATTTATGGGTTGATAACTCAGGAAACTGCCAGTGCTACTGGTAATCCATTCTTCCCAGCTTTTGTTACTCTGTAATTAGGCAGTGGGTCATGAACATTGTCTGACCCTGGAAAATACTATGTGATAAGACCAGATGAGATGCTTGGCAGCAGTTGAGCCCCCCTGCCTTTGAAAACTCAATTGTTGGTGCTTCTCTCTCTGGTAACTGACACTCTATATATGTAATGGTGAGACAATTGGAAGCCCTGTCTGTTTGTCCAATTCTGTTAAATTTCTCTGTATTTTTTGACTGTTTGTATTTTCTGAAGTTCAAGATGCAGACCTTTTCCCATGAACTAAGCTATTCTGGGTATGCTAGGGTATTTCTGTAACACAAGCCTCCGCTGAGCAAGCTTCTCTTGTTGGGTTCCATCTGAGGCCTATTAATGGGTGAGGAAGGTCATCAACTCCCATTAACATTACACTCACAAAGCTAGGAAGCATTTGAGGCTGGATTTACTTACATCTTCTAGATTCCAGATCAAACTCTCTATCTACTGAAACATTTAGCTGTCTCTAGGAATGATATAAACTTTATTCTGTTCTCACATAACTTTGATCTATTCTACTTTTCATATTTTGAAAGATTTTTATTTCATTTGTTTTAGAGATTATGAGTATTCTGAATGTTAACAAACAATAAATTTTAAATGTTTTTTTGTCAGTGTTAAACATGGTCAACTGTAGACAGCAATTCAATGTATCTGAAACTGTTTTCAATATAGTGTATTTTATTAGTAGAGGTTTCCATTATTGTTTTTAATTTTCATTTCCTGCATAGATATTTGTAACCTAAATCCATAAAAAATAGTGAATATAATATGTATAATTATGTTCAAGTTCTGTCTTGTGACACTTTGGGGGGGGTAATAAAATTTTTGTAGCCTGTAAAAACATTACATGTCTCTTATAATTTCCTTGCATAGTTAACATTAATCACTGAGCTCCTTAATTTTTAACCCTAAATCTATGAATCTATTATTCTATGATTCCATGTTTGAAGAATTTCATTGTTAGGAAACTTCTGATCTCATAAAATATCATGTTCCACTTCTTGATAGCTTTGACCCTATTCTGATATCACCCACATTTCCCTCCTACCATATAGAATACCATTTGAATTAGGACCTGTTGGTCATCCTGGATGAATTCCAGGAAATTGTCAATGTCTGGTGCTTGTGAAGGAATGGAATCTGTTCCCAATTAAATAGTGAATTTTCCTTGTCACTGGGTAAAATTCCATGTACTTCTTTGAATGAGTACCTTAGTTTGTTGGTTGTTGTCCTTCATTCTCAAAGAGGACCAAAATGATATCACTATTCTAGAGTCAAGTTTCAGCATGTCCAACTATGATTAATCAGACCAATTCATGCTCTGAATGTTCTACCAGAGGTTGGGCACAAACAGTCCATACAATCATTTGGAATGAATTTTCCAAATTTGCACATCCTGCATTTTCTTTGACCTGTTTCAATTATGCTTTGCTCACAGAGCATACCACCTTCTCTGATGTTGGCATGCCATGCTAAGTGTTCCCGTGCCAGTGTCTTCCATGTCACGCAATCAATTGCAAAGTTCTTGAGAGAGACCTTAAAAGTGTCCCTGTATCACTTCTTCTGACCACCACATGAACACTTTTACTGTGTGAGTTCTCCATAAAATAGTCTTTTTGGCAAGAGTATTTTTTACATTTGAACAACATTGGAGTTGCACTCTCTGAAGCAGAGTTTGAATGCTTGGCAGATTAGCTTGAGAAAAGACCTCGGTGTCTGGTATCTTTTCTGGTCAGGTGATCTTCAGAATCTTCCTAAGACAATTCACATGAAAGCAATTCAGTTTCCTGGCATGGTGCTCATGTACTGTCTAGGTTTCACAGGTATACCACAATGAAGTTAGCACAATGACTGTGTAGACCTTCAGTTTGGTACTCAGTCTAATACCTCTTCTCAACCATACTTTCCTTTGGAGTCTCCCAAACACTGGGCTAGTTCTGGAAATGCATGTGTCAACCTCATTATCAATGTGTACATCCCTGGAAAGTACATATCCAAGTTAAATGAATGTATCCATAGCAATCTAAACTTCCCTGTCTGTGTGCACATTCCATGTGCTAAGAGTGAGTGGAACAGTGATTGCAGATTTTTTTTTTTTTACATTTTTTTGTTTTGACCTTAGAGTGGGATTCCCTGCCTGCCATGGAAATCGGGCCAGGGTTGGGTAAACAGACAATTTTTAGGGCACCTTTTCTAGTCACTTTCTCTCACCAGTAGGTGAGCAGTTTGATCCTTAAAAGGTGGCTCAGGCACATAGAGGTCTGCTGAATCCCACCATCATTTTCAATGAGAAGATGACCCTATGATCTGAGCAGCCTATTTGTGACTATAGCTCCCAGTGTATCCCCACCTGCTGTTGAATCACTTGCCTTTCTCCACAAGACTTTGAGATAGATAAAATGGTAAAAAGAGTGACATATTTTGTTTAATGTGTAAATTGGTTTTAAGTGAGGCAGAATTGCACAAAGTTGTAAGCCTCACTCTCTTCTCCAGAGTCATCATAGTCAAGTGGCAGGACAGTATCAAGATGACTCATGATGGCTCAAGATGGAGTGGATAATGGTAGCATTGACAATGTCAAACCATGCTCTAAACACTCCACAGATTCTGCTTCATCTGCCTTCGTAGCCATTGGAACAAACTGTTCTTCTCCGCATTGTCTCACCTTGAAAAAAAACAAACAAATGAACAAAAACAAACAAATAAAAAACACCTCTAAGAGTCTGGTTATGATTTCCATTATGCCAAATTAGTGGGATCATATGAGAGGCATAAATTTTCTTATCCTCATACTTTGGTGCCTTGGGTGAGTCTCTTGGTAGATGAATAACATCAATCACTTTGACTAATACATTTACCTTTCAGTCAAGGGAGTGAGGAAGTAACAGAGAATCTCCCATAGTGATAGTCTATTAGAAATTCCAGATATCTGGTGCTGGTTTTGCCTATGTAGGCTTGAAAATCTTTGCTGTTTTTAAAATCTTCTGTAGAGGATTTATAGAAGGAAATGGATAAAAATTCAACTGAATAAGAAGTAATGGTTCAATTGTGATCTGTGCTGGTTGAGGGGTTCTCAAACTGATGAGTTAATAAAGCCATTGCATTAACAGAATATAAATGTAAAGTCTCACATGGGTTTAAAAATCAATTGCACAAGTACAAGTTAGAAAATAATTGACTGGGAAAATTTTGTGGGAAAACTATGGGACTTTTTGGATGCTGCAGAATATCTACCTCTCTCCTTGTACTCCTTTCCTCTGATTTAGTGGTAGAAAAGACATGTGACTTTGTTCCCATGCTTCCACTGGGCAGCTAGGAACACAGAAATTTATTATTTGTGTTTTCTCTGTCCATCCTTTTTTTTTTCCTTTCTATTTTTTGAACAGCGAGGAATAATCAGTCAATCAAGTTTAACAAGGTGCTAGTATAAAAAGACAACAAGGAAACTGCTCTTGATCTGAAGAAGCTTGCGTTCTATCAGCGAAACTCTATGCATACATAGAAATTTGTACAAAATATACACATTGGGAATAATTTATCATAGGCATAAATTAAATTGCCAGTTACTGTCCTCAGATCTAGTGGATAAGGAGCTGCCCTTAAAGTACAGAAAATCTAGGTTCAAGTCCAACCTCTGACAAAGACTGCCAGTGTGACTTGGAGCAATTTATGATAAGACATAGTTCAAAACATACTAGCTAAGGAGTCAGAGGACCTGAATTCAGATCCTACTTCTGATACTTACTATATTGTAAAAGATATGTCACTTAATCTCACTAAATCTCATTTTACTCATCTGTAAAAATGGAGGGTGGGAGGGTTTACTAGATAGTCTCTGAAATTCTTTGTACTTCTAATCTTATGATGCTACTTCATTTCTTAGTGGCCCCGGGAAAGTCTTGTAAGACTGAATTGCATATCATTAAATAATCTATATTGGTAGAAGGAATTTCTTGTAACAGTGATACAATATTCACAAAAAACCACAGTGGTTATGAATATGCTGGTATAGTTGTGAATTACAAAATGTAGCAGACTCTCCACATGGAGGGCAGAACCAAAGCCTTCATTCAAATACCAGAAAACCAAGTCTCAGAAGCAGAAAGCCAAAGCCATTATAGTAGCCACAAAATTGATAAACATGGTTAATGCAGTGGACATCCACATTCCCAAGCCTTCACAACAGAACAGGATTCCTTAAGCAAGGATCCTCCTCTGTCACTCACTATAGCTCCTCGGTCTCGTTCTTGGAAGTTCTTAGCAGAAATTCCCAGAGGAAAGGTCTCAGCAGGATTTGCAGCCTCCATATGCTCACTGAGATAACTTCTGCCATTCTCAGCTGAGGCCATTCCTTATATATACCTCAGCTCCTCCCTATTCTGCTGAGAAGCCTATTACATTAACAACTTCCTCCCAAGATGTTAACTACTTCTGTATTGATTAAATAGCTTAAACAAGGAGTTAACTTGAAACAATGTGCTAAATACCTGCTTACTTGCCAATAAAAAAAAAGGGGGGGGGCATGGAAGATCTTCAAATTCCAAACATTACATTTCCTCACCAGGGATTCCCTACACAAATGAAATAATAGGTCTAGGCTCCCTCCACCAAAACAAACAAACTAACAAAGCATATTCAAATAAGAGTGATGGTTTCTTAATGTAAGTATATTGTGTTTGGTTTACATGATGATTCTTAACTGTCTGAGAATCTTGATGGAACTGCTACATATGATCTAACGTAAAGGAAAAGAGAGCTGAGTAAAATCTTACATAATTCACATTTTAATATGTGTGTGTGTGAGTGCGCGTGTCTGTGGGTGTCTGTGTGTATGTGTGTGTGTCTGTGTCTCTGTGTGTATATCATAGTTTTGACAAAATAAGGTTTTCTTATAGGACTTAAATTTATTTTGAGACCAGCGGCATTTAAAATTTCTCTGCTGTGCCAGGTGGCTCAAATTAGACCTATTCCCTCCCACTCTTAACTTGAAATATTGGTGGCACGGTAAGTATCTCCTCCTTAGAAAGAGATCTAATACATGAGAGCATTTTGTCAGAGATGAGGAATTTTCAGAAAAAGGGGAACTGGAAGAAAAATAATCTTTAAACTCACATGAGAAGAAGTTTATGAAAGAGTTAATATATTGCATGAAGTCATTAAGGAAGAAAAAGATATAAAAATGGGGAAAATATCATTCCTAAGAAAATACTTAAAATTATTGCATATATGTCTTCACCTTCTCTTCTCAATTTATGTAGTGTGTCTTATTTGTGTCTTTTTTAACTAAAAAATAAAATTGGAGGGTGGAGGCAAGATGGCAAAGTAAAAGCAGGAACTTGCCTGAGCCCTGCACTCACCACCTCCAATACTTGTAAAATATGACTAACAAATTTTACAGCTAAAAACCCATAAAGTCACAGAGGGAAATGAATCTCCCACTGAAGACAGCCTGGCAGGCCAACTGGTAGGGTCTATCACATTGAAGTGGAGTAGCTGAGCACAGTCCTGCATGAGGCAGTTAGAAACAGACCTGGGACAGCTCAAATGACAGCACAGGCTTGCCAGAGCAGACTTCCAGAGAGTGAATCTCCAGCACCTATATCAGTTTTCAGACTTCTGAAACCATAAACACCAAAGAGAAAGAAAAATATCAGTAGGGAACTCTGTTGGAACTGGATGGAGAAGAGTGCTCTGGCACCTTCCCCCAGGGTGAGAGGGGGTAAAGGCATGGGGGCTGCAGCTGCTGGCATATGGCTGCCTCCAGAGCTTCTGGTACACAGACTGCAGAGAGACCAAGGTTTCATGCAGAGGGTGATGCCTCTTGCTTAGACCCACTTGAATCTGGGTCAAAGTCTTGGGTGGTAGTTCCAGTGTGAGGAATGAAAGCTGCCAGAGCTTGTGGTAGCAGTAGAGAGGACACCCTCCTCATGGCTTTGGAAACTTAAAAAAACCCCAGCAATTTCAGACACAGCTTTGTTCCCTCTCTAAGCAGAGTTCTACCATGACAAAGAGCTCAAAAGACAAGTAATTGGCTGGCAAGATGAACAAGGAAAGGAAGCACAATCAGACCATAGAATCCTTTTTAGGAGACAAAAAGGTTCAAAACATGGAACAAGAGGAAGACAACAAAGTCAAAACAGCTGCATCAAAAGCTTCCAAGAAAAATTTGAACTGGTTATAGGCCATGGATGAGCACAAGAAA
>CM053580.1:108422574-108442742 GCA_028627135.1 Pseudochirops cupreus
ATCTCTAAAAGAAAACTCCTAGGAATATCTGAGCCCAGTTCCAGAGTTCCCAGTTCAAGGAGAAAATACTACAAGCCATCAGGAAGAAACAAATTGAGTATTGTGGAAATACAATCAGGATAACACAAGATCTTGCAGCTTCCACATTAAGGTATCAAAGGGCTTGGAATATGATCTTCCAGAGGTCAAAGGAACTAAGATTAAAACCAATAATCACCTACCCATAAAAACTGAATGTAATGCTTCACAGGAAAATATGGGCATTCAAAGAAATAGAGCACTTCCAGGTATTCAGGAAGGAAATATATGCATGTGTATGTGTATGTACATACCTGTATACATATACATACATACATACACACACACACACACACACACATATATATATATATATAGACACACACACACATATATATATTCATCTATATATATGTATATATGTATAGACACACACACACATATATACATACACATATATATTCACCTATATATATGTATATATGTGTATATGTGTGTGTGTATGTATATGTATGTATACAAGGGTATATTTTGTGTATAAATACATATGTAAATGTGCATATATGAGTACATGTATACATAGACAGAAGACACAGGATCAGTGAAATTGGAAGTGATGATATCCAAAATACAAAATTAAGAGGTGAGAGAGGAATATAATGGGAGAGGGAGAAAAGGAAAGGTAGGATAGGCTAAATTGTCTCATATAAAAGAGACAAGAGAATACAATTACAATGGAGGGGAAGAGCAGGAACCTAACAGGGAATGAGTCAACCTTACTCTCATTGGATTCAGCTTAAGGAAGAAACAACATGCACACTCAATTGGGCATTTTCCTCCACAGGAAGGTAGGGTAAAAGGGAATAAGAGTGGGAAATGATAGATGGGAGTCCAGATTGGGGGGGGAGTATAGTTGGAAGGAAACACTTTTGAAATGGGACCGGGTCAAAGTAGAAAATAGAATAGGTGGAGAGTGACATAAGATGGAGGGAAATATAGTTAGTCTTTCACAATAATAACTACTGTGGAAATGTTTTGCATAACTACATATGTATAACCTATATTGAATTGCTTATCCTCCCAGTGGGGGTGGATAAGGAGGGAAGAAGGGTAAGAGTCTGGAAATCAAAGTTTTAAAAGTAAATGTTAAAAAAAATTGTTTTTACATGCAACTGAGAAACAAGATACACAGTCACTAGAGTGTCAAAATCCATTTGCCCTACTAAAAATTTAGGGGGGAATGGAAGAGGAAAGAACAAATTGAGGGAAGGGGTATTCAGTGCACATGCTATCTTTGGGTGGGGGATAGGAGAAAGATAGGGAGAAAATTTGTAACTCAAAATATTGTGGACATGAATGTTGAAAACTAAAATTAAATAACGATGTAAAAATTTTAAAATAAATAAATTTTGTCTTAATGAATAAATGACTGGATTGTAGGAACAGAATATTTCCTGTATAGTTAATCGTGTGCTGTGTGTTAACTTATCTCTAACATCTTTTTAAACACTTAAGTCAAAAAAGGCAGAATGGTGTGATATAAAATACTTTAAATCAGAACACTTTAATTTCAATATCTCCCTGCCAATTGTTAATCGTGGACTGAGCAAATCAAGTCACTTCTCTAAATCTTAGTATCCTCATATATATAAATGGAGTCTATAATAATGCTATAACTATTCACTTCACAGGGTAGTTGTGAGTATAAAATGATGTGATATATTCAAACAAATGTGTAACTCTTAAAGGCTAAAGTGTACGTCAGAATCATATAATTTCAACTGCCATGTAGTTCAACTCATAATAGAAAAAAGAGTCCAAAATACAGTCATTTAGCCTTTGCTTGAAGAATTCTAATGAGGATGAGTTTACTCCTTTCCCCAGGAAGCCCATTACCCTTGTGGGTAGCTCTAAGTGTTATAATAGATTGGAATAACTGAAGTTTAACTATGTAATAACTATGTAATTTAGTATATAGAATGGTGGACATGGATTTAGGAAGGTCTTAGTTCATATCCAGTGTCAGATATTTTCTGGGCAGGTCACTTAACCTGTGTCTGTCTCAGGCTTCCTCAAATATAAAATGGAGATAATAGTAACATCTACCTGCCAGGTTATTTGAGGATAAAATGAAATGAAACCAAATGTTTATAAGTTACTTTTTGCAAAATCTGGTAGACTTCCTTGTTGTTCAATTGTTTTCAGTCGTGTCCAACTCTTCATGACCCAATTTAGGGTTTTCTTAGCAAAAATACTAGGGTGGTTTGTCATTTCCTTCTCCAGCTAATTTTAGAGATGAGGAAATTGAGGCAAACAGGATTGAATGATTTGTCCAGGACTGCACAGCTAATAAATGTCTGAGGCCACATTTGAACTCAGGAAGATAAGGCCTGATTCTAGACAATGCACTCTATCTACTATATCACCACCTAACTGCCCCATCTGGCACATTTAAAAAATGCTTGACTCCTAAATCACAATCCTACATTTTCTCCTGTGCAACATTTAACCATTATTCCTAGTTTTGATCCCTGAAACCAAGAAGAACAATTATCCCTCTTCCACTTAAGAAACTTTAAAATATTTCAAGACAGCTATCAAAAAAACCCCATGTTTCCTCTTTTGGAGGATAAATAAGCCTTTCCCCTTCTTCTTTGGAATATAGCAGCTCATTAAGCTTTATAACAATCTATTCACCCTAAAGTGTGTTGATTGAATATCCTTTCTATATTCTTAAAAAATTCAGCTATTTAACTCTTCATTCTTAGTTTTTATTCACGAGTTGAATTGAAAAGAGAGAAGGCAAGTGAGGTTATGTGACTTTCCTTAGTCTACATACTAGAACTGATAACATAAACCTTTTCCAAAAGTCATCCAAATAATGGAATTCAATTATTTTTAATGGGATATGGGGAAATTAAAAATCAACACTGCTCAATCACATTTCCTAAATAGCATAACTAATTTCATTAAATTAAAATATTATGGAGAATGAAAAATAGAAGTTTAGTCACTAAAACCAAATGAATTAAGTATATGAACACGAGCAATAAAGGTCAAAAGACTTTTAAGGCATTCATATCATGAATTCCAGATGTCAGTTGTGTCCCATTAAAATTTGATTGGTAGGACAACCATCCTATATCTTTTGAGGTGTATTATTGACCTAAGTCTTCTGAGATATGCTGATGCATTTTGTTTTGTTTGCTGGTAAATTGACCCAGAACCTCCAATTAATTACCTGTTCATTTCAACTGGGCTATGGAAATGCATCCTAAGTCATTTGTCTACTATCTGTACTCTGAGAAAATGCTGAGACAAGAAACAAAAGATGAATATCTTTTGGCAATGGCAACAATGGAGATTTGCCTGCAGCTGTTTCTGTCTTACTGATGGAGCAGGTGGAAGTGTAGCTACAGAATGCAGATTGACCTGTCTTCCCAAGAAAGCTGCTCCAAACCCCTGGATTGAAGGCTATAAAGAGGAGTAATTTTGCCAGACTACATGATATATAGGAAAGAAAAAATAAATAAATGATGAACCAGGGCAGAATAAAAGCAAGCCAATAATCTCCAAAATGCTCATTTAATAACTAAAATGTATTTAGTTCAATGTCAACAGAAAAGCAAAGGGTTATAAAGTTGCTAAGTAACTTGGGAAATTTTGCATGTTACATAATTGAAGGCGAGGGTACCTTTATCAATAGAAATGAGTAATCTACTATAAATGCAATAAATAGAGTAGCAGTAAAAATAATAATGTTTAACATCGAAGTCAATAACGCTTTGCTTTTCTATGATTAGTACATTAAAATATACATAAATGGTCTCAAATGCAAAAGAAAGAATTTAAAATAAACTTCCCAAAAGAACAATGATACGAATTATAGTATTAGTGTTCATGTAAATGAAAGTAATTAATTTAAGAATTTCTCATACTCTAATTGGATGACTATGGAAAGTATTTAATTCTTAGGTTCTTTAATGGATGAAAATTGAATAACATTTAATTATTAGTAGAAAGATACACAATATTAGAGAGCAATAATGATGGATCGTTGTGCAAATATATGTGCACATATGTATATACATATATAATGAAATACATTAACAAATATATTTTTAAAGTGTTTTACATACCCTTAAATATATTTTTGTTACATTTTATATATTTGTTTATACAAATGCAAACAGCAGTTGACTCTATAATTTTTGAGTGCTGAATGTTGATTACATAAAAAACCATGTAATCCAAAATTGTCCATTTGATTTTCCGTGATCCTCTCTATCACTTGTTTAATCATGAACTCTTCCTCTAACCATAGCTTTGAAAGGTAGCCAACTTACTGACATACAGTCAGTTACAGGGCATGATATTTTGTCCCAGACTGACAATGACTAATGCTGCTAAGATGTTGTCCTTGTGACTGATATGTTCAATGATGTTTATAAAGGGAAAAAAAATGAAACTAGTTTAGAATCACTTCTGAGTATGTGATGGAATAACTAACTACTGCATTGCCTAAGGCTTGTTTTTCATTTCAGTGCTATCTACTATGAGGCCTATTAAAGATTATAGACTTTCCTCAAATTATCTTCACTCTTTAGATACCAACAAAATATGAAAAAGAATCCATTGGTTATTTCTTGCTCCTACTCTATGAGTTGGCAGTATTTTTCCAATTGTGCATTTCTCTGATGGCATGCTTACATGACCTCTTCAAAAAGTCATTTATATGTAATGTGCTTCAGCCCACTCAAGTCCACCAAATACATTTCTATTATTCTTTTGGCAACCTTAAAAATTATGACGCCTTTATAATCTATGATTGTTAGTTAATTCATGGAAAATCTCAGGGGTAATGTTACATATATGGACTTTTACTTTTAAAGTAGATTAGAGTCATTAAAACAACTCAAAATTTTCCAAAGGTGATCTTTCTCAAGATGCATGTTATTCAGCTCAGTATGATTGCTCATTGCACCAAGATCTCATATTTATAATAATAACAATTAAGAAAATGTTTCAAGGAAGTTTAAAAATGGATTTGCTCTTAGTAAATTGTTTTCTTTTTGTGGCATTCCACTGCTTTTGGTAGAGTAAAACGTCACACAAAACTCAGTTTATGTTGTATTTTTCTTTTTTTTTCCTCCTATATTGGCAGATCAAAGAGTCTATCACCTGGTAGGCAATCTCCTGATATATTGAGGTTCTCTGAATTTAGATGGACTCACACTTTAAAAACCAATAAAATCTGTCATTTGAACTGTGTTCAGTTTATAAAAGTCGGTTTCGATGTTTGTATTGAGCTGGAAATTTTCCACAAATCTGAGCTCTCTGTAGTTTTGATATCTTTCCTTCTCTTTTTCCCTCTTAGTCAAAGCTACAAGGTTAACCAAGAAAATTCAAGCAAATATTTTATTTTCATTACTTAAAATTCCTGAAAGTAATTACTTGTGAATAGGTAAGGAACATTGGTTTTATCTTTAACATCCTTCCCAGAATAGCTTATTAATAAATCTGATGGATAATGTGGATATACACTTTTAAACAGATTTTTACCCTTAATAGAGCAATGAAAGACAAGGTTCAAGTCATTGATTTGTGTAGAAAGTACAGCATAGAAACACTGAGCTGGTGGTGTGTGTGTCAAAAATTACATTTTTATATACATTTTCTTCTTTCAACATGTTTGAGAAAGGTCATCTATCTTTTCACAAAGATATTCTAAAATGAATAGATTCACTAGTACACAAGGGAAACCATTCTGATTATGCACAGTTTTCATTTTTAATTCATTGTGCTGAATAGACATCTACTTTCTTGTAATTATCCTTTTGTCAATTATTCTTCTTTTCTGGACCTATATAGAAATAAGTCTAATTCCACTTATAAACAGCAAGTACTAGAAGATAGACATGATGTAGGATCTTTGCCTGTGGCTTTATATTTGCAGTTTCTTTAAAAATTTCTTATATCATAAGATTTCTAGAAATCTTCCCATCTTCTTTGTCCTCCCATAGACACCATATAGTTTGCCAACGTCTCTTTAAACCATGCTGCTCAGAAATAAGAATCATATTATATATATATTCCTAGCTTTACAGAACATAATTGTAAATCTAGAGATTATTCTTCTCTTAATAAATCCTAAGTGAATCTACCACTCAATACAAGTGATTCCAGCATTCCACAAATATATTGACACATTTTTCCTTAATGTCTACCCTAATTTAAAAGGAAATTCACATCCTTTGTCATTTCTTGAAATCAAGCAAATCATACAACTACTTAATAATTATCATTTTAAGTGTTTTAAAACATTTTTTAAAGAAAATATCCATCTTAGAAGTGTGGTAGGGAATAATTTCATGACTAGAAATCAATACTTATATTAAATATATATATTTTTAAAAATATGTGCCATTAAAATGATTTTATTTTCTGTGTTGCTCTCTATTGCTTGTTTTAATAATGAATTCTTCCTCTAACCATAGATTTGAAAGGTAATTTCTCATTGTTTCTCTAATTTGTTTCTGCCACCCTTTCTTACTGTCATGTATCCATTTATACCACATTTTAATATGTGATATGAGTAATTGCCAAATACTAAATTTCTGCCAGTCTTCTTTACAGTTTTGCCATCAGTTTTCACCAAATGGCTATTGCCCAATTTGCTTAGATCATTGGGTTTATAAAACAGTAGGCAGTTGGAGTAATTCAAGGTTCGAGAGAAACACTGGAACATTCTCTGTACTGTGTAAACTGTTTGATGAGTTAAGGTTTCTTATCCAGTACCACATCATTTTGACAATTATTAATTTATTGTTTATTTTAAGATCTCGTATTACTAGGTCCTTTTCATTCTTAATCTCCTTCCCTCACCAGGGGAAATTTCACAATTAATCATTTTAGCTCAATAAAGTAATAATGTGTAGTTTGATTGCTGAATTGACATTAAGTACATTAACTTAGATGATAAATTACATTGACTCAGTCTTTCCATAAAATGAAAATCTCCAATTTTTAGGTGTCTTTGTTTCCTTAAAAAGTACTTTGCATTGCTATTTATATAAATCTTGTTTGTGTTTTGGTAGATGAACTCCTAAGCTTTTTATATATTCTGTACATATTTTAAATGGAATTGCTCTTTACATTTCTTTCTATTAAGTTTATTGCTAATATAGAGAAATGGTGACCATTTTATTTGGATATATTTTTGTATCCTAAAATTTTGCTGTAGCTCTGGTTTAATAATTTTAGTTGCCTATAGTATTCTCTAAGAATAGCTCTACATCATTGAAGGGGGAAAAAGATAATTGTGTTTCTTCTTTGTCTATGATAATTCACTAAATTTCTTTTTTCATTTCCGTAGTTAGAATGTCTACCAGTATGTCGAACAGCAATGGTAACAATGTGTATTCTTACTATACTTCTTATCATATTGAACATATGAAGTTGCATAGTTTTTAGGAGTACTAGCAACTCTGGAATGAGGGTTTACTGGGCTATTTTCAGTGTTGCTCATCCACCTGTGTTGTACATTTGATTCACCCAGCTCTCATCTCCAGTAGCTCCAAGTTGCAATAGCATTGCAGTGGCCACACCCTATAAGCCATCTTTGCAGATGAGCTAAATAAGGTTGAGTGTAACTGACAAATGTCTCAAACCTGTCAAATAGTTAGGAAGACAAATACTCCAAGCTTTTGAAGACTTACCTCAGAGGAACAGGCAAAAGAGAATTTGTCTCAATGGTCATGAAGGTGGTTAAAGCAGGCACTGTGGAGTGTCTTAGAGCTTAGTCAGGCATTAATATCACCAAGGTGTTGTTAATGACCCTTAGTCAGTCATCATTTTTTTTTGCCTTTTTTTTTGTGGAAGGCAATTGAGGTTAAGTGACTTGCCCAAGGTCACATGGCTAGTAAGTGTGTCAAGTGTCTGAGGCCAGATTTGAACTTAGGTCCTTCTGACTCCAGGGCCAGTGCTCTATTCACTGTGCCACTTAGCTGCTCCCCATAGTTAGTCATCTTGACTGTTGTCCTTCCACTGGACTTCAGTGTCTCAGGAAGAAAGAGTGAAGCTGTTGATATTGTGCAACTCTGCCTCACTTAAACTGAAACTATGTACAAGTCAAACAGTAAAAATTATTGAATAATTGCACTTTCCTTTTTTTAAGAAGTTGTGTTGCAATTTAAACCCAGGGATACCAAAAACTACCAAGGTGGGGTCTCTGCCCACCCTAAAACTTTTGTGGTTTCCTTATGTGTTGTAGTGGAACCATCTCAAAGAATTCAATGTCAGACTACTTCTAATCCAAGAATAGGTATTTATGGAGATTGATGCCTCTCATAAAGCAGGCTAAGTTCCAAGAGGAATCAACAACTTTAGAGAAAGCAAGGTGGATTTTTATATGGTAAAGATACAATTACATAACAGAAATTTACACAGTATAGAGGAATATCATTAATATTAAAAAGGCAGGAGGAGTATGTTAAGGGATTAGGTAATGGAGGAGGGGTCCCATCTATGGTTTGGTGGTTAAACATTCTGGTTGTTCTGCTCTCCAACTGGCTAGCTATTGTGGTCCTGTCTGGTTAAGACAGATAGTTAGGTATTGTTATCCTGTCTTGGGCTAGGTAGATGATGTGATTGTGACTGAATACACCTGTTTCTGTGGGAATGTTTCTGGGGGCAGTGACTAGGTAGAGGCAGCAGCTAGGTTCCCATCACATGGACACACCTACTGTTTATGTGGGAGCTAAGAGTTCAGGGACACATTCCAGTGAGCAGTGAGGCATATACAAAGAAGTTAGGACATTGGTGGGGAGGATGGGGTGGTTTGGGAGGCAGGTGCCGTGGGCCTGTTATACAGTACAGCCAGGCCTTTATTAAAGTTAGAATAGTGGGGCTTGGGGCAGCTTTATTAGGATTCCATGAGTTGTATACATCAAAATATCAAGAGCTACCTATGTTTTATGGAATAATCTAGTGGTGTTTTCAGTGTGTTATTTGTCCTTCATTTTTGAAGAGGACCCAATGACTTGCACATGAATTATATTTGTTTGATAGGATTTGCTTTTAACCCCATGAAGTTTGTCTTCTTTATTTCTGTTTGCTTTTTTTAATCTTCCTGTCATACATTTTGGTGATATCATTTATAACTTGTTCAGTTTCTGTAATTGAAATGTTTATATTCTCTATTATTCTCTAAAAACAAAAATCAACTTATTTAACAAGAGCAATAAAATTTGATTACATCAAAGATACAGAAAACATTCTTGACAAAACACAACTACCATTTCAGTTAAAAAAAACAGATTAGTTTAACTCTAAAAGTCACAAATTGTATTATGATACTTTTACTATTTTACTTTGTAATGTTTAATTTTTGCTTTAAGCATGTAGACAATGTATCATTAGTGTTAAAAACAAGACAGACAATCTGTTCTGTCCAATATATGCTGTAAATTTAGATTTGTTCTTGGCATGGGGCTGTCTGTGATCTTCTGTTGGCTACCCTACAGGAGGTTTATTGCAAAAGAGATTTAGTCTGGAATCCTCATCACAAGTCTCGTAAACATTTTTCACCCTAGTCCTTTGCCTGTATCTAGAATTTGTAATCTTGGGCTGGAAAGACGTTCCTTTGTTTTCTCTTCATAAATTTCCTTCTTACTTCTTCACCATGTGTTCTTCTTAGATCTTTGTTGGAGTAGTTTTATGGGATATTAAGCTATTTTGATATACCCTACTTCACCGTATTAACTAGTCTATCCATAACTTTCAATGTGGTTTAAATCAGAAAAGTTTCCAAGCCATGCAAGCATATTATCTCCATCTCTAAACTTACTTAAGACATTTAGCATGGTATATGGTCCTGTTGCTATATTTTATTTCATTTTTATGAATTTTTATAATATTTAATGATTTAATATTTAAATTTCCATCTAATATTAATTGTTTTCAGTGCAGCATTATTGTATATAATTTTTATTATGTTACAGTTAGTAAATGATGTATTCAATATTTTTTGCTTTAGATTAAGTTCCCAGAAGTCCTTCATCTCTCAGTGAGTTCTTACAACCTCCATTTTTCCCTCTAAATAATACTGTATTTTTTTCAATTACACACAAAGATAGTTTTGAACATTCATTTTATTAGATTTCAAGTTCCAAAATTTTATCTCTCCCTTCCTCCTGTCTACCTCCCCAAGAGGGCAAGCAGTCTGTTAAAGGCAATACATGTACAACAATATCAAACATATTTCCGCAATAGTCATGTCATGAAAAAAGAAACAAAACTAAAGGGAAAAACTATGAGAAAGAAAAAAAATGTGAAAATAGTATGCTTCAATTTGCATGCAGACTCTGTAGTTCTTTCTCTGGATATTAACATTATTTTCCATCATGAATCTTTTGGAATTATGTAAGATCATTGTATTGCTAAGAAGAACTAAGTCGATTAAAGTTGATCATCACACAATCTTGCTATTACTGTGTACAGTGTTCTCCTGGATGCACTCATTTCACTCAGCATTAGTTCACATAAGTCTTCAAAGGTTTTCCTGCAGTATTCCTTTTCATTATTTCTTATAGCATAATAGAATTCTATTAGATTCATATACCACCACTTGGTCAACCATTCCCCAATTGAAGGACATGCCCTCAATTTCCAATTCTTCACTACCATACACACATAGACACACACACACACACACACACACACACACACACACACACACACACACCCCTATAAATATTTTTGCATTTGCAAATCCTTTTGCCTTTTGGATTACCTCTTTGGGATATAGACCTAGAAGTGGTATTACTGCATTAAAGAGTATGTACAATTTTTACAGTCCTTTGGGCTCCAAATTGATTTCCAGAATAGTTAGATAAGTTCACAACTTCATGAACAATGCCTTAGTGGCCCAATTTACCCACATCTTCCAAAACATTTTTCATTTTCCTTTACTCACATTAGCCAATCTAATATGTGTGTGTGATATGGTACCTCAGAGTTATTTTAATTTACCTTTCTGTAGTCAATAGTAATTTAGAATATTTTTTCATATGAATGCAGATAATTTTTATTTATCTGATGACTGCTGTCCATATCCTTTGACCACGTATCAATTGAAGAAAGATTTATATTCTTATGAATTTGACTCAGTTCTCTATATTTTAGAAATGAGGCTTTATCAGACACTCGTGATGTAAAAATCATTTCCTAGCTTTTTATTTTTATTTTCATCTTGGTTGCATTGGCTATGTTTGTGCATTAAAAAAATAATATAATCAAAATTATCCATTTTGCATTTCATTATGTTTTCTAACTCTTTTTTGGTCATAAAATCTTTCCTTCCTCATAGATCTTGCAGGTAAACTATTCCTTTCACTCCTAATTTGCTTATGGTACCATCCTTAATGTTTAAATCATGTACCCATTTTGACCTTATGATGTAAATGATGTAAGTAGTTTCTACCATTCTATTTTCCAGTTTTCCCAGCAGTTTTTGTCAAATAGTGAGTTCTTATCCCACAAACTAGAGTCTTGGGGTTTAGCCAGCAGTAGATGTCTATAGTCATTTACTACTGTGTCTTGTTTACATAGCCTATTCCACCAAGCTGCAACTCTATTTCTTAGCCAGTAACAAACACTTACAATGATTGCTGCTTTATGATATGATTTCAGATCTGACATGTCGAGGCCACCTTCCTTTGCATTTGTTTTCACTAATTCCACTGAAATTTTATTCCTTTTTTGTCTAGCTCTAAAAAAATATTTTTGTGGTTTGATTGGTATGACACTCATTAAATAAATTAATTTAGATAGAATTGTCATTTTTATTATATTAACTCAGCCTACCCATCAACAATTGATATATCTAATTATTTAAATATTATTTTATTCAGATCAAACGTGTTTGGTAATTGTGTTCACATTGTTCCTGCGTCTGACTTGGCAGGTAGACACCCAAACATTTTATTTTGTCTATTTTAAGTGGGATTTTTCTTTACATCTCATTCTGTTGGGTTTTGTTAGTAATATATGGAAATGCTAATGATTTATGTGGGCTTATTTTATATCCTGTAATTTCATTAAAGTTATTAATTGTTTCAAATAGTTTTTTTTTAGTTGATTCTCTAGGATTCTTTTAAGTATGCCATCATAGCATGTGAAAAGAATGGTAGCTTTGCTTCTTCAGTGCCTATTATAATTCCTTTGATTTCATTTTCTTATCTTTTCTCTAAAGCTAACATTTCTAATACAATATTAAATAACAGGGGTAATAATGAACATGCTTGTCTCATCCCTGATCTTATTGAAAATGCTTCTAGCTTTTATAGTGCTTACTGATGGTTTTAGATAGATACTACTTATCATTTTAAGGAAAACTCCATTTTTTCCTATGCTCTCTAGTGTTTCTAACAGGAATGGGTGCTGTATTTTATCAAAAGCTTTTTTTTTTCTGCCACTATTGAGTCATATTATTTCTTTTAATTTTTCTTATTTATATGGTCAATAATGCTGATAATTTTCCTAATATTGGACCAATCCTACATTCCTTGTATAAATCCTACCTGGTCATAGTGTATTGTCCTCAGGATAAATTGCTGTTTTCTTTTTGCTATTATTTTATTTAAAATTTTTGTATCTATATTCATTATGGATATTGGTCTATGATTCTTTTCTCTGTTTTTGACTCTTTCCAGTTAAGGTATCAACACCACATTTGTGTCATAAAAATAATTTGGTAAAACTCCTCATTGTCTATTTTTCCACATAGTTTATATAATATTGGAATCACTTCTTAAATTAATTCTTTAAATGTTTTTCAAAATTCACTTGTAATTTCATATGGTCCTGGATATTTTCTCTTAAGGCGTTCTCTCATGACTTGTTTGATTTATTTTTCTAAAATGAGGTTTAAAATATATTAGTTCCTCTCCTGTTAATCTGGGCGATTCATATTTTTGTAAATATTTATTCATTTCACTTAGATTGTCAATTTTATTGGCACATACTTGGGCAAAATAGCTAATTATTGTTTTGATTTCCTCTTCATTGGTGGTAAAGTTACCCTTTTTATTTTTGATACAGGTAATTTCTATTTTTCTTTCTTTTTAAAATCAAATTAACCAAAAGTTTATCTGTTTTATTGTTTTTTCATAAAATTAGCTCTTATTTTTATTAGTTCTACAGTTTTCTTAATTTCAATTTTTATTAATCTCTTCTTTGATTTTCAGGATGTCTAAGTTGGTATTTAGTTGATGATTTTTAATTTGCTCTTTTTCTAGCTTTTTTTAGTTACACAATCAAATCATTGATCTCCTCTTTCTCTATTTTATTCATGTTAACATTTAGAGAAACATTATTTCCCCTAAGACCAGCTTTGGCTGAAGCCAATAAATTTTTGTATATTATCTGAATATCATTATTCTCTTTTATTCAATTATTGATTATTTCGATGATTTGTTGTTTGACTCACTCATTCTTTAAGATTAGATTAATTAGTTTCCAATTAAATTTTACCCTTTCTAACCATGGATCTTTATTACATCTAATTTTTATTGTATGATGATGTGAAAAGGATGTATTTCTATGACTGTCTTTCTGCAGTGGATTGTGAGAGTTTCATGCCCTAATAGAAATGATTAAGAAAAACATATATTCCCTTCTATCCCAATTCAGTTTTCTCCAGAGGTTTACCATTTCAAAAATTCTATTCATCTTCTTAACTTCTTTCTTTTTCATTTTGTGGTTAGATTTATCTAGTTCTGAGAGGGGAACATTGAGGACACTCACTATGTAGTTTTGTTTTCTATTTCTTCCTTTAACTCACTTAACTTTTCCTCTAAGAATCTGGATGCTATAACACTTGGTACATATATATTCAGTATGAATATTACTTCATTGTTATAGTGCCTTTAGCAAGATGTAATTTCCTTATCTCTTTTAATTAGGTCTGATTTTACTTTTGCTTCATCTGAGATCAGGATTCCTATCCCCCCCCCTCTGCTTTTTAACTTCTGCTGAAGCATAATATATTCTGTTCCAGCCTTTTACCTTTGCTCTGTGTGTAGCTCTCTGCTTGAAATTTGCTTCTTGCAACCAACATATTTAAGGGTTATGTTTTTTGATCCATTCTGCTATCTCTTTTCATTTCCCTTCTATCCACCTCTCACCTTTTCTTTTCCCTTTCACCTACTACTTTTGCCCTCCTTTCTTTCCATACACTCCCTTTTCTTTCCCTTCTCCTTCTACTTCCCTATAGGTTAAGATAAATTTCTATACCTAACTGAGTGTGTATGTTATTCCCTCTTTGCTCCAAATCCTGTGAGACTAAGGTTCAGCCAACGCTCACTCCCTCTCCTTTCCTTTTGCAAATCTTCACATGATGTAATTTCCCCTATTTTGCCTCTCCTGTACTCTTCTAGCAGTACAATTTTTTTACCTTTTTTTTAAATTGTCACATCAAAGTCAACTTGTATTCACATCCTCTGTCTATGTATACCCCTTCTAACTGCTCTATTAAAGATACAATTCTCATGAGTTGCAAGTTTCATCTTTCCATGTAGGGATGCACACAGTTTAACCTTATTGAATAATATGTTTTTATTTTCTCTTTTCTGTTTACCTTTTAATGTTTCTCTTCAGTATTGTATTTGAAAATAAAATTTTCTTTTGAGTTCTAGTCTTTTAATCAGGTATGAATGAAATTCCCATATTTCCTTGAATGTTCATTTTTGTCCCTGAAAGATTATGCTCAGGTTTTTTGGTATGGATTCTTGATTGTAATCTAAGCTCTTTTGCCTTACAGAATATTATATTCTAAGATCTCCAGTTCTTTAATATAGAAGCTGTGAAGTCCTATGTAATCCATATTGTTGCTCCATGATATTTGAATTATATCTTTGAGTTGCTTGCAGTATTTTTCCCTTGATGTGATAATTCTGGAATTTGGCTATGATATGCCTTGGAATTTTCATTTTGGTATATGTTCCAGGAGGTGATCAGTGAGTGGATCCTTTCAATGATTATTTTACGCTTTGGTTCTAAAATAACAAGGTAGTTTTCATTAATAATTACTGGAAAGTCCAAGTTCTTTTTTATTTTTTTATCATGGCTTTTAGGTAGTCTAATAATTCTTAAATTATTTCTCCTGGATCTATTTTCCAGGTCAATAGGTTTTCCAATGAGGAATTTTACATTTTCTTCTCTTTTCCTTACTTTTGATTTTGTCAAACTCATTCTTAGTGTCTCAGAGAGTCATGGTTCCACTTGACCGATTGGACTTTTTTAAAAATTTTTTTAATATATTTTTTTTCCTTTTTGGAGGGCAATTGGGGTTAAGTGACTTGCCCAAGGTCACATGGCTAGTTTTTGTGGTAAGTATCTGAGCCCAGATTTTAACTTGAGTCCTCCTGACTCCAGGGACGGTGCTCTATTCACTGCACCACCTAGCCACCCCAATTCTACTTTTTAAAGGACTACTTTCTTCAATTTGCTTTTGTGCCTCCTTTTCCATTTGTCCAGTTCTACTTTTTAAGAGCTGCTTTCTTCTTAGGATTTCTTTTTCCATTTGGCCAATTTCATTTTTTAGGGAATTGTTTTCTTCAGTCAATTTTTGCCATTCCTTTTCCAAACTATTGACACTGTCATGAGTACCTCTCATTTACTTTTTTCCCAATTTTTCTTCTACCTCTGTTGTTTTACATGTAAATCCTTTTTGAGCTCTTCCAAGAAGATTTTTTCAGCTTGAGACCAAGTCATCTTACTCTTTGATGTTTTGCATGTAGTCACTCCCACAATACCCTCTTCTGAGTTTGTATTTTTATCTCCCCTGTTGCTGTAATAGCTTTGTATCCTCAAGGTTCTTTTTTGTTTCTTGCTCATGTTTTGACTGTTTTGTGTTTTTTAAAGTTTAGTTAGGCTCCTGGGGCACAGGGGAAAGTGTCCCAAGCTTCTTGAACTGGGGCTAGGGACTTGGTCGCTGACATTGAGCTAGAGTCTTGGGTGCTGACAGATTGCTCACTCCACTGGGGTGATCCAACCAAGTTGCTGTCATGGCATGGTTTTTGGGTCTGTCAGCTTGCCTTGTGTGCTACTGCTGGAGATCTCACAGATGACCTTCCATGCCACTGGCCTGCTGAGCCAGGTTCAAGGGGCCATGATTGGTGATCTGTGCTGTGGCTAAGAACTTTCCAGTGGATTGCCTGGACATCATTTGTACTGAGCTTTTTTCCCCTTTTACCCAAATGAGACAGACCTTTCCTGAAGTGCTAAGTTATCTGAAGCTGGAAATTGGCTTCATTTCATTTTTTTTGTAGATTCAGCTGCTATAGAAGCTTAATTTAACATTGTTTCTGATGGAAACTGGGGAGAACTCAGGCAACTTCCTGCCTTCTCTCTGCCATTTTCAGGAGGCCCTGACAGTCTCCATTTATGGGAAAGACCTAGATCAGCAATACATGATTTTCTGGATTGAACTTTCATATGCTTATCCAGGTACCTTCTACCCCATCCCTTTTTTGGATTGTGTTTTGCCATTAGAATTTAAGTTCCTAGAGAGAAAGGAAATATATTTCTTTTTAGTTGTATTTGTATCTTCAGACTCAGCATGGTGTTTCTTATATTTTAAGTACTTGATAAATGTTTGTTGACTGACAGGTTGCAAATCTGGACCAATTCTCCTCAGTCTATTAAGATATTTATCAGATCTCATCATCCCCTCAATGGGAGCAAAAATACCCAAGTCTACTGGAAGTAAAATTCCTCAGTGCATTTTTCTAAAGTCTGATTAAGATATTCAGATATTATAGGATTCCCTAAAGTTTGATATAGCAATGAAGAAAAAAAGTGAATATCTTGTTTAAGAATTTTTTTTCCCATTTCATTACTCCAATCTTTGTATTGTTTTCCTGATGACAAGTTTGTTGTCATTGTCATTTTTCATATGTAGAGGTGATTAAGAGATATATATTTATAAATCTTTTTACTGTTTTCCCCTAATTTCAAAAAGCCTATTCCACACTTTTTGATAAAGAAAATCACAAAAGAATCTTGGTATCTTTAAACATTTTACTTCTTTTCTGAGTTTGAATTTCCCTGTTTGTCAGCTTTTTTTCATTTTTTGTTGTTGTTTGTTTACTGTGATTTTGAATGCAATTGCCCTTGCTTTTAGATATTCTACTATCTTTGAATACATAGTTTAAAACAAGAAAGTACGCCAAATTACACTATCCTGTGTAATAATCAATATTTGAATGGGGAAAAGATCTATTTCATTAAAAATAATATATTTTAATTATTTCACCTTAATCTCCATTTTAAATTTTGAGTGTGTTTTGTAATGTAGCATAATAATATGGTAGTACATGCAGATAATTTGTAAATAAAAATAATTTTGTTGATGGAGTGCATTGTCAAAATAGTTCAGTACATTCTGACCTAAAGCACTCCAACTTTAAGTGACTGTTTAAGGTCACAAAGGCTCTTACATTTTTTAAGCCAAGCTGCTTAACAGCAACATTTTTACATAGAATTGAAATATATCTTGCCAAATATACCATTTATTTTATTCTTTCCCCTTCTGAAACAATTGAGAAAAAAAAATTATGATCCAAATTTAGAGGTTTCCACAATGAATAAGATGTCTCAGAGATTTAGAAGCCTTGTCTGTTCATCTCTATACTATTATTTCTACTTGTAATTTCTCTGAAGTTCAGGGTGCTGACTTTTTCCCCTGAACTAAGTAAATGATATATACGGTTGATTAAAGTGAGATTGTTGACCCCTTTTGAGTTGCTTTCCTTTAGAAAAGCAGATCAATGAATCTGTGCTAGCAGCTCTCTTCTGTGCTGGTATTATTGATCTTACACCTCCACAACAGTTGCAAATAGTGTTGCTGTTATAGTTTAGTACCCTCCACATGCAGTTGTCTGATCACTTAAGCCTGATGTCACCCCTGGACTTGGCATCAACCAACCTCCAGATGCCAATTAAAGGTCTGACCTTTCAAATGGGACCTCTTGGGTGCAGGGATGTCTCTACATTTAATTTCAGCAGGAAGCAGCTATAAGAAAAGAAACTTTCACTCCTTACCCCAAGATTTTGGGCCCATTACTTCAAGGGGGGATGATATGGTTCCTATGCTCAAGCCCCACCCTAGGATATTGTTTTATGTGTTTATTTTCAGTTATCCATGTTACATTTTTGTAATGTTCTGTTGACACCTTTAGAGCAGTTAGATCAGAGGGAGAGAGAAGATGCAGGCAAGGAGACAGCTAGGTGTGTGAGTGTTTGTGGGAAGACCAGAGTAGGGGGAAGACTTTAGGATGGTGTTACTCCATACAGTGATAAGGTGTATTAACTTCTTCGTTGTTGTGATGGATTTGGTTTTCTGGTGTTGGGATTCAGCTTTCTGGTGTCTGAAACAATGTTTTGCTTTTGTATTCTATATGGAGAGCCTGTTGTATTTTGTGATTCAGAACTATGCCAGCATATTCATAGCTGCCATCAGTGCTGTGAATATTCCTTTAACAATAACATTAGGTTGTACAAGTCTTTCATATTTCTTTTTCTTTATTTTACATGTTTTATTTTTATCTTAATAACGTTGAGGTTCTTATGACAAATGGAACCCAATGAAGCCAAAGACCTGAGAGCGTTGAAGTTCATTTCTCTAAGGCTAACAACAGTGCTCTGTACAAAGGAAATAGAAGTTGTACTGAGAGGGGAAGGCACTGATATCTGATGGAAGGGAATGGCTTACTGAAGAAGACAATAATTGAGTTGATTTTGTTTAAGGAAACCAGGGCTTATAAAAGACAAAGATGAGAGGGAAAGGTATTTCAGACAGGGAAGACAACCAGTGCAAAGAGATGAGGTATGGAACCTCTTGTTCAAGGAGAAAAAAAAAGAAAACACACACACACAAATAGGGCAGGATAGATGGAATATCAAATTCATGGAGAGAATAAAGTTCAAGAATATTGGAAAGATAAGAAGATGTTAGGTCAAATGGAGGAATTCTTTTCTTTTTTCCTAGATGTGATAATGACACAAAGGAAGTGTATGATATGAGATTTGAATCCTGACTCCATGTCCAGCACTTTGTCCATTTTGTAATTTATCCACCTTTAATGATGAGGTTAGAAGACAATGCAAAAAATTCAGGGAAAAAAATTAGGGAGAGAAGTTGTGACTTTGAGCAAATTTGACTTTTCAAGAACTTTAATTGAAAAGAGGTGATAATAATATGAGAACTATGGAAGATCCTAGGATCTATTGAGAGGTGATGTTGCTGCTTGTAATGGCAAGCAAAATAGTACTTTATTCCTTGTTTTAGCTATTCAAGTGCCTTTGAACATCACCTTTGATTGTGTCATATCTTTGTCGGAAACATTATACATTGTGTTACCCTTAAGTATAGAGACATTCCCTGCCTTAAAAAGCCTAAGGTCATCACACAGCGCCCATGGTGGGAGGAGCTTCCCAAAAGAACATAATAAGAAAGGAAGAACAGAAGGGCTGGAACAGGAAAGAGCAGAGCAGATCAAAGCGTGAGCATGACTTGGTACAAAGCAGAACCTAGAGAGAGAATGTTTGTGATGTTATCACTCGTCCATGCTTCTGTCTCTTGTTCTGTGTTGGTGTTACTTTGTCAGACAGAAGCACTTTGTCTTGATTTCTCAGACAGAAGGTGAATTGAGATGATAGTGCTAACAATGTATGAAATATTGTTGTAGCACTATTGAGCTTTGTTTCCCTAGTTTCGTTTCCTAGAAACAGAAACTGTAAAGAACTTGGGGTGGAGCAGTCCCTGTGAGCAGTAATATAGAACAGGAGTGGAGAGCTGACCACCAAGCAACAGGCAGATGAATCTAGGCAAGAGTTGGAAGCATGGAAGAGGAACCATGAGGTTTGGAAGTTAGCCTCCAGTTAAGATGATGTTATGGGAATCTGAAGATCTTCCCTGCCCCTAGGCCCTTTGTTAAAGTGGCTACGTGACCCTGAGGACCCTTGGATATTTGAAAGTATACTCTGTTCCCTAATAGGCTGAATGTGGTCATGTGGAGCCTGTGGCGCCAGGCTTGTTTTCCAGGAATGCCCGTGCCTTGTAGCTTTGTGATTGGGCAGTGGGTCTA
>CM053580.1:108443242-108469801 GCA_028627135.1 Pseudochirops cupreus
GATTATGAATATTCACATTTCTGTAGAGGGAGAGGGACAGGGTGTAGGGTGGATGGGGGGGCCAGGATAGGAAGAAGGGACATGTAATCAGACTCTGACAGTGTGCTCACTAGGGAGAGGTTCTGTGTAATTTCACATGTTCAGCCTGTATGTGATTGCTTGTCCTTCCAGTGGGGATGTGTGGTGAGGGAGGAGGAGAAAGAATCTGGAATCTGGAGTTCCATGATCAAATGTTATGAATGTGTATCTATCTATCTATCTTTGTAGATATATATATACTAATACTAATAATACTATTTATCTGGTACTTTAAGATAAGCAAAGAGCTTTGCATTCATTATCTCACTAGATCCCACAAGATGACCATTTTATTTGTAGGTCAAATTAGTGTAAGTTCATTATTTTCTCCACCTCTAATCAGTAGCACAGGATTAGGAGTAATAGAAGCAAATAGTGAGAATAATACATGCTGCCTTTTTGACAAGGGATGATCAGACATAGGAATGGGGAAAAGGATTCAAGAATAGTAAATAGAATAAAGGTGAACTCATCCACTAAAAAATCAAGAAAGCAAAAAGAAGCCTGTTAAGGTACTTTGGGGAAATAGTTTGTGAAAGAAATGCTGGATACAGGGAATGACAATCACAGTGAGGCTGAAGAACAGAGTTAGGCATCGTAAGGTATAAGGAAAGTTGGAACAATAAAAGATTATCATAAGATAAAGGAATTTCAGAGTTCATTAAGTATAGCACTTGTGGGTGATGGTAAGATCAAGGGTGTGATTCACATCTCTCTCTAGAGTTGAAGTAGGATGAAGGAAGTTCATGAGAGTTGGCAATGTTGAGTAACTGAGAAATAAGAATATTTGAGAGAATGTCAATATGTATGTTGAAGCTCCTTATCTCAAAAAGATGGGGGAGGTTTTGATTACATTTTGTATTAATTGAAGAAGAAGGTGAATAATATCCTAGTGATTGATAAGAAAGTAGTCCCTACCATCTAGATTAATTGATAAATATTGATATCATTGACCTTAAAAGAGTAGACTACTAAATGATGATAATAGATGGAGAGTCTTAATATGGTTTTCACAGTGCATTCTCACTTCCCTGCCATGACTAATGAGTTAGGTAGAGAGAGAGAAGAGGGAAGTGGCATGAGAGAAAATATAACCAATATTGAAGAGGGTTATGATATCACTAGGAGGTAACCAGATTACAGTGAGTGAAAGAAGATGAAAGGAATGATAAAGGAAGAGGCTTAAGATGAGATAAAGTTTGTTAATTATGATTTAGCTATTCTTGACAGTATCATGGAAAGTGCTAGCAATTTGGAATAAACATTGGAAGGAGGAATAGATTTGAGAAGCAGAGGGAGAGGGCACTTGAGAATGGCAAATAGGTCCTAGTTGTCTATAATAGGTGAGATCAAAAAAATGTATAAGGGGGATGGGAGTACTCTAACCATGGAGAAATAAGGCAAATCAGTGTCAACGTCTGGGGAGAGTTTTATTGAAGGGAGCTAAATTAATGGACTTCAAGATCATCCATAGGAAGACATTCTAGAGGATGTCAGGACTATGACAGTAGTTGGAGGGAGGGGGAGTATGAGGAAGTTTCATCTGGGCTGTACTACATGAACTTTTCTGGAGTCGTCCTAATGCTGATGAAAATATATACATACATATTCAAATAATTTATACTATGATAGAATCTGCCAGAATTACACTCTCTTGACAACCGATTAAAAAAAAAATATTGGTGAAGATTCCTTAAAAGAAACTTAAGGACTTTACCAAACGCTGTAGCAATGACTTGAAACATCCAACTGACCTTGGGCAGCAATTTGATCTGAGGTCCTTTCAAAGAGCGCCAGAAGAAGGTAATTCTGACTGCTCTGTTTTTCCAACCCACTACAGGCAGTAAGTGCAGCACTGGAATAACCAATGTTCAGTCATGGAATTCTAGTTTGTTTGTTTGTTTGTTTGTTTTTAATGCTTACTAACATGCTTCAATAAAACATTGTCACATCTCATCTGACATTGCATAGTCTTCCACACTGTTATTCAGCATCATTGTATCATGGATTGCTTTCATTCCATCACCCATATTTTAAAATATTTGCACAGGTTACAATTATGTTATTTTCATCAAAATTCTGGCCCTACCTGGCCTTTCTTTAACACAGGGTACAATTACACAAAACATCTCACTCCACATGTCGTTACAATCACCCCTGGTTTTCACAATAAGATACTAATTTTAGCAAAAAGAATAAGAATTAGAATTATAATTAATATAATTATAACAATAGCTCTGTGATCCTAGTGTTATTCCCTGCCTCTGCAGAAGCAATAACAGTAAGAAAGAGAAATGAAACAAGGACCCATACCATTTCCGTATAAAGAGAAAGGGATCCCATATCTTCTATTCTACCATGCCTACCTCTAGAAACAAGGGGATATTTTCTCTCATGAGTTTAGGATAGACTACAGTAGCAGTACTCCTTCAGGACACACTACAATAGCCCAGAGCATAAAGTTCTGTTGTTTTTTTGGTTTTTTTCCCCTGAATTGAAAATTGTGCTCTGTAATCCTCTTTACTCTTTTTAATGGAATGAATTCAACTGTAGGATGATGTATTTTTAAATCACCTTTTTAAAACTTTGAATGTAAGTGAATAAAAGATAGGCTCCAATTAAGCCAAATATTTTGTTAAATTAACTATGTACTTGCATAAGAATTCAGTACTAATTTGCAAAAAGATCTAAAATGATGTACAGGCTATCACAAAAGAAGCTGCTTATCATCCCTTCAATTCTGTTTTTCCCCTCTGGTAGAAAAAGGAAAGAAAGAAAAAAACCCTCATCATTCAAAACATTTCAACAATTCCTTTAAAATGTTACTCAGTAAATTCCCTGCATATCTATATCAATTTCCTCGTATAGCTTCACATTTTCTTCTTCATTGAAATTCTATTTATCCCTTCAACATTTAATTCTTGAGAATTTCAATTCCATCTTATTAACTTCTACAGAATATGAGGCATTGTTATCCTATCTAACATTTCCCTTAAAAAAATGAAATCTTCTATCAAAAAATCTAAAATACATATTTTACTGCTCTACTATTACACTTCTTTATATCAGATTCTAACCTATAGTCATTACTTCCCCCTAAGATTCTATCATTTGTACTCCAGCAATAGTTCCATATCCCAAAAAACAAGGTCCTCTAATTAGTTCATTCAACTGTTCAAGAATGAATTTGTAATTATGGTAAAAGAAGAATTTAATATCCCCTCTGCTTTTCATAGAGAGGGGAGATATTACAATAACTGTCTGGATAATTCAAGCGTCTTATTCCTGTGATATAATTCTTCAATTCCTATGCTATTACATATTTCTTAAAATGCTACTATTTTTCTCTCTTCCACCTAAGATGCCCATATAATAATACTGATATTTCAAATTGATAAAGCTATACTGTATGGGCCCAAAAATACAGGGAAAACCAGTGTGGTATCAATAAACAATTTCTGGACTCAGAGGTAAATGGTTGGCTTTTGTATCCCAACTCTGCTGCTTAATTACTGTGTAATCTGGAGGAAAGAACATTTAAATTTCTAGGCTTCAGTTCCCTCATTTGCAAGGAGATTGACTAATCACTCTTTAAAGTCTCTTCCAATTCTAAATTAATGTCTAAGTGAACAGTCTATGACTGTTTCTAATATGTAGTAACTAGAATAGTTAGCTTTCAAGAAGGTTGGCAACAAAAAAAATAGCCATTCATTTATTCATCCAAAAGTTGTAAAACAACCACTTTTTATAGTTCGTTGAAAGAAGCCAAAAGTTTAGCAAAGAAATATATTCTTCCTCAGAGAACTTACATTCTAGATGATTATTTTGTTTTGTTATCATAGCAATTCATGAAGATTCTTATAAAGTAAAGATGGGTATTATCAGGAGAGGATTATTCAACACTGCCAAACTTGCTGAAATTTGGAAGTACTGAAATAAATAAATATATAAATATATTCAATTGTAGGATCACTGTTGACAAAATATACTGCCCATTTTGTAATAACTCATAAAAGAAAAGTATAGAAAAAGTATCTCTCATATCCATTGATCAAAGGGATTGTATCTCTACTCTTGGCAATCACTTTTTGTGATCTCTTTTTTTAATAACCTTTTATTGGTATCTAACTTTTTTTTTACATTACTATAATTTCTCACAATCGCTCTCCCTTAAAGAGCATAAGACAAAAAGAGAAAAATGATTATAAGTGGTGAATATACAGGAAAATCTGAAAATATGACCCATGTACAAAATGTGTAGACTTTCTCTCTTTACAAAAGGGTAGGATGGAAATTTCTCATATCTCTTCATTTGAATCATGCTTATTCGTAATAATTTTCAAGCACTCACTTTTTTATGCATGTGTACATATATTTGGTTGATCTTTCCATTTACATTTCTGTATTCAATTTCTCTGTTTCTTGGCTCTGCCTACTTAACTGTATCAGTTATCTGCACTATCTTCATTATATTCATCATATTTGGCATTTCTAATAGCATAGTAATATTCCATTGTATTTGTGTACCACAATTTGTTTAGCCATCTTCCAACTGATGGGCATATACTTTGTTTCCAATTCTTTGCTATCACTCACACACACACACACACACACACACACAATATAAATATATTTTATATGTTTTGTTTTGTTTTGTTTTTCTTAACAATGGCCATATTGTTGTACAAACCGAATAATGCAATCTCTGGGGCAACAATATGGATGTTTTAGTCATTTTATCTGCATTTATCCAAACTACTTTCCTAAATAGTTGTACTGATTGACAACTCTACCAATATTTCACTCTGGCACCTAACTTCCCCAAAACACTCTGATATGAACTATTTCCTTCTTTTGTCATATTTTCCAATTATGGGATATGATAAGAAACTTGATTTTAAAATGATTGGCATTTCTCTTGTTATTAGTGATTTGAAGCATTTTTTTCAGATGGCTATTGATAGTTTGTATCTTTTTTTCTTTTGATAACTGGCTATTCATAGTTTGTATCTTTTTTTCTTTTGATAACTGGCTATTCTTACACTTTGACTATCTAGTGGGGAATGTTGTAGATACACACACACATGCAGGCACCTACAGGCATTAACCCAGAGAGAGAGAGAGAGAGAAAGAGAGAGAGACAGAGAGAGAGAGAGAGAGTTTTCGGGAGAAATTATGATACACACACACATTTCATATTGTTTATATATCATATGTATAATAAATTTGTGTATATATGCATACTCACATGCACATATAATGAAACCTATATCATACTATATGTATGTGTGTGCATATGTGTGTATGTGTCAATATATTAGTTTTTCAAGAGTTTCCTGATTTGAGGAGTGCCCACTAGATGATTCTAATAAGTTTCCAGTTTCTGTTGAACCTCTACGTATAATTATATCAAAGGATTCTAAGCTCGTTATAATTGAAATTGACATTTGAGTAGTAAATCACTTTGAGCAGAGGCTTATGAAACACCTTGGAAGGAGGATATGAGAAAAAAGATACCTCCCTCAATATCTTCTACTTCTGTTAGGGAAATTTTAAAGATACACTCTCATAGAAAGCAGGAATGAATGATTTAATGAGCAGTGATTTCATGCAAATATATATATATTTATATTTTTATATATATGTATACACACACACACATATATAAATACCAGTGATAAAATAATTTTTAAAAAAATAGTTCCTGTTCTCAAGGAACTTGCATTCCCATAGGGGAAACCACATATTCAGAAGAATTCAGATTTAAGTCACATGGAAAATTCTCACACTCCTTAGGATATATCCACAAAGCAGGTGTTAATACTTCTTTAATGTCTTTGCTACTGATAAAGATCATATCAATCCCTGATTTTAAAGTATTTGGCAGTGCCAAGGATGTTAGTAGCAAAAACTTTCTGGATTTTCACTAACTGTGGTTTTTTGTTTCTGTAAGAGCAGTTGCCAGACTGCATACAGATTCGGAGTGGCCAAAAAATAAAAAAATAAAAACAAGAACAACAAAATCTTCATAACTACAATATACACGTGCATTTTTTAAAAAAATGCAGCAGGACAGGTATTCAAAATGGTGCTGTGAAGACTCAGAAGAGGAAAATACAACTAATAGTTTTCTTTGAGGTTGAGGGATGAATGGGTTTGGGAATGAAAATAAAAGAAGGAAGAACAAGACCTTGTACTAAACTCTACAAGAATAATCAGAATACATACCCATATGCACATACATACATAAAAATACATATGTGTGTATGTGTTTGTGTCTATTTTTGCATGTATACTAGCCATACTAATATAGATATGCATGTATGCATGTTTGTATGTGTGTATATGAAATCTGCCCCCATACACTCACATGGAAATATCCTCACACTCCAACTCAGAAATTGCTCCCAATTCAGAAAAGAAAAACAAAACAAAATATCTCATTTGTTACTTTGAGACCTTCAATTTTCTATCAAAGGATGAATAGTATGCTTCATAATTAGTCCTCTGGAATTATGGTTGGCTATTATATTCTATTATATTGATAAACCTTCCTAATTCTTTAAAAGTTGCACATCTTTATTTAACACTCTTTCTAATATTCCTGGTATTATTAACTTTACTCTTCATCAGTTCTTATAAATCTCTCTAGATTTCTCTAAAATCATCTACTTCATCATTCCTTATATTACAATAGCATTATATCATATTTATATACCACAGCTTGCTTTTATTCCCAGCTTATAGGCACCCTATCATATACCATCTTTATACCATCACAAAAATTTTATAAAATATTTTTGTACACAGTAAGTGTTTGTTCTGCTTAGGACTAATACCTCCCTTAATCTACCCTCTCTCTAATTCCTTTCACCCCATCTTCTCTCATGTTTCCTCATTGAGTAAAATGTATTTTTGTACTTGACCTTGTCAGTGTGGTTTGTTTTTTTTTTATTCCTTTAACCAATTTGGATTAGAGCTAGTCAAGTTTCAGCTGTTTCACACTCTCCCATCCCTCATTTTTTTATATAGGTATCTACTTGCACACTCTGATTCTGTGATGTCATTTTGCCTAATCTTTCTTTCCTTCCCCCTGCCCACCCTTTCTAATCTCTTAAAATCTTTAAGACAGAATAGAACCACTCCAGAGCCTTGTTTAATTATGCTCTACAAGCAATGGGCAGAACTCTGATAGGCAAAGAGGCAAGAACATAATTCTGCTTAGTTCACAGAATATCAGTTGGCATATCACCTGTTGAAGAAATGTAAATGACTGTACTATCACATTTTGCCATTTTATAAAAAGTCACCTGTTTTAACATCCCTAGCTATAATAAGTCTTTCTTTTTTTTATTTTTGGGGGTGTGGTAAGGGTAACATTCCATGGATCCTGCTTAAAGCCTGTTAAGTACCTTTTGTAACAATGAACAGATGTCTCTATGCAACATGAAAGTTTAATGCCCCATTAAAGTTTGATAATCTACTTAGCTGGGTTTATAGCATGATAAAATTGACTAGCCCTTTTGGAAAAATAATCCATGAATCAATGTATCAGAAGTGAAGGAATAAACAACCTGGATCTTCCCAGTGCCTAAACTTTCTCCATTTCATTAACACAATCCAAAGAGATTCTTTTTATATATGCCTCCTTACCAACAATGAGTACCCATAAGCTTCAAATGAAAAAAGGACTTACAATTTATATAGTTACACATGCCCTTTGGTCTTCATGCAACATGTTTTGTTATCATTCCCAAGCAACATTATAGTTTCACAAAATTATCTAATCTCATTTCTTCATTGAATGGCACAAATATATGAATAAAAAACATATAATTATCAATATCTGATTCAAACACATATGCACTAAATAATATGTATAGTGTGATAATCTTTGATACATGAAATTATGAAATTCATTTTTGCATAATTTAACATTATTATATTTAAATACAGGAGGTGCTTGCTATATTGAAAGAGAAATCACTAGAAATATATTCATATGTGTGCAGACACTAAAAATAAATTACTGAGTGAAAAGTTGACCTACATTTGTATCTAAATAATACCACTATCATGGAAAGTAATGGATGTGTTCTAGAGAAATATCCAAGTAAAAGGACATTTGAGCAAGCTGGACTGGGCCTCATTCCTTTTTTTTTTTTTTTGAGGGGAGAAGGCAGGGCAGCTTAGGTTAAACAATTTGCCCAAGGTCAATCAGAACTAAGGTATTCCTGATTCCAGGGCTGATGCTCTATTCACTGCACCACCCAGCTGCCCCTAAGGACTCATTCTTGAAGGCATAAGCTTTTGCAAGCCCAAAGAAAACAGAGTTTGAAAAACTGAGAAATCTGTATGCTGAAGGCATAATCATGGTCCAACATATTGTTTTATAGATAAGGAATAGAGGTGTTATGAGATAAAGTGAGAAGTACAATGCCAATTCTTCGGAAATCAATCCAGTGTTCTTTCCATTACAACATCTGTGATTTACTTCCAAAACATAAACCTAAAGCTTAATGACTGCCTTTGTCTCTTGATTTATCCCATTAGATTCTGTGTTTGATAATAAAACTGGTGTTGTACCTATTATAAATATTTTATTGGTTTCCTGGTCTCTCAATTCAGAAATTTCTTATTATGATTACTCACTTTGGTTTTTCATATTATGCTTCAGTGTCTGAAATTAAAGTAAATTTCCCTATCATGGCTTTTGTTTATTTCTGTAGTGGGGATGCTAATTTTTCAGACTTTTACCCATTTCCTTTAAATTATTTTATTCTGACATATTCTCATTTGGTAGTTATTGATAACTGTATCCCTCTCTTTGCTATGAACTTTTTGTCATTCTCAGTTTTCTCTTTTGTTAATTTGAATATAAGAGAGATAAATTTTCCTTTTGGGATCACTTCTGTCACATCCTATAAATTTTATTCTTAGTGCTCATTACTGTCATTCTTCTTAACACAATTTTTCATTTTTTCAAAGATTTGGTTTTTGAGCAATCAATTATTCATGATGTTCTATATGGTTCATTTAACACCTAAATGTGCCTCCATACACATGAAAACACATGTATATGAACAAATTTTCATATGTGCATTGTACATAAATACATGTGTGTGCATATCTGTACATACATTATGAGCACACATATATAAAAAAGACTTTTGGACATATGAGATTACATAACATTTATGAAACTCATACAAAGTATTATAGGCCTTCACATGAGGAATTAGTTTTTATGATCAAAGACTAACTCAATGTAAATGTAATGTAGGGAATGATCCTAAGGACACTCATTGGCATCTTCTGGTAGTCCTATGATTAGGTTAATTCTGGTGACATATGACAGATCACACAATCTATAAAAGTCTAATCTTGACTCTTAAAACCCCCACAGTCTCTTCTCTTTTCTATGTCCTTCCTTTAGCACAGGGATACTACAATGGATGGTTTTAACCTTCATGTCAAACTCAGGATCCCAAGAGATTAGAGCTCTTGTGTCCAAGTGTTGTTTACCTAGCATTTGATGACCTCTTAAATAACTCAGAGAAGTAGGTGACAATAAATAAGAAAATGAGCCTAAACCATGATGTGGATTTCTAGAAAATGTAGACCTAGAATGACAGGATTAAAGTGAACATGAAATACCTATTTAGCGGCTCCAAAAAAGCTTTTCATGTTATGATGTGAATTTTTGGCTCTAAGGAAAATTTATTAAGGTAGCACTGACTGAGCATTGAATAGGCTGGCTCAAGAGCTATATGTTGGCATAGAGGGGTGTAGATGAACAATATGTTGACTGAGTTTCAGTTATGAGGGCTGTTAGTAGCCAAAATAATAATAATTACTATAACAACAAAAATAACTAACATCCATACCATACCTACTACATGCCATGTAATATAGTAAACACTTTATAAATATTATCTCATTTAATCCTTGTGACAACTCGGAGAGGTAGGTGAGGCAAAGGAAGGTAAAGTGAATTATCTGGGCTCAATCATTTAATGAATCCTAACCTGGATTTGAACTCAGGTCTTCCTAACTTTAGGACCTGTTCTCTCTCTGCTGCATTACCAAGCTGGCCCTAATTACAAATAGATTCAGGTTTAAGACATTAATATGGATCTTTTATTTTGTTACTCCTTTTTAGGATTCTTGGTATTACCACAACTTTGCATGATATCTTGAAGGAACACAAGTGTATTGTTGATAGCATAACTATTATTATTCATAGACTATTGCATTATTTTCATAATATAACTCAGGAATAGTAACTAAAATAATTTTCCTCTACATTACGTTATCATAGCCAATCATCTTCTATGAAAACCTTCAATACAAAGAATGGCTAATCACCATTTAGGACAATCACCCATTTCATTTGATGCAGTGAATGCTAAGAAGACCAATATATGTTCAATCCAATTAAATAATCATTTATTAAGTACATACTAAACTTCTGTATGTATTTTCTAAGCTTGGGTAATCAATGGAATTCTTGTATGACATAATTTAGGCAGTATGAGTTTATCATTTTTTTTTGCATGGTTTGTTAGACTGATATTCATATCATTTTTAAACCTTACTGAGGTAATTCAGTCTTGCTGTGGGGATCTGAAGCAATTACTATAATGTCTTATTATTAATAGGTAACAATAGGTGAATGTGGAAACTAACTGAATCCAAACACTTTGATTTTTAAAAATTGCAACTGAGGAATTTTAGACCTTGAAAATTAAGTATAGCAATCACTATAATGTGAATAATATAGTACTATACTACATTTTCATTTCTAGAAGTTTAGCTAATATGTTATATATCCCTCAAAAGATAGATTTCAATAAAGAGTATGTAGTACACCTCAAATATTCATATTGTAGTTGTAGATTATTTTTACTCCCTTTGCTACAATATCAGTAAAATTCTTTTCCTAATTTAGTAGTCTTCAGAAAATATGGATTCTGGAATACACTTTTTTTTCCCTATATGGACTCTATCCATATTCAAAAACCATAACAATATAGAAAAGATAGCAAAACTATTAAGATATACACGTTATTCAAAACTATACACTTTAAGCTAAATTATGCTATGAAATTCTTACATTTTAGATTTCCTAAATATCTTTACATTTAGCATGACTATAGACTTTAATTGTAATACTGGCACCACTTAACTAAAATTGATTATGTGGTGGATTTTTTCAATGCATCCTAAAGAAATGTCTCATTTTTATTAACTTGATTTATATTAACATTCTTTAGAATGGATGATTTATGAGTTATAAATATGCATAAGATGAATTTGTTTTTCTATGATGCTGCACATTTGTCTTTACATGATGACCTTGTCAGAAAACATTTGTTATGATCAAAACAACCTGGAACACTTTACTATACAATTGTTTAAACTAGGACTATTCCATTTTCCTCATTATATCATGATCAATTCAGTCATATGCATAAAATGACTTCTTGTCAGGGAATTCACTTATGCTTTCTATGCTCAGGAATAAGTCAGACTATTACAGAGCAAGAATAACTTAATTTTATTTGGTGGTTTATATATAAAAGTCTATTTAAAAGACTATTAAAAAGTCTATAAAATTTTTTTAGTCTATAAAAAAACCTTTTATGTAGATTATCTCACTGAAACACAATACTGTAATAATGTATACGTATATATGTACATACACACATGTACATACATATAAACACATGTGTACATGTATGTATTCCAATTTCACAGATGAGGACATTAAGAATCAGAGAAGTGAGGTGATGTGCCCTTGGTCATGCAGTTAAGAAATGCATTGGAGGTGGGATGCATACTATGATTGTCTTCCTGACACCACGTCAACATTAAGCCATGTTGCATCTCTTGGCAAATATGTGATTTGTGACAGGACAGAATGTATTAGATTGTCCCTTGGACTTTTATTTTTCTTTTTTATTCTACACTAAAGTTTTCAAATATAACTTTCACAATCTTATTTTTCAAATTTAGAAGAAAAAAAAAGTACCTTCCCTAACTCGTTAAGAAATAATACTGCAAGTAGAGTAATAATTACAATGAGCCATATTCATTCACGGCATGACTCCCATATGTGCCTGAAGCTCACATGGAATTTTTCTGGCCTACTTTAGTTGATTTATATATTACACCAGGAGAAAACAAAACATATGCTGTGTTCTCATAAACAAAGCAATTTTAGAAAGATTATCAGTTTAAAAGAGAACACAAATCCTCAAAGGTGTTGAAGTGTCACGTGTAACATTCAGGCTTAATTGTGAGAGTTGAACAAATGAGACAAGTGTGAAAGTCATGTACCCAAAACAAATTAAAATTAGTTCAATTAATATACATATAAGGACAGTAGAAAAGAGGAGGAAAGGTTTATTTTTTCTTCAAGTAGTTAATATAATACATGTAAACATTTATGTTATTTTTGTTGTTGCCATAATATTAGATAATTTTGGAAACAATGAAGCTTTCCTATTTACTCTTTTCTCCAATGGTAAGATTTTGCCTTTCATTATAATGGAGGGAACAGGGTCCTTAGTACCACAAAGGCAATTCAGCTTTAAGCTTTGTCTAGAATTTGGGGTGTCATTATTTATGCACACTGCTGATTCACTCCCATTAAAGCAAAATTTCCTGTGTCTTTGTTCCAAGATACATAATTTTTTTAGTTTAAAAACTGTCAAATATTTTTAAAAGTTTATGCATTTAAAAAAAATGTTATGTGGATATTTTGATAGCACCTGTGGAGTTTAAAAAGTCTATGAGATAAACAGTTTTAAATTTGCAATAAACAGTTTCATATTGTTGTGCCCCAACCCAAATCCCAGGTCACTACACATTACCTGATTTGTGTCCCACCATTAAGCCCCTTTATATTTTTGTCTTTGGCTCTATCTTACACCCTGTAATAGCTTGAAACAGCTTAAGGCATAGTCCTGGGTACTCCCAGGTGTACTCCCCTCCTTCCTGAATCAGCATTACTGTATATTCTCCCTGAATCAGCATAGTGTACAAGGATCAGCCTGGGGTTATGGTGCAAGACTATCTTATGTAAAGACCACCCTGTCCTGTTCTGCTGACAAAACAGGATCCCCACACCCTCGACCCAGAACAGGACCCTGGTCTATTCTGGGAGATTGACTGTTCCCCACTCCCCCATTACCCACAAACCTTCCCACAGGCACCCTCCACCCTGTTGTGGGTAGCTGACCATGACCCTCTATCCTGTGACCTCCACCCTGTTCTAGGAGGGGCCCCATTGTCACAGGAAAGTTACACCCTTGTACCCTTGCGCCATATTCTCAAATTAGCCCTGAGCTATACATCTAACCAATGGCTGTTCTTGGCTTCTGTATGTCATTGCTTCTTCTAGCTCCCCTCCCTGATTGTGGTTTTTGTGGTTTTAGCCTTTTTAAACAGTGGTCATACTTTCAATTGAGGCCTCAATTTGAGTTTACACTCTGGGGTAGCCACGAGCTTGATCAATAAATCCATATCTAAATTTACCTTGAACCCAGGTCTGTCTGGGCTCACTCCTATTCTCTGCACACAATATGTGCAATTGGAGCTTGCAAGAGATATTCAGGCTGTACATATATCTCCTGGATTTTGTTTTCATCCCTACCAGTCAGCGGAGATGACAACACCATTTATGCTTAACCACTGAACGCTTTTTAAGCACAAAGCAAAAGCAAATATAACCACAGAATAACAATTCAGACATAAATCTGGGTCACAGTCCCTCACCAATGTACATATAGTCTTTAGGGGATAGTGGGAACAAACTTTCAGAAACCTAGGAGCAAAGAGCATGAGTATGGAGACTCATGGTAGGGGATATTCATATATCTGGAATAATGGTCTTGAAATACTTGATCTCCTTAGAGAGGAGTACGTACTACACATCACAGAAGTTGGATAGTTTTAAAAGAGTTTTAATGAATTTATTAGCAGGACAGGGGAAATGTTATTCTATAATTTAGTCAAAAGATATTTATTAAGCACACATTGGTCACAGAGCATTGCTCTAAATTGAAGTCAACATATTTTGAATGTCCTATTTTACAAAATGAGTCTCATGGTTTAGATGGTGTAATGGTAATTAATTTACCAGGTATTTAGCCCTTAATAACTAAGGGCTAAGTACCTCTGTGAAATAAACAGAAGGTGTGAATTCTGTCTCCTGTTGCTGACATAACAGGAAGGGGTTGTCTGAGAAAGGAGGCCAATACGTGTGTGTGTGTGTGTGTGTGTGTGTGTGTGTGTGTGTGTGTGTGTGTGTGTGTTTAAGAAGAGCCCAGAGAAGAGACAGTCAGAATCAAGAACTTTTGTGTTTGGTGAAAGAAGCTGTTCTGCTGAGAGATCTGGTGAAGGCCAAAGTGGCTGCTGCCTCCTGGAAGGCTGAGATTTCTTTTAGAACCTAGGGCCAGCTGAAATGCTAGAGGACTGAAGAAACATGACCAGGATAAGACTTTGTTTGTGGCTTGGTTGATCCTTGAGTTACCAGCAACAGAAGTTGTGAAGGTTTTGAGATGTGCTGGACTCTGTGAACTTCAGTGTGTAGCAGGAACAGCCTGGAGATCTGGACAAGAACCTGGGAGCTATCTGCCTCTGAATCCAGGTTATTGATGGACTCAGGTAGCATCTGGGACCGTGGAAGTGGATCCAGGAATAATGAGAGACCACCCCAAATCAAGACAAAGAAAGGGCCTCTCCTTGGATATTGAATGGGTGATGAAATTGAAATTTACTAGACACCTAGGGGTGGAGGGTTTGTGTAATTTTCTAATGACTGTGTTTAGTGATTAATGATACTTAGTGACTGATTGCTAGATAAGTGACTAAGTTAATCTATAATTGCCCCATGAGTGGAAGATTGATTATTGTATTGTGAGATGAGTGAATGACTGAGTGAGGAAGCAAACCTCCTTAGGGATATCAGAGGATAATTCTTTTGTTCTTTGGTCTTAATATTGTGACCACTTTGGTGAAAACTATGTGGCCATTGTAATGCTAAGCTGTTGTGAACACCATATTGTGATTTTCTGTGATAAGATGTAATGTTGTGAATATTACATTGTGATTTGTTGTGAATGTTTGCCTTGATTTGTAATGGAATAAATGGAGTGTTCACTATACTGTTTAATCATTCTTTTGGGAAGCTGCTTGTGCATGGCATTACAGATGGTAGGACCACTGAAGGATATAATGTGTTTTAAATATATACCAATGGGTGAGGCCTCTCCTTTTCTAATTATTCTATTCTTCTATTTGGTGAAGTTATTCTTACTTACTTGGGCTTCTGGACTATACTGTCTTAAGCACATTTAGTGTAAACAGTGAATATAAGGACAGAATATGCAGAGATTTCCAGATATCCTTCCTTGCTTCCCTAAGAGATAATGCTAAGCTCTTTCAATAAGGAAATTCCTTAAACATGGAATCTGCAGGGATAGTCCAGGACCTGAAGAGCTTTTGTTCCTCAAGGCTTAGAAGGCAGTGTTATGGGAATCTGAAGATTTAACCTGCAGCTAGGACCTTTGCTTAAGTGGCTCTGAGAGCCTTCCCCTATTTGAAAGTATACTCTGCCCCCTAATAGGCTGAATGTGGTCACATGGAGCCTGTGGTGGGAGGCTAATTCTTCAGGAATGCCCATGCCTTATTACTTTGTGATTGGGCAGTGGGTCAAGAGGTCTGTGACATTCTCTGAGCCAGGATAAGGCTATATATATGCCCTGATGTGAGGTTTTGCTTTGGGGCTCACTTTGAGAAGAGTTGTGTGATTTGGTCAGATGAGACTCTGGGAAGCCATTGAGCCCCCCCCCCCCACCCTGGCTTTGAAAAACCCAGGTGTTAATGCTTCCCTGTCTGATAACTTACTAGGTATGGATGTAATGGTCAGATGATTGGAAGCCTGTCTGCTGATTTGTTTGGCTGTCTGCTTGTAACTTCTGCTTGTTAACTTGTGTTTTTTATTCTGTTTGTATTCTCTCTAGTTCAGGGTGCTGACTTTTTCCCCTGAACTAGGTAAATGATATGTCTTTGATGAAAGGGAAATTTTTAACCCATTTTGAGTTGCTTTCCTTTAGAAAAGCAGATCTAAGTACCTGTGCTAGTAGCCACTCTGAGTATGCTAGGGTGCTTGCTGATACAGGCAGTAAAGAAGACATACAGGTCTGAGGGCTTCCCCTCCTTCAAAGTGTAGGTGGAAATGAGCACTAGGACAGATAAGACTCCCATTTCTACAGCCAACTTTGCCAAGCAGCAAAGAATTCTGCTTCCTTCCAATTAGCTCCCAACATAAACAATTTTCCTCCAGTCTAATTTTCAGCAGATGCTCCAGTTTATAGTCCTCCAGTGATCTGGGCTCAGCTAAACTTGGCTCTTTTCAAGAATCAGCATGAATTCACAATTCTACTTCTGTTCCATAGTTAGTTTCTCTCTTCACTCTTAGTCTATCTTTCTCCTCATCTTTTAGCTCTCACTTTCCTCCAAGCAAGGATTCCTTATATGAAGTAACTCACTTTTACTTTTATCATATAAAAATCAGAACCCATATTTCTTATACTTGCACTACAAACTGGCAATATAAATTTGTTTTATAGTCACACAATTCTGAATCTCCCAAGCTACCATTCTCAAAGTCTTTATAATAGCCATACACAAATAGGCTTTGAAGAAACAGGACCCCAGACAGGTTTTTTTATTCGATAATACTTTTCTTCTTAAACATACCTTCAAATAAATAATAGGTTATTAAGTGAGAGCCTACTTACTTTCAGGTCCTTTCAGAATTGTTGTTTTGTTGTTGTTGTTTTTTAATTAATTTATTTATTTTCTCATTTACATCATTCATTTCCATGAGATTTTGAGTTACAAATTTTCTGTTTGTTTTTTTTATAATTTTTTTTCCATGAATACTTTTTCTTCGAGGGGATACTTTTCTCAACCTTTTTCCTTTCAAATAGCCTTTTTGTGGCCAGTTTCATTAAACAATGGTAACTAAATAAGAAAGGGATACATTGCCTTAAAAAAATGGGAATCATCAGTATTGAATTAATAACTGAATTGATGAGATCCCCAAATAAGGCAAGATGGAGCAAAAAAAGAAGATGACAGGGCAGAGTTTTAGGAGGCACAATCTATTTATGTGCATTGCTATGATGAAGATGCAGCAAAGGAGACTGAGGAGTGATTATATATCTGCAAGGAAAAAGAATAGAAAGCTTTGTTATTGTAACGCCGTGCACAAGAAGATTCCCAAAAGAATGCTACCATGAACAGCTTTTAAGGCTCTGATTACACCATATAGTGAACACTCCATTTATTCCATTATAAATCCAGGCAAACATTCAATCAATTCACAATACAATAATGAATCTTCCACTCATGAGGCAACCATAGATTAACTTATTCAGACACTTATCTAGCAATCAGTAAATAAATGAAATCATTAGAAAACCATACAAACCCTTCACCCCTCAGTGTTCAGCAAACTTCAATTTCCTCAGGCATTCTATATCCAAGGAGAGGCCTTTTCTTCATCTTGATTTTGGGTGGTCTCTCAGATTCCCTGGATCCCCTTCCATGGTCCCTATTCCTATTTGAATCCACCAGTCAGCTGGATTCAGACACAGATAGCTCCCAGATTCTCATCCAGTCCCCCAGGCAGTTCCTGGTACAAACTGAAGTTCACAGGGTCTGGCACATCTGAAAACCTTCACCACTTCTGTTGCTGGGAGCTCAAGGATCAACCAAGCCACAAACAAAGTCTTATCCTGATCATGCTTCTTCAGTCCTCCAGCAGTTCATCTGGCCCTAGGACCCAGGAAAAATCTCCGCCTGACAGGCAGCCCTCTCAGTCTTCCTGGTGGCCTTCACCAGATTCTGGTCTCATATAAAACTCCAACTCAGTTCTCAGTCCAGCAGGACCAGCTCCCAGATGCTGGGACAATCCTGTCTCCTCCACCAGAAGCCACCAGGAGGAACATTTCTGATTCTGATTCTCCATCTCTGGAATTTTTATATGCACACACTGGCCTCCCGTCTCAGCCAACCCCCTCCTGCCATGTCAGCAACAGGAGACAGAGTTCAAGCCCTATGTTCATATAGGAGAGAGAGTTCATACCTTCTGCCTCATACAGGAGACAGAGTTCACACCTTCTGCCTCTCTCAAAAATTACTTAGCCCTAAGTTACCAAGGGCTTAGTATCTATTAAATTGATTACTGTTACAGTTTTGAAAATCAGGTTGGGGAAAATTATCTAGGAGGAAAATGTTAATAATGTCACATGTAGGGAGGACAAGAATTAGGAGTCCTGAAAAAAGGCAGTTATGTTTGGAGATTAAGAGATTGCTGATACCTTTAGAGAAAATATTTTCATTTCAGTGATATGGACTTTAGACTTTAGAAAGTTTAGTTGGGAATTAAACAAGCAGAGGCATTAAGTATAGAAAACGTTTTTGTTTTTTTTTTTTTCCAGGGCATTTAGCAAAGAAGGGAAAGAGAGATATAGGATGAAAATTTATGAGGATGAAATGATCAAGTGAGGGGTTTTTTGAGGATGGAAGAGACAAAGGCACATTTGGAGGCAGCAGAAAGAAAGAGGTTGATAATGGGAAAAATCTTCTGGAGAAGACAGATTGGCATGGGACTAAAGGTACATGTAAATCATTTTACCTTACCAAATAGACGGACCATCTCTTCTTTATCAGAGATTGTAGTAAAAGGTGGAGGTAGTCAAGGGTATTATGAGTCACATGAAATGAGGAAGAGGGGAGAAGAGGTGGCTCCAGGCAAATGGCTTCTATTTTTTTTTGAAGAATTGTAAAGCAAATTCCTTACATGAGAGGGTGTTGCAGATCTAGAGATGTCCAGCTATTGGCACAAGATACAACTGAACTTTATTTATGTTTTTGGAAAAGCCTTACCTCATACTGAAAAACAGGTAGCTATACTGTCTATACAGAGGCTGAAATAAGCTACAGACAACTATTTGTTGTCAGTTGCATATTAATAGTTCAGTGAAAACAAAATTAAAACTACAAGGAAATGATTAGCAAATATAATTAGTTATGATGGTTAAATCTTTGCACTTTTATAGTAGTTTTGATGAATAATGCAAATTTATTGTGTTAGTGGAATTTTATCCAATTCTTTTTTAAGAATTGGTAAGAGTGATATTATGAAATAGATGGTAAAGTTTCTACCTTTAGTTTTATGAGTATAATGGAAAATTGTCTTAACAAGCAGGTGTCTAATTGTTGAAAAGTACAATGTGGAACATATGGATGGAGGTTTGTAAGCTGACAATAGTTTCCTTACTATTTATGGAGAAATCAAAGAAATAATAAAAAATGCCAATGGAAAGCAAGGATAAGATTGATTATTTGAAAATGTCTAATTTTTCCTTACTAATGTTGTTATGTTTGCTTTAATTTTAGGAAACTAATTAAGAATTGGGAATACTAATATATTCTGAAATGTCTTACCTTCTCCTTAGTCACTTTTATTATGGTACTTTGAAAGATTATTGGTTTCTTTATGTAAGCATTCAGTCCACCAATAATACATGAAATCTCTCCACAAAATCTCCTACTTTGTGATTCTTTTCTATGTTTTCTTATAAATCTCCCTAAGGAAATTAATCCAATGCACTGTAGGGTTTTTGACTCTTGTTGTTAACAATATACCAATGAAATTGCCTATATATTTCTTCCCTTTCTTATTAAAGTAAAGATAAAAATAATTCAGAATATTTTGGGAAGATCGTAAAAATATATTAGAGGTGACTTGCAATCTTGACATTCAAAAATATATATTTGTTTGGTCATTTCAGTCATGTCTGACCCTTTTTGACCCAGTCTGAGGTTTTCTTGGCAAAGATATTGAGGTGGTTTACCATTTCCTTCTCCAGCTGCTTTTAGAGATGAGGAAACTGAGGCAAACAGGAATAAATTACTTGCCTAGGGTTGCATGGCTAGTAAGTATCTGAGGCCAGACTTGAAGTCAAGAAGATGTGTCTTCCTGATTTCAGTCATGGCACTGTATCCACTGTGCTGCCTCCTGCCCTTATATTTAATAATATAATGAAAAATCATTTCATTTTAGTCATTATATATTGGTAACACCACAATTTTCATTGTGTTATTGATATTGCTGTTGAGATTGAGGGTTTTGGAGTGCACAAGACTCCAAATATCAACACACCAGGTCATGCCAAATGAATTCAACTCGAGTATTCTCTCAACCAAAGTAAAGCAAAATTTATTAATGATTTGCCACATGAGAAGTTTGTATTGACAAACAGACCAGAATAATCTGACACAGAGTAATTCTGTGCTAGACTGATTTCTCAGCCCCTTAGTGGAGGCAAGATGCATCTTGTATACAGAAAAGACTGTGGGAGGATTATGGGATGGTCTAGAGGAGGAGTTTGGAGAGGATCTTGAGGAGGAGTCTAAGGAAGATCTTTCATGGAACTGAGGTCAGACTCCAGTAATGGGATTAAAGGTGGGAAATAGCTAAAGGCTACCAGAAGATCACAAAGGAAGGCTAGGCTAGTTTAAGGGTAACAGATTTGGATATGGATATATTGATAGGATCAAGGTTGGGAAGTACCTGGACAATGAAAGGCTAGGTTAAGTTAAGACCCTTCCCAAACTCTTCCTCTAGACCACCCCTAGATTCCTCCCACAACCTTTTTGAATATAAGACCCTATCTTGCCTCCTTGAGAAAGAGAATGTCGGAAAATTATCTAGTGCAGACTCACTCTGTGTCAGATGATTCTGCCCCACTTGTCCAATGCAAGCATCACAGATACAGAGGCTCCTTAAGAGTCTATGCAATATGGTGAAACTTTAATAAACTTTGCTTTTCTTTGGCTGAGAGAAGACTTGAGTTGAATTCATTCAGCAGGACCCAGAGTGTTGGTATTTTGGGGTCTCAAGCACCCCTAATCCTTAAACCTCAACACTATCTCTATGTGGTCATATAACTCATTAAAAAGAATAAAACTGTCCTAAAATTTGTGGGTTCAAATGATTTCTTTTTTTTTCTTGGTATACTGTACATATACTCCAAAAAACACTAGCTAGAGAAACTTAGAAATCATTAGGTCACACATCAATGTTTAATATTTTTTTTTCTTAAAAAAGATATTAAACACAAAAAAATGTTGCCCAGATTCATCATTCACACTGTACTTGGTCCTATATTACTTTATTTCCAAAAGAAAAATGGGGTGGGGGGAAGTTTTGATGTTATTGGGAATATTCAAAAGTATGTTTCAAAATTTATGAATTTGAAGGGCATAATAATCAGATATGTAAATTCCTGGGTGTTTATTTTAAAAATATTCTTACTAGTTTTCAAACCATTATGCAATTTTTTAAAGGTTTATGCAGAAGGGCAAGATTGTAAATCTCTATATGCACCCATAGCAATAATATAATTGCTTAAAAAGGACATAATTTTCTCAATATACATTTTCAACTTTTCCTTCTGTAACAGAAGGAGCCATTTTTTCCATGATGAACTTTGCATAGCAATAAATAATTGAGAGGAGACACAGACAGAAACAGTGAAACCAAAGAGATGCAAAGAAAGAAAGAGACAGAGGGAGATATTAAATGATTTGCATAAAGTCAGTAAATAGCACAAGGAGAATTAAAACAAGTTTCCTAGTCAGTGACTTTTCACTATACTACATAAATTTCAATTTTATTCAATTAATGTGTGTGTATTTATTTATTATTTTTAATTTCTGCAACAAACTATTGACTATTTTTGGTGCTGACAGATACAAAAAATAAAAATAAAACAGTTCTGGCTTTGAAGGAACTTACATTCTTAAGGGGGAAGACAACAGATATACCATAAACATATGTAAATGTATGCAAAATATATATATATACAAAATAAGTACAAGTATTGTATTACTCTCAAGGTAGCAAGGTTGGCAGTCTGAGAACTTTACCAAACACTGATACTTTTCACCTCTGGTATTCTGCTTTGAGGAGGGGATTGACTGCCTCCACTTCAAGCATTCTAGTAGTTGTCTTCATCACATCTTACCTGGATTTCTGCAATACCTTCCTTTCTTCTTCCTGTCTCAAGTATTTTTCCTTCCAATTCACCCTTCACACGGCTATCAAATTATTTTCCTAAATTCAGATCTGAAACATGTCACTCACTCAATTAAAACAAATAAACAACAAACAAAGGACATCAACAAATAACCTTCACTGGCTATCAATTGATTCCAAGGCAAAATATAATTCTCTCTTTTTTCATGTAAAATCTTACAAAACATTTCCTTCCGGCCTTATCACATCATGTTCCTCTTCCCCTACTCTATATTTCAGATAAACTTACCTCCTTATTTTTCTTTTCAAGTGATTATCCAGCTCCCTTTTCAGTTCCCCATAATTGAAATAAATTCCCACTTTAGTGCCTCACAGAATACGCTCCCCATGTTTTTCCCTGTCAAGTGACTTCAAATGGTACCTTTTAAAGGAAGCCACTGTTGATTTCCTTTCAGCATAAAGGGGCCATCCCTTTACTCATTTCTTAAAGAAACCTATTCACTGAATGGGCCTTAACTCATTTAAAGTGAGAACCTGAAAAGAACTTAGACTAAAAGGGACAGTGTCTCCCATTGGATCCTGGATCATGTCCAGTCATCTAGATGGATATCCGGTCACTGGATCCAGGTGGACAAAATGAGACTGGTGACCTTGCACAGTCCTCCCTCCCACAAATCAAATTCAGCTGCAAGTCATGTCACCTGATGCCATGGTACTCTTTGAAAAAGAAGGACAAATACACAACCTTCTCTCCCAATTTTTTTTTCTCATAGTTTCAAATATAATATATAAATGTGCATTGTATACATTTATGTGTGTGCATATATTTATGCACATACATGTGAATATGCATGCTTGTGTGTATTTGTACACACACATATATATGCATGTATTTTTTATTATTCCTTCTTAAAATGTACACTTTTTAAGGACTGGGACTCTTCCATTTTGCTTGTTGGATCCCTAGTAACTAACAGATTGCCTCACACACAGTAGGCACTTAAGAAATGTTGATTGATTGGTTGTTTAAAGAGCCAACATCAATTAATATGTAAAGTTCATACGTAAACATATTGTCACATCATTCAAGGATATTATTTACTGAGAATCAAATCAGTTTTTTTTTATTAATGGGCATTTTTTTCAGGTCATAAAAAGCATTTTTTCCGTTTAGTGATAAAAAAAAGTTTATTTGAGTAAAAAATTACCTTAAAGAGTAAACTGAGTCACCCAAATGTCTAGAACACACCAATGAATATCTTTTGTTTTCACAGTGGGACGGTTGTTTACATAAGAATTTAAGGCAGCAGACCAAAATTTACACTTTGAATAATTCTAAATTTTGATATTTTGTGTTTTCAAAGTAATACCACAGCAGTCAGCTATCCTTACATAAGTGAATTGAATTCTCATGAACTGTATCATGCTGTTCTCTGCAGTAATTAAATTGATTACACCTAGAAAATATTTATGTTTCAAAAAGAAAGATCACAAGCACTCATTGCAAGGACAGAGAAATTGTAACTTAAAAATGGGGGAAGGGTAGTAAATGGCTTCTTTAAAATATGCATAGAAAAAAATCAAAGAAATCAATTGAAATTCTTGTTTTAGAGCCTTATCTAACAGAAAATGACAACACATCTAGAAGCAGTAAAGTCACTGATAATGTTAACTCTTCATCACGAAGAAGAATACTGTAAGGATATTGGCAGGGATTTTTTACAAGCTTTAACTTACGTATTTAAAGAGCTCTCTATGTCCTTCAAAGGTCCTACCATCCAAAGCAGGAGATTCATTTTGCAACCTCATTCATTCAAAATGTGGTGACTTAAATTTAGCACAGTGCTTATATATATATAAGCATATGTGCTTAATAAACATTTGTTAAATAATTTATTGAATAACACTTAATCTAACCTGCTAATGAACTTCATGATAGCAAATATGTATATGAAACCCTCTTCCTACTGTGTGATACGTATGGTATCATAAATTCACTTTCACCCACAATCACGGCCAACAGTAAATGTTATTTTAAAGGAGATTGCCAATGGTAATGGGAGGGAGAAAAAATTTTAGATTTTATTTTGTAGGGAATATTCATTAACAAGACAGGGAAATAGTAGTTGGAACCTGCACAGATATTAAATGGAAATGAAAACAGTAGAGGCAATATATGTGTTTGCAAAAGATTTCTTTTTTTAACAAAGGAACATATGAAGTAAATAAGCATCTTCAATTCCTATATGATGTTCAACATTTTTGTTCCATAAACTAGTTGATGAGATGAAGATAGTATTTATTAGGATCCGTTACAATCAACTAGGCAATATGATAAACCACAAGGATCATAAGATAATGGGAAGGACTTCAGAGTCATTCACTGAAAAAGAGAATGTTTAAATGATTTGTTCACAGTCACACAATAATTTGAAGCTCTGTCTTCCAGGACATGATATCTACCACTTCCCTGTGTATCACCAATAAACTGAATGGTTTTTCTTCTGAAAAAAGTCCATTGCATTTTTCTTAAAGTTTCTCACTGTGAGTAAAACCTCTAGATCTTTTTTTAAATATTAGTGACTAACTATATGTCATATCTACTAATGCTGTTCTCATTCTCTTCTTTCTAAAATGGGTGGTGAAACTTGCCATATTTTTCTGTTGGTAGTTATCCTATTTTAAGGTTGATATAATATTGTAATATTGTAATATTACTTGTAATATTCTTGTAATATTCTCATAGATATTATAATGAAAGGTATTTATAATTTGAAGTATGGGCATAAAATATTTTGGTCCTTCCTTTATAATGGAGAAGTCTGAATTGTTGTGGTATTAAAACATAAGATATGTTGATATTACACAATACTATTCATATATTTTATGCATTTCTGAGTTTCCAAACATTTTCTTTGTCATCTACTCACCTCTGTGTTCCATCCATATCTTCTGAAAAGCTTCTTCCTAATTTCCAATTAATTTCTTATGCTGAATGTTGGTCTATCAAAACCATAACAGGGAAAATTGTGATGTGGAAGGAATAACTTTATTATTTTGATTATTGCTGTTTTCTCTGTGAATATACAGAGGAGTCACTCTCTAAATTTGCCTTCTGTTATACAATGCTGGAATACTTAAGACTAAAACCATTCAGGTCTTATTGCAACTGGCTGCTGAAACTCTTCCTCACAATTGCTGATACAGCATAGTTGTAATTTCACTGTCCTTATCCTGAGTAAGACTTCCTGACTAATATTTAGAAACATATTTTTGGTATTGTTCCATGTTTTCCAATCCCATCACCAATATGACACCTGGCATATCATATCCTTTGAGTCAAAACTCTGTACACCCAAGTCCCAATGGTTCAATAGGCTCTGTAACTTCCAAATGAATAGTTGGAAGAATATTTCTCTGCTTATTTCACTCTATCTCAAACTGAATTGTTCCTCATCTGTTCATGATCTTCTGACCTCTGCTTAATTCTAAACAAATCATTTTTACCTGTCATAGGGTTAAAATGGCTACGTGCTATTTATCTAAACTTTGTCCTAAATTTGCCTGACACTGAAGCACCTACTTGCCCATCCTAGCATGTTAGCACTTTAATATCTATCTGTTCTGAAGCTACTTAGTCCTATATAGGACCAGAGTACTAGAAGGAATCTCAGGAGAATTCTTGTCTAGGCCTCACATTTTCCAAATGAGGAAACAAAGACCCTGAGAAAATAAATTAATTACCCAACATATAATCAGTGATTTCAAATACATTTTACCTCATATTTTGCCTGCCTCATATAAAGACAGGCACATTGAAATTCTATTCCTCTAAATTCCATTCAATGTACTACTATTTTCAAGACATTTTGCTAATAAGTGAATTTTTAAATATACACTTTTTATACACTGGCATGAGATAGAGTGAAGACATGTTTTTTAAAGACATGTAAATTGGATAAGGATTATTACATACAAAAAAGTCATTTAAATAAAATACACTGTTATAATGATAATCAATAAAATTGATTACATGCTGAATCTGCATCAACATTTTTTAACAATTTTCATAACCATACTTTTTGAGGAAAAATAGTTCTTGTGACTTGTATTTAACTCTCATTAACAATGAATATTTTTGTTGCTTTCAGGATCTTCCAGATTAGTGTATGTCATTTTTGTGTTCTCTGTTCTAGTGCTTATTTTTGTATGAGTTTTACATTTTCTCAGTCCCTTAAAGACAAAAGTTTTCAACTTGCTTTTCAAAATCCCTCCCTTACATGTCTATCTAGATCTAGAAGATACTTTTCTTAAGTTTTCACTAGGATCTCCTATGCTCTTGATAGCTCTTGATCTTA
>CM053580.1:108475786-108499249 GCA_028627135.1 Pseudochirops cupreus
AGTATCATTGATCATATCAACAATAAAACTAGCAGAAATCATATGATTATTTCAATAGATGTAGAAAAAGCTTTTCACAAAATACAACATCAATTTCTCTTAAAAACACTAGAAAGTAAAGGAATAAATGGAGTTTTCCTTAGAATTATAGGTAGCATCTACTTAAAGCCATCAGCAAATATTATATGCAATGGAGACAAACTAGAAGCATTTCCAATAAGATCAGGAGTGAAACAAGGATGTCCATTATCACCCCTCTTATTCAATCTGGTACTGGAAATGTTAGCAGTAGCAATTAGAGAAGAAAAAGAAATCAAAGGAATCAAATTAGGTAAAAAAGAGACTAAGCTATAAGTCTTTGCAGACGATATGATGATATACTTGGAGAATACCAGAGAATGAAGTAAAAAACTTCTTGAGACAATAAATAAATTTAGAAAAGTTGCAGGACATAAAATAAACTCACATAAATCCTCAGCATTCCTATATATATCCAATGAAGTCCAACACCAAGAGATCAGAAGAGAAACCCCATTTAAAGTTACTGCAGACATTATAAAATATTTGGGATTCTACCTGCCATAACCAACCCAATACCTTTATGAACACAACTACAAAACACTTTTCACACAAATGAAGTCAGATCTAACTAAATGGAAAAATATTAACTGTTCATGGCTGGGTCGAGCTAATATAATAAAAATGACAATTTTACCTAAATTAAATTATGTATTTAGTGCTATACCAATCAATCTACCCAAAAATTATTCTATAGAACTGGAAAAAATAGTAACAAAATTCATTTGGAAGAACAGAAAGTCCAGAATATCAAGGCAATTAATGAAAAGAAATGCTAGGGAAGGTGGCCTAGCCTTACCAGATTTTAATCTGTATTACAAAGCAGCAGTCATCAAAACTGCTTGGTACTGGCTAAGGGATAGAGTGGTGGATCAATGGAATAGTTTGGGTACAAAAGGCTCAATCATCAATGATTATAGTAATACGCTATTTGATAAGCCCAAAGACCCCAGTTTCTGGGATAAGAACTCATTCTTTGACAAAAATTGCTGGGAAAATTGGAACACAGTGTGGCAGAAACTAGGTGTAGACCATCATCTAACCCCATACGCCAAAGTCAAGTCTAAATGGTTGCATGATCTAGGTATAAAGGGTGATACTATAAATAATCTGGGGAATCAAGGAATAGTTTACTTGTCAGATTTATGGAACAGGAAGGACTTTATGACCAAAGAAGAATTGGAGAGCATTATAAAATGCCAAATGGATAACCTTGAGTACATTAAATTGAAAAGTTTCTGTACAAACAAAGCCAATATAACCAAGATTAAGAGGGAAGAGGGAAATTGGGAAAGGATATTTACAACCAATGTCTCTGATAAAGGCCTCATTTCCAAAATTTACAGGGAATTAAGTCAAATTTACAAGAATACAAGTCATTCCCCAATTGATAAATGGTCAAAAGATATGAACAGGCAATTTTCAGAGGCAGAAATTAAAGATGTCTTTAAGCATATGGAGAAATGTTCTAAATCACTATTGATTCAAGAATTGCAAATCAAAATAACTTTGAGGTACCACATCTCACCAGTTGGATTGGCTAAGATGACAAAACAGGAAAATGACAAATGCTGGAGAGGATGTGGAAAAATTGCAACACTAATGTATTGTTGGTGGAGTTGTAAATTGATACAGCCATTCTGGAGAGCAATCTGGAACTATGCCGAAAGGGCTATAAATAATTGCATACCTTTTGACCCAGCAATACCACCATTGGGATTATATCCCAAAGAGATCCCAGAAGTGGGAAAATGTCCCATATGTACAAAAATATTTATTGCAGCTCTCTTTGTGGTTGCGAAAACCTGGAAATATAAGGGATGTCCATCAATTGGGGAATGTCTGAACAAGCTATGGTATATGAATGTAATGGAATACTATTGTGCTATAAGAAATGGGAAGGAGATGGACTTCATAATTACCTGGAGAGACTTATACGGACTGATGCTAAGTGAGAAGAGCAGATCAGGCAAAATCTGTACACAATCACAGACACATCGTACATATCATGACCAACCTTGATAAACTGGCCTACCCTCAACAACGCACAGCTAAAGACAACTCTACAAGCCTCAGGATGGAAGGAGATACCTAAACTCAGAGAAAGATCTAGAAAGAACAGAGTTCAAATGGAGACTGAAGCAAAACACGCTATCATTCTCTTTCAAAAAAAAAATGAAGATTCTTGATTTAACTCATATAAAAGTTTACCAATTTGAACCTTGGAACAAACCCATTACTAACCAGGTGACTTCAATCCTGTTGCATGCATTTTCTAAATTATTTTACATAGAAAGCTGTGCATCTCATCACGATTGACTTTGTATACTGGTCACATTTAATTAATGAACCAATAATAACAGCTAACATTTATAGTGTCTGTCCTATGCTAGTCATTGTATTAGGCACTTTACAGTCATGTGAAATAAACTGAGGTAACTTGCTTAAGGTTACTCACTTAACAAATGTCTTATCTGTGTATTTTCCTAATTAGTCTAAGTGCCAAATAGTATAACACATTCTGACTTATCTTAAATATCAAATTAGGAGAGACGTATTTTACTTAGAATGTGACTAGAGTCTATGTTCTAAATGGTATTATACAGAATCTGGAGTTGTGATTTTAATAACGACTATAGTCTTATATTTTACATCAATGCTATTTCATAATAATCATTTCATATTATCCACTATTTCTGACCAATCCACTGCCAAAAATTGTGAAAGTGGAAATCTGATAATAAGATTTAATTTATCCCAATAATAATATTTAATAATGCGCTTTAATTTAGTTAAAATATAGGTTCCATTATCTTGGAAGGAACCTGTAGCCTATCAATTTACCCATAGATGTCATTGGTTTTTCCTTATGAATAGGAGTCACATATGATTTAGACGAGTTTACAATTTTAACACATGCCCCAATTTAAAGAGTTTCTTTTAATTGACAGAGTATTTAATTTTAGTTTGAAAAGCTCTCTAAATTATGCCTAGATACTCCAATCAAACTAAATTACTTTTTGGTTATTTCTCAATTCACACAAAAATTTCCCTTTTTTGTTGGCCAAAAGAAGGGTTGTGTCAAATCTACTGGAAAGTGCATGCCTCTTCCCTCTCTTGAGGCTTTCACTGACACAGCCCCCAAACTATCTTCTCACTAATCAGTGAAATGACCTTCTTCTCTACCTGTAAAGCAAAAAAAAAACCAAATTATTAAAGGGGAAGGGGGTGGGGATGGAAAACAGAAATGCAAAGAAACAGATCAACATTTCTTTTCTTTCAAAGTTTCCAAACCATTTACTATCATACCCTTTATTCATGATGTCAGCACAAACAGGTCAAGATTTTCTTTCTGTAAATGCTCCTCTCATTTCTACATACTTCACTAAAAATATTTTCTTTCTATCTCCCCCCCATACACCTACTCCTTTGACACTTCTGCATTTGGGAGGGAGAGGAAAGGCACCTTTGTGTTGACACCACAAAATGGTTTAACCTAGGGCTCTCCCATCTTAGCCACGAAACTTGTTCCCTTTCTTGGTGTTGGCTCTCCTCAATGGAATGGGAAAGGGCTGCCCCCATGTAAGCCACCAGTCTTGATTTCCCTTCAATAGCTAGACCTAACTCCCCCTTGGCATTCTGCTGGCATTCTGTCCAGCTACAATATTAATGTCCAGAATTCCCCTGGTGTACTTCCCCCATAACTGTGGGGTGTTTTGTAAAATATATACTGAAGAAATAGACTAAAGAGCTCCAGATTTCTTATAGGTAGTAGTTTCATCAATTGGGTCCTTATATTTCGGTCAAAGTGATGTATGCCTTTCAAGATATTAATCATATTCATTCTGGGATAATGTCCAGACCAGACCAATTAGTAAATTGCTGCAAATAACCCCCAAAATAACCATAATAATTATAGAAACATCACTACTGAGTGGTGGATATTTTAGGGTTTTGGCTTTGTAATGACCCTAAGAGTTAAACCAATGTTATGCCCAAGCATAAGTTTGTGTATAGATCATATCCCAGTGGCATATATGTCATAATATTTTTGCTATGGCTTTCATTTATCATTGTATCTTAAATTATGACAATATCAAAAATATATTTCAGTATCTATGCTCTCACTATTAACAGGTAAACATGTTCAGGCTGCTGCATTTCACAGGGTTTAAAGTATTATGACTTTTCACTTACTACAATATTTTATGACTTTTTCACAGTTGGGACCCCACCATTTTTATGCAGAACAATTAATATAGTTGCTTTAGTCAAGTGATTATCATGTATTGGATTAAGGATAACAGCTACTACTAGATTCAAGGGAGAACTGAAATATGAGTCAATTGAGAATGTATTACACCATGCCTTTTAGAAGCTATCCCTGAGTTCTATCCCAAAGGAAAAATAATCTCCCTATCAACTATAGTATTTTATGGGAATTGAGAAAAGTTTCTATTATAAAAAAATTAGAAGTCTTTCATATTGATGTCATAAAAAATATCTATACAGGAAGAAATTAAGTTAAAATATCAAATTCTGTAAAAAATAGATATGATTTAATCTCATACATTCACCATAAACTCACTTATCTGGTAGACTAGGGAAAAGTGTCAAACTTGTCACATGGCACCTATTAAACTTGAGTGAAGCCAATGTGGATTTTAGTGTAATTGCTAAATGTTAAACAAGATAAATGGAATTACAATACAGCATAGAAAACATTGATTTTTTTTTTTGTTATCTTAGTAAAAATGTGGTCAGTAATGGTCCATAGCAATTTGAGTTTGCTACCTCTGGACTAGAAGAACTTCTTGTATTTATATCATATTTTGACAAAAATTCTCCTAAGAATTAAAAAGTTCAAAGGTTGCTTTCATTTATCTTTGAATATTGTCTGGGAGAATGTAATAAAGAGAAAGAAGCTAAGTGTTTCCTGTCACCCATTGGGGAAAATACTTAGACTAGAAATTCCATCCCCTGGAGATCGTATATGAAAGAGGGGCTACTATGAAACAAATCCAAAGGCATATATTGACCATAGTTTATCTTTTATCAAAAATTCTGTATACTTTTCTTCAGAGGAATAAAGTATTACTGGAATTTCTCTGACCTTTATCTATATGGGGGGGGGGGGGAAGCAAGTAGTATCAAAAACAGTTCATTAAATTTTAGAAATCTTTAACTAAAAAAAAATTATCAACTTCTCTCCTTATATAGTCAAATATTGCCAAGTAATATTTTAAATTAGGGATTCTTAATGTGTATATGTATAAATATTTGTGTGTGTCTGTGTCTTAGACTCTTGGAAGTTATATGAAGCATATGGAAGCTTCTCAGAAAAATGGTTTTAAATGAATAGAATAAAATACATAAGATTACAAAGGAAATCAATGATATTGAAATATAGCAAATACTATGAGTTCCATATTCATGGATCCCTGATACTAAAGTACTGTCCATATGTTTGTATTCAATTAGGTAGCTAGTTGGCAAGGTGGGTAAAGCACTGGACTTGAGTTCAAATACAACTTAGACACTTAATGGCTCTGTGAATCTGAGAAAGTCATTTAACCTCTGTTTTCCACACTTTCATCATCTGTCAATTGGAAATAATACCAGCACCTACCTTTGAGAGAAGGTGAAGTTCAAAGGGTATAATATTTGTAAGGCACAAAGCTCAATGTCTGGTGTATGTAATGGCAAGCAAAGAAATACTTAGCACCTTGTTTCAGCCATTTAATTATTTAGCACCTTGTTTTAGTACCTGTTTCTTTTGAGCCTTGCCCATGATTATATCAAGTCTTTGGTAACAAACAGAACTTGTGAACCCCACAGTGAGAGGAATTTTCTGATGCAATAGGAAGGGGCAGAACAGGGAGGAGCTAATACCATATATAAGCAGAAGCACAAACTGGGAAAGAACAGAATAGAGAAGGGGAAATTTGTGGTGGTCAGGCACTCTGCTCTGTCTGTGTTGATTTGTGTTTGTAATACTTTGTACAGAAGACCTGGGACTTTACTGGAAGCCCTGAAAGAGGATTTTCTACTTGTGTATTTAAAGATGTCCTGAAGGAGGATTTCAGAGGTCCTGGGCCTATGCTGAAAATTTGTATTGAGTTCTCAGATATTGTTGGTGGGTCTGTGTTGATTTCACAGGCAGATAGTGAATTGATGATGGTGCTGGCAATGTGCATGAATGTTATTTTTACTCTGTTAAGCTTTGTCTTCCCAAAAACTGAAACAGCAAAAGACTTGAAGTAGACTGGACACTGTAAACTTTAATATGGAACAGGAACTGGATAAGGAACTGGACAAGAAAGTAGATGAAGAGCTGGATGAGAGGCTGAGAGCTGCTTACCTTTGAATCCAGGTGACAGTTGGTAAATTCAGGCAAAACCTGGGACCATGGAAGAGAAACCATGGAATCTGAAAGCTGGCCTCAAGTCAAGATGAAGAGACCTCTCCTTGGGTACTTAATTCCGACTAAGAAGATCATGATTTATTGTGGCCTAGCCATGGGAGAACTTTTGTACTCTGTACCTTGTACCTCTTAAAGATGATTGAGTTAAGGATGACTGGAAACTAATCTCTAATCAAGAAGAAAGAAGACTTTTGACAGAGAGATTAAGAAGCTGTGACCTAGAGGTGAAGAACTTTGATCTTTGTACTTTGTGTCCATTAAGTAGGCTTGATCCTTAAGGATGATTGAATTAAGAACTTACTGAATGATATATTTTGCTTCAAACTATGTGGCCTGTTTGGTGAAAGGTATGTGACCACTTTAGTGATAAGTTGTGATGTTATAACATTATAAATGTTGTACTTTGGTTTCTGCGAAAGTTTAGCTTTAATTTATTGCTGAATACATAGAGAATTCACTATACTATGTGATCAGAACCTTAAAGCTGTTCACAGCAGCAGTCCTCTGGAAAGCTGCTTGTGCTTGGCTTTACAGAATATCACAAGTGATTAATGAATAGTGATTTCCTTCTACTTCTTTTCCCTTTCAGTAATCAAGATGAGACATTCAGCAATTAAATCACCATTTTAAAATTCCTATTGGGTATAAAACACTGTGCAGAACACAAAGACAAGATAAGAAACAAATAAGGCAGATTAGAAACAACCTGCATACTTTCAAGATGTGTGATCTCATAGCACCAAAAAAGGGTGAAAGCCAAGGGAGTTACAGGTAAACAGAGAAGTAAAGAAATTGGGGAAATTTCAGGTTAAGTGATAGAGTCATCACTTTAAGCTTGAAGGTCAGATTTTGAAAGGTTGCATGCACAAATACTGCTTATTTTTTTTACATGTCATGCAAAATATGTTTCTGTATTAGCCATGTTTCAGGAAAAATAGCATGAAACAGAAAGGAAAAGATATGCTCAAATATCTGCCCTCTGAATTCATCAATTCTCTATTTGGAGGAGGAGAATACTTTTCATGATGAATCCTTTGAAGCTGTGGTGGATAATTAATAATGATCAGAGTAGAAAAGGCTTTCACAGTTAATTATCTTTACAATATAGTTGATACTGTGTAGACTATTACAAGTTCTACTCATTTCATTTATATCACAGATTTTTCTTCATCATTTTTAAACCTTTCTATTAGTAGTTCATTTTCCCCAGTTACTTTTATAAAAATTTTTAAAATTCATTTTAAAATTTTGAGTTCCAAATTCTCTCACTTCCTCAAGAAATTTGAAAAAGATTATAAATGTGTGCTCATGCAAAACATATTAATAATAGTCATGTTATAAAAGAAAACATAAACAAGAAAAAAATACTAAAAAATAAAGCAAAAAAATATGCTTCAGTTTGGATGAAGATGCCATCAGCTCTTTCTCTGGGGATAGATAGAATTTTTCATCATAAATCCTTAAGAGTTGTCTTAGATCACTGTATTGCTGAGAATAGCTAAGCCATTCATAAGTAATCATCCTACAATATTGCTGCTATTTTACATGGTACATTTTACTTTATATCAGCCCATGTGAGTCTTTCCAGGTTTTTCTGAGAGCATTTGATTCATTGTTTCTGCAAAATAGTATTCCATCATAATCATATAGTAAACCTTTTTTAGCCATTCCCCAGTTGATGGGCATCCCCTCAGCTTCTAATTCTTTGCCTCCAGAAAAGAGGTGCTATTAATATTTTTTGTAAATATATGTCCTTTTCCTTTTTGATTGTAATCTCTTTTGGGATCCATATTTAGTAAGGCAAAAGGGTATGCATGGTTTTATAACCTTTTGAAATAATTCCTACTTGCTCTACAGAATGATTGAATCAGTTCACAACTCCACCAACAGTGCATTAAAGTCTCTTTTACCCCACATTCCCACCATGTGTTATTTTCATCTTCTGTCTTATTAGACAATCTAATAGTTATGAGGCAATACCTCAGAACTGTTTTTGTTTGCATTTGTCCAATCAATAGTGAGTTAGAATACTTTATATGACTATAGAGAGCTTTTTTTTTTACTTCATCTCAAAACTAATCATCTCTTCCGATAATTTTTCAGTTGGAGAATGGCTGAGTTCTATTATGCTTGAAAAATGAGGTCTTTATAAGAGAAACTTGTTTCAAAAGTTTTTTTCGCAATTACTATGGCTAACTCTATTTCCGTCCATCCTATTCCCTCCCCTGTTTATTCTATTTTCTCTTTGCTCTCACCTTGTCTCTCCTCCAAAGATTTCGCTCTTGACTACCTCCTCTCCCAATCTGCCCTACTTTCTATCCCTCCTCCTTTCTCTTATCCCCTTCCCCTACTACTTTCCTTTATAGTAAGTAAGACAGATTTCTATAACAAGTTCAGTATGTTATATCCTCTTTGAGTCATTTCTCATGGAAGTAAGGTTTACTCCCTCACCCTCTCCTCTCTCCTTCCACTACAAAAGCCTTTTCTTGCTGCTTTTATGTGAAATAATTTGCCTCACTCTACCTTTCTCTTTCTCTTTCTTCCAGTACCTTCCCCTCTCAAAACTTAATGTTATTTTTTAGATATTATTCACTCATTTTAAACTCACACCTCCATTCTCTGTCTATGTATGTTCCTTCTAACCACCTAGGTAATCAGAAAGTTCTTATGAGTTACCAATATCATCTTCTCATGTGGGAATGTAGAAAGTTTAAACTTATTAATTCCCTCACATTTTCCCTTTCCCATTTATCTTTTTATGCTTTTCTTGAGTCGTATACTTGAAAGGCAACATTTCTATTCAGCATTGATCTTTTCATTAAGAATGTTCAGAAATCAACTCATTGAATGTCCTTTATTTCCCCTAAAGGATTATAATCAGTTTTGCTGGGTAGGTGAATTTTGGTTGTAATTTTATCTCCTTTGCCCTCCAAAATATCTTATTCCAAAGCAAATAAATACTGTCTTTTCTGGACTGTGGCTTCATGACAGTTGGATTTTTTTTTTCTTTCTGGAGTCTTGCAGTATTTTCTACTGGAACTGTGAACTCTGGAATTTGGCTATAATGCTCCTGGCAGTTTTTACTTTGTGATCTCTTTCAGGAGGTTATCCATGGTTTTTTTCAATTTCTATTTTACCCTCTGGTTACAGAATATTCAAATAGTCTTCCTTAACGATTTCTTGAAAGATGATATTGGATCTTGTCTTTCACATGGTCCAATAATTTTCACATTATCCCTCCTGGATCTATTTTCCAGGGTAGTTTTTTTTTTCAGTAAGATCTTTCTTTTTGTGCTCTATTTTTTCATTCTTTTGGTTTTGTTTCATTGTTTCTTTTTGGACATCTTTTACCATTTGGCCTAGTCTACTTTTTGAGGTTTATTTTCTTCAGTATTTTTTTGTGTCTCCTCTAGCAAGATGTTGACTCATTTTTCATGATTTTCTTTCATCATTCTGATTTCTCTTTTCAATCATTCCTCTCCCTCTCTTCCATGATTTTCAACTTCCTTTTTGAGCTCTTCCATGACCTGAAACCAATTCATATTTTTCTTGGAGGCTTTGAATACAGGAGTCTTGAATTTATTGCTTTCTTCTGAGTATATGTTTTGATATTCCTTGTCACCATATTAGCTTTCTATAGTCAGAAGTGATTTTTTTACGTATTACTTGCTCATTTTTTTCCAGCCTGCTAGTTGACTTTTAGGTTTTTGTTAAAGTGTTGCTCTGCTTACAAGGTGGAGAGTGCACTGCCTCAAGTTTCAGGAATTTTGTACAAGCCTGTTCTTGGTTTGCTGTGGCCAGTACTGTGCTAGTGTAGCCTGCATTGGATTGTGCTCCACTCTCACCAAGGAGCAACAGATATTTCCTGCTGACCTTCCAAGTTGTCTTGGGTGAAAAATTTGTTTCACTGTCTTTTTGGCAGTTCTGATTGCTTGTTTGCAGTCAGATTTTAAAGTTATTTACAGGAGTTTGAGGGAGATCTCAGGTGAGTCAGTGCCTTTACTCTGTCATCTGGCTCCCCACAAATATTATTTCAATTATACACTCCATAAAATGCCCAAGAAAAATGTATATAGATAGTCAGTTATTATCTTGGTAGATAAACATGGAGAAACAATCAAAAAGCATTTCAACTTGATCAATTGAAACTGGAACCAACTATGCATCAAAAATAACTAGTCATCTAGCACACATGGTGGGGTTATGGGTGAGTAATTAAATGTAAAGTGTATTATTTAGTACAAAATATTATGAGTGTGGGCTAAACATTTTATACTAGTATGGCATAATAAGAAAAAAATATTTTGGGAAGATTACTTAGACAGTGGTATGAATAGAGACAAGATCAGTTAGTAAACCACTACAAAAGGACAAAAGAAGCTTTGTAACATAAATGATTATGTCCATCCATGCTAACTTGCCTTTCTAAGACTGAGGAGAACTGAGTGTCCATGATGCTGATGGCACCTACCCCTTCTAGGGGACAAGAGGCCCTGAGTTCCCTTGGGTCAGTCATCTGTCCTTATCAAGAAAACTGCATACTTAAGTATAATGCGGGGCTCACCAAGGAAATTTGGCAACCAGGCCTCTGCTGGGGGCCTATGAGAGTAGAGTTAGGATACTGGGAGTGAGTGCAAATAGGGCAGGACAGTATCAAAGCCCTGGACTACTACCTCTGCATTGTCCCCTGCGAAAAAGATACGTGTGTGTGTGTGTGTGTGTGTGTGTGCGCGCGTGTGTGTGTGTGTATGTGTGTGTGTGTGCATGCACACGCATGTGTGTATACTTTCTCCTTTTAATTCTGTAGAAAGCAGATAATGGTTATGCAAAAGAACAAATAAACTCTGTCCCATGAAATATGAAGCAATGAGGTATTGAATAAAGTAGATCCCTTACTTTGCATTATACTCTTTTGAAGGGGACTCTTTGAAACTAATAATCTTGAGAAAGAACTGAGTGATGTTTCATGGGACACAGTTTATTTGTTCTTTTGCGTAACCATTATCTGCTTCCTACAGAATTAAATAGAGAACGCATTTGAAAAAGTCATGTTATCTGATTTTTTTCACATGTGCTATTTGTGAAGAATTTGTGTATCTTACTTGCATCAATGCAGAATCACATAATTCACCTCGGGTAGGGGGTGACCATTAATACATCACAGCTAGAAGACTTTGACTCTGTTCTCCCTATTTCATCAGAGCTCTCTCTGATATGTAGAAATCATGTGCTTATATGTGCGCAATTTATTAGTTTAATCATTCCTTGCCATCCACTTTGTTCTCTCCTATGTACTTGTCTTCCTTCTTTCCTTTCTCTCTTTTCTCCTTCTTTCCCTTTTTCTCCCTCCCTCCCTTCTCCTTCCCTCCCTTCCTTCCTTCACTTCTTTCTTTCTTTTCTTTTTTACTCTAAATTTTATCCATTTTTTTTCATACTAATAATGCCTAATATATTGTAGTATTTAATAAATGGTTATTGAATTAATTATAAACAAAATCAGTAGTGATTATAGTGTAAATGGGAAAAAGTGACTCCTTTTTAAGGTATTGAAACAATTTCTAAATTCTTTACCCTTTGCTAAGATGTGTATATGCAGATATTTCATACATATATAAACATATTATATATAGATATGCTTAAAATAATAGCTGCATTTATCAAGCACTTTAAAGTTTGTATGCTGTCTAACTTGAAAAGTTGACAAGCTAAGACTTACGTTGAGAGAGAGTTGGTACATAATTTCTTGCTTGTTGATGATTGTGCACTCAATACAGCCTCTGAGACTGGGATGAAAGAGTATGAATTAATTCTCTCTTACTTGTGCTAACTTTTGTCTTACAAGAAAACAAAGGAGGGGCCACTAGATGGCTCAGTGAATAGAGCACCAGCCCTGGAGTCAGGAGGACCTGAGTTGAAATCCAGCCTGAGACACTTGACACACTTACTAGCGGTATGACTTTGGGCAAGTCGCTTAATCACAATTGCCCTCCAAAAAAGGCAAAATAAATATATAAATAAATAAATTAAAAAAGGTACTTCACCAACCAGAATAATACCATTCGTACATGGAATCATTGGTAACAGCAAATAGAGAAATTTTTAATGCTGTAGATAAAGTTACTTACATTGGTATTATACTTTCCAGGGGTATTTTCATCAATGATTAGGTTGATGAACATATTGCCAGAGTTAGCTCTGTATTTGCGAGATTCAAAAAGAAAGTTTTTGAGAGAAGCAGTATTAGGCTACATACCAAACTAAATATCTATAGAGCCATTGCAATAATTTAATTGTTGTTTAGCTGTGAAACCTGGATATTTTATCAGTGCCATGCCAACAAATTGAACTGCTTCAGTTTGAATTATCTTTGGAAGATTTTGAAGATCACCTGGCAAGACAATCTACTATGTACCAGACACCAAGGTCTTCTCTCAAACCAAATGGCCAAGAATTCAAACTACTGCCAAAAGTACAAATGATGGGCTGGTCATGTAACCTGAATGTACTCATTTTATAGATAAGGAAGTGAGCCAAACAGGGTTAAGTGACTTGCCCAGGGTAACATAGCTAGTAAGTGTCTGAGGTCAGATTCAAACTCACAAAAACATCTTTTTAACTTCAGGCTTGATATTCTATCTTCTGTGCTAACTAGTTGCCCCGTAGAATTGCAATGGCACAGACAAAATATAATATGTGCAGATCTAGAGATATCTCTATCCCAAATGTTCAAACATATCATTTTTGCCAAACCTCTGGTAGAGCCTTTCTAGTTCATAGTGGACTGACAAGGTACAGCTGAACATACAATATTTTGACAACAAGATTGTAATGTCATTTGCCCTCTTTGAATTTGAAGAATGAACAACGACAGGGATAGTTTTCAAAATGTTATACTCATGATTTTATTTGTTGCTCACAATAACCTTGCCTATGATGTTAATGCTATTATTATCATCTCATTTTTTCATAACAGGAAACTGAGAGTAAAGAGTCAATTAACTTGTCGATGCTCACAGTGATAGTCATTTTGCAGACTCCATCTTCCTGACTCTATGTCCAGTACTTTATCTACATCAGTGGTTCTCAACCTCCCTAATGACATGACACTTAAATACAGTTCCTCATGTTGCGGTGAACCCCAACCATAAAATTATTTTTGTTGCTACTTCATAAGTGTAATTTTGCTACTGTTATGAATCATAATGTAAATATTTGATATGCAGGATGTATTTTCATTGTTACAAATTGAACATAACCCCTAGGTTGAGAACCACTGATCTACATGCTTACATGTGTGCATATGCACTTATACATGCATGCATATACACACACAAAGTAATTCTGACTTCTGGTATAAGCTATCCTGTGTTTCAGATGAGGGGGAGCATTGAGAACTGGGAGAATCAGGAAAGGATTTTTGTTGAACATATCACTTGAAATAAGCCTTGACAGGGATGCTGAAGAAGTGACAGAGATGTAACATCACTCTAGGATTTTGAAGTGGGTGCCTCTAAAACTAATTCCCATGTAAAATGTTGTCTTTATGAAATGAAATAAAGGTATCTCTTAGCGCAGTTATGCAGAGGGGAATGTTTCACATCTGAAGGTTACAATGTCTAAAATGTCATGAAACCTCCATGAACGATGTTCAGAGTTTATGAATTCCAAGAGGCATCATCAAGGACTCAGAGTAATGAGTGAAAGGGCTAAAGAAAAGAATCAGAGATGGGATTTCCTGACTTTTGGGTGAAATCAGGCTGTGGAACCAGGTCCCATGGCTTGTGACACAGGATGACTTTACCACATAGCACTGCTTATGCCATACTATTTTACTTAGAAACTGATACTTCAGAGAGTGAAGCACTGATGGTTTGGTGTGCTTTGTTTTAAATACAGGGAAATATCTAAAAATTCAACAAACTAAAAATGGGATGTAAGATTGAGATCAAAACCAGTGCTTTAGAAGACTTAGTTCCATGTATAACATAAAAAAGATCAAAAAAAGGAGGGGGGGAACAGATAAGTGTATGGTTCATGAATCAAAAAATAAAATTAAAGAAATTCAGAGTATACTGGAAGAGAAATGAAATAATGTGGAAGTCAAGGCAAAGACATCTTCTTGGGAAAATGGCTAGTAAAAGAAAATTACTAAAAATTAGTCAGAGGTTTGAGGGGAGAAGCAGAGGAAACAGTTGTGAATATTTTCTCAGGGTGGCAAAAGAGAACTGGCAAAAGTAGGAGGGAACAGAAAATAAGAAAGAAAAAATGAAATTGCTGAAGACTTTGGAAATAGGCAGATAATCAGAAACAGTTTCAGGATCCAGATTTGGAGGTTTTATAGTCAGTGGAAGTTAAAAAAAATGGAAGCAAAGAAAATAGGTAATTTTTTTTTTAGTTGAGGGAAAAATAGGCTTATTAATCTAATGGTTTGGGAATAGTTAATAATAATAAATAATAATAATAATAAAATAATAATATATAATAAAAATATATAATAAAAAACAATAATAATAATAAAAAAATAAAACTGGATTGAGAATGGGACATGATTAAATGAGCAAATTTCTGGATGAGATGGGAAGCATTAGAACAATAGCAAAATTAGGCCTTGGAAAGCATAAATTTGTATATTCTGAGACTGGAGGAAGGAGGAAAGGCTAGGATATGAAATCAAAGGGTTTTAAGATGTAGAATTAATGAGAGAGCTAATCACAATAAATGATTAATCAGCTCTCATATCTATAGTAACATAATCCCATTAAAGATCAATGGATAATAGTATATTACATCTAGAAACCACTTTAGAAATTCCATAATCTAAACTTATTTTTTTATTAATAAACTAAGTTCTAGAGGCTTTATTTGTTCAAAGTTACACAACTATTTATTGAAAAATGTAGGAATAGGCTCTATATCAAATTAGTTTTATTCCAGTGTTTTTGGGTGTAAAATCACACATATGTCTGTTCTGTAATACTTTGTCTTTTGTTCCTCTGATTCTTTCATGTATGTTACAGATTAAGTGAAGTATTTTACTATACATTGTAAAATGAAACTTTAAGAAAAGATTCACAATCTTTTCAGGTGTGAAGACCCTCTTTTAATGTAAAATAAACCCTAAATATTTGTTGTTGCAGGTGACTCAGTGGATAAAGCACTGGATCTGAAGTCAGGAAGATTTAAGTTCAAATTCAACCTCAGACACACTAGCTATGTAACTGTGGTCAACTAAATTAAATTAACCTTTTTTTTTTTTTACCTTAATCCACTGGAGAAATGAAATGGCAAGCCACTTCATATCCTTGCTAGAAATACCCCTATACCTGAATGACAGAGTCAGACAAGATTGAACAAGGAAATTTAGCTTTAATAGAATGCAGATAGGTGGCACAGTGGATAGAGTTCTGTGCTTGGAATCAGGAAGATTTGTCTTCCTAAATTCAAATCTGACCTCAAACACAAAGTAGTTCTGTGATCCTGGGCCAGTCACTTAACCCTGTTTGCCTCAGTCTCCCCATCTGTAAAAGGAGCATGAAAGGAAATGACGAACCACTCCAGGATATTTACCAAGAAAATTCTGAATGAGCTCATAAAGAACCAGACACAACTTAGACAACTGAACAATAACAACAAAGTACTGCTTACATTCATTGATTGAGAAAATACATGTTTCCTAAAAACTGCTATGGATTTAGTAGTGATTATAAATCTATTTGCATTTTATTTAACACGATAACATTTATATTTGTTTACAAAATATCGATAGATGTATTGCAAGATATTATTACTTCTAAAGACTATGCTATTTTTTAAAAAAAATCTAATTTATGTTACATATTTTATTGGCACTAAATAAAGGTCAAAAGGGTGAGTCTTGGTGTACACATGAATCCACTCACCTTTTATAATTGTTATATTACTTCCCCATTATTTTCTGATGCCTACATATTTGGAAATATTGGCAACTGTTGAAGTAAGAAAGACATTTTATAATAGATACCCTCAAGCCTCACATTGCCCTAGGAATGCAATTAAACTATCATCACTCTCATCATTTGCAGTAAATATATAAATCAATTGTCTAGCAACCAAGCAAAGCCTGGGGATTATGTGAGGCTATGTTAGTTTTTTTTTGTTTTTTTCAAACTCTAAATGCTTTATAAATCAGCTCAATGGTTTTCATATGGAGTAGAAGATATCAAAAGAAGCCATGTGATTTTTCCCCTATTTTATTTTCATATGACATAAGAATATTAGTGTAAAGTATTAGTCGTTTAGCTTTAATATTTTATTAATTTACTATTGAGGAAATACACTTAATCTCTTCTAGAAAGAGTCACATATCTAATTATCTGAAAAATTATATGGGGAAGAAGCATTAAATATTTAAACTCTGAATAAAGTACATAAGAAAGTAGCCAATGTAGACTGGCTAAACTAGTTTCTTCCTCTGGAAAGAAAAGGGAGATGTGAATGTAGAGATAAAAAGTGCCTGATAAATGTCCCTAAGAACATCTGACTATTTTTTTCTTTTTTCTTTCTTTTTTTAAACTCATTCCTATGTTTACTTTTGTCTAATTCACACATCATTTGCATATTTAAAGGTAACTAGTGTGTGATAAACCGTAATGTAATTTGCAATATTTTTAAATACCTCAAACTTCATTTGTCTACTTCAGTATTAATATAAAAGTTGTTATTGTTCAGACACGTATGACTCTCAATGATCTCATTAGGGGTTTTACGGGCAAAGACACTAAAGTGGTTTTCCATTTTCTTCTCAAGCTCATCTTAGATGAAGAAATTGAAGCCAGCAGGGTTCAGTTAGTTGCCCAGGGTTACATAGCTAGTAAATGACAGAGACTAGATTTGAACTCAGGAAGATGAGTCTTTCTAACTCCAGATCCAGCACTGTATTCATTCTACCACCAAAGTATGTATCCCTTCCCTGATAACTGTAAGGTATTCTATGTCAGTATATGTTTGTATAGAGCTGACTTTCACATATAATTTCATTTTTGTGAAACTTTTTTTTTTACAAGTTGTGCTTCTGGTAAAGGATTGATTTCTAAAATATATGGAGAAATCAGTCAAATATATAAGAAAATTCACTTTTCAATGGATAAGTGGTCAAAACATATGAACAGGCACTTCTCAGAGGAAGAAATTAAACCTACCTATACTCATATGAAAAAATGCTCTGAATCACTATTGGTTAGAAAAATACAAATTGAAACAACTCTAAGGTACCATATCACAGTTACTAGATAGGTTATATGACAAAAAAGGAAAATGATTAATGTTGGAAAAGATGCAGCAAAATAGGAAAATTAGTGCATTATTGGTGGAGTTGTGAATTAATCCAACCTTTCTGCATATCAGTTTGGAACTATGCTCAATGGGCAATCAACCTGTGCATACCCTTTCATCCAGCAATATCACTACTGGGTCTATATCCCAAAGAGATCATAAAAGAGGGCAAAGGACTCACAGGAACACAAATATTTATAGCAGCTCTTTTTGTGGTGGCAAAAAATTGGAAATTGAGGGAATGCCCATAAGTTGAAAAATGGTTAAACAAGTTGTGATACAGGAATGTAATGAAATATTTTTGTGTTACTAGAAATAATGAACAGGCAGATTTCATAAAAACTTATAAAGACTTACGTGAACTGATGCTGAGTGAAATGCACAGAACCAGGAGAGCATTGTATTTAGAAACATTACCATTTTGTGATGATCAGCTATGACAGATTTAGTTCTTAGCACTGTACTGATCCACAAAAATTCCAAAAGGCTTATGATGGAAAATACTAAAGACCTTCAGAGAAAGAATTATGGAGACTTAATGTAGATTGAAGTATACTATTTTTTCACTTGTTTTTTTTTTCTTTCTCGCATTATTTTCCTCTTTTGTTCTGATTCTTCTTTCACAACATGATCAATGTGGAAATAGGTTTAACATGATCGTATATGTATAACGTACATTGGATTTCTTCCTGTTTGGGGGAAGTGGAGAAGGGAGTAAAGGAGGGAGAAAAATTTGGAACTCAAAATTTTATAAAAATGAATGTTGGAAAACTATCTTTATATATAATTAGAAAATATATACTGCGTGGGGGAGAGTGGCTAGAATGCATATGTCTTCCTGTACAAGCCTTTTAAGAATGAATATGTCCTCTATTGTTTTGAAGGCTATTAACAAATCTTGTAAATAGAACAGTTTAATAATGTGACCAGTAACTCTTCTTTGAAATCTCAGATGAAACTAGTGCTGTAACATTCAATTTAATTTCATGTCATTTCTAACGCAAATACAAAAAGAAATCACATACTTTGTAGATAAATCTGGTTGATCTTCTTTGATAGAGACAATATGGAAAAGAAATATTAAACATGTCTTCTGGTGTGTTTTACAGCACATATTTAACTATATTAAGATCATTCCAACTATCAGCATAATTCACTTCTCATCCATTGGTTAATTGTGAATAAAGTCAGATAGTTGTATGAACAGCTAAAACAACTGCCTATGGCAGCAAAATATTGAATAGTTTTTAGTTAAAGAGAAATGAATTATATCTATAAATGATCAATTGAATAATTCTCTTTAAACAGTCAGTTTTCAACCCTCAGCAACCACCAGATGTCCATCTCTATAATGATGTTAACTGAGGTATGAAGCAAATCAAGTCCTTGTGAAAACAAAGATTAAAATGTAAGGAAAATAAATCTATTTTTTAACCACTCTTTACATTGTAATTCATACATTTGAACATAGCTTCTTTAAAATTAAAATCTGTTATTTTGTTTAAAACTAGAAAATTAAAAAGTAGTTCCCAAAGGGAATTCTGGAAGATTCTAAAATTTAGAAACAAATACCATCTCAAACAATTTTTATCTATATATTCCATTTTACTCCTGAATTAAACCTGTTTGTGGATTTCCTAGAAAATATATCATTAAAAAAAAACAGTGGGTCCAAACAGGAAAGGTCACATCTCTCTTCTAAGTGACAGCCTTTCGATTACATGAGGTCAGCCTTATCCAGGCTAAACATCCACAATTTCTTCAACCAAGCATCATATAGTGTCTCTAAAGGTGTTTGCTGTTATGATTGGCCTCAGGAAGTTGCATGATGTACAGATTGTCCATATACTACTTAAAATCTGTCACCTTGAACTAAAGTCAATACTCTAAATGTGAACTTACTTTGGCAGAATGAAGTTGTACTTCTTCAGGACACAATGTCTTTATTAACGCAGACTAAAATTGCATGAGTTTTGTCATCTACCATATCACAGTGTAGGCTCATATTGAATTTGTGCTCCACTACAAACCTCAGACCTGTTTTCAAATAAATCTCTGCTACTTACATCTTTCACATTGTTTCACATGAGTTTGAAGTTCATAGTTTTCTGAACCAAATATAGTACTTTACTTTTTTCACCATTAAATTTAACTTTATTAGATTTGACCAAATGTTATAGGTAGTTGAGTTCTTTCCAGATCTCAGTTTTATATCTTTCAGCACATTTGCTAAGCTTCATACCTTTGTTTGATGTAAAAAAGTAATGAGCATGCGATCTTGACCAGGTCTAAAGAAATTTAATCCTCATGTACCGACAATATTTATAAATTTGATTTAAAAAAAAAAACAACGTTATCAGCATTTCTGAGAAGTCATGGGGACTAGGAAAGGGGCCAGTAAACTGAAGAGGGGAAAATTATTGTGTGTTTTTTTTTCATTTTCAAAAGAGAAAAAATGTAGATTATGAAAATCAGAGTTAGACAAGTTTGGGGGGAAGAAAACAACCATGGTCTATTTCTATCATTGATTAAACAATATTTTTTTTTTAAAGATTGGGAAGTGGAATGGACTAAGAAAGATGCATGATACATTTTTCTTCAAATATTTAAAGCAGATTTATAGAATGATAGGACTTTGTATAGCTCCAGATATTATCCCTGTGGAATGCAAGGAGGAGAATATTAAATTGTTACTTTTCACACTTCTTTACTTATCTATATAATATTGTCCCTCCTTTTGTCCAAGTAAGACTCCCTATCCAATAACAGATTTTGTCCTTATACCTTTGTTTAGATTATTTCCCATGAAAGAATGAAGAAAAGATCAGTAAAAGTAGTAGATGCAAAGATATTAAGGTACTATATTTAAACTAAATGTACATTTTATATGAAAATGAATGATACTATAATCTATGAGCCTGTGATCTTAGTTGTAGTACTATGTGATGTATTTGATTGTTGTAATGATCCAAGTGAAAAATGGACAGTCTCAGTAACTAAAAATGGACTGTAGTTGCTTTTATTTTTTTATGGTTACCCTGATGCCAGAATCTTCATTTACTTAGATACCATCTAAACATTCACCTCTTATTTTAGTGTAATAGCTAAATTAACATATCGGAAACTTTTTTTCACCTATGATAGGTGAAAGTGATCAATATCTAAATAACATAACTAATTTTTAATTATTGCCAGGATAGTTTATGATCCTAAATGGTAAGAATTCAATATTTAATAACATGTAAGATCCTATATGTCATTTGAGATTCCATAGCATTTCAAACATTGAATATGATATGATATATGATATGATATGAATATGATTCTATATTAAATGAATGATTCCTTAATTCTACATCTAAATCTTTAAATATGAGTGTCTTGTAACCTCATTTAAGTTTGATCATTGTAAATATCAAATTCCCAAATATTACATTTATAGTTTTCCTATTTAGGTTTCATTATTGCCTAGGGTTAGTAGAGAATTCAAAATCAAAGCAACAAAAATCAGTAACTTTTAATGACCTTCATTTTAAACCAAATTATTCCTTTTCTTTTCTTTCAGATGGTTATATCCAGTCATGAAAAGAGGACCAGATTATAAGACATATCCCATGTGAAATAGCTAAGAAAAAATGTGTCACACTGCAAAGTACATAAAAACACATTAATAATAGCAATGTTGTGCCATGTGTGGCATTAGTGATCTCCTCCTGCTTTGACTAATTACTTTATGTACCAGAGAACAGGTTTTCAGCCAATGAGCCATAATTAATTTTGAAGGGAAAGTTGACAAGGAGAAATTTCACTTAATATTTGGATATATGAACTACCAACAAATTGACAGGGCATAAAATGAACACTAAGGGTGAAAAAGATTATTTTAAGTATGTTGAGATAATGATTTAAGAGGTACTATGGTATAATAGAAAGAAAGATAATCTTCCCTCAAGTTAGGAAAACCTATATTCAAGCTGTACCTTGCACATATATTTAGCATTGTGACCTTAGCAAATCAGATAGCCTCTCAGTGTCTCCAGTTACCTTTTAAGAATTTAAATTGTAGAGAAGGTAGACAAGCTACATTGGCAGAAGAAATTTACTACATCAATGAAATCACAAATTTAATCTTTAAGCCTATGAATTACTTTAAATTTTATAATCTTTTTTTTTGGGGGGGGTCAAATGTGTTTTATTTTAGACAACCTACATGACATGTTTTTAAAAACAATGCCTCCACTCCAAATAAATCCAGGTCAAAAATAAATAAATAAAGCTCAAGATGACATCAGTGCAAGTTTGTCCAAGGCCTGGTGTTGTGTAGATGACAAAAAGCAGCAGCCAGTTATGACAGGTGAATCAAAGTAATCAGCTGAATTTCTTAACATTTCTCCATTTCTAAACTATCCTTAAAGAAAATCATATATGGAGTCACACCATCCTCATGGAAGTCCAAGAGGGCCACCATATCATCTGGATTCATGTTTTCACCTGTGAAGAACTGATAGTTTGTAAAATTAGCTAGGATGTGTTTGATCTGTTCTGCAGCTCCCGTCATAAAAGATTTTACTCTGTCTGGCTTGTGTTCTTCAAGTCTGCCTTTGATTGATTTCATGTAGACTTTGATGTACTTTTTGTAGAATTCTTTTGTGAAACTAGTTTCTTGCAGATAATGGTTTATTATTATGTCAACTCCAGAGATTACAGTGACATCTGTTCCTTCACCCTCAGGATCTTCAGCAGAGGCATTTCCACTGATGAGCGAATCATCAGTGGTACCCCTGTCCTACTGACCATCCTCCCCTCCACCTCCAGGCACAGCCCGTTAGCAATCTCCCAGATCTTGTAAATGTCGGAGAATGTCTCATCATGGCTGATGAGGTCCGGGTAAATGATCGTGGCAGCGAAAGGAGGGAGGCGGCAGAGGCCCGGAGCTCGGTGTCAGGCGATGCATCCGGAGTGGCGCTTGGGGGAAAAGTGGGGAGAGGGTGGGAAAAGCCAAATTTTATAATTTCAATTAGATTTCAATTTTGCTTTTAATTTGATTTCAATTGGTATTGATTTTATAGGCACATTCATGTAAAGGAAAATATGAATTTTAGTCATTTAAAATCCACCTGCTTTTTTTTTCCTTTCATTCCGGCTTGGTGAATATTAAATCTCATGATTCTGAAATTAAAAAGAAAAACACAAAATAACTGGGGCCAAGGATCATCTTTCCTTCCCTTTACCTTTCTTTCTTTTTAAGGAGAGGTATGTATAAAACATCAAGACATAGCAAACCAAAAAGATGTTCAATTCTGTAGACACTGTTTTCAGAATAACTTAAGAAATCACTGTAGTAAGCTATCAAGGTGTGCAGTATTCTTACACACACGTGTGTATTTATATATATACACATACATGTATGTATACACATTGTATGCATGCATACATGTAGGCATGATGCTGCTCCTCCATTGGTACAAGAAAGACCACTATCCAATTACAGATTTTATCCATATCCCTTTGTTTGTATTATTTCCCATGAAAGAATGAAGAAAAGATCAGTAAAAGTAGTAGATGCAAAGATATTAAGGTGCTATATTTAGACTAACTGCACATTTTATATGAAAACTAGTGATACTGTGGAAGAGAAATCTTTTTTTTTT
>CM053580.1:108499749-108517125 GCA_028627135.1 Pseudochirops cupreus
TCCTCGTAGCCGAGCTGACTTTAGTGGGAAGTATCTTTCTGTGCGTTTTGGAGTTCCAGGATTGGTTTAGAGTCCTATTTTATGGGTATTTTGGGGTGGCTATGTGAGAGCTGCGCTATGTTGCTGCTTCTACGCCCAACAAATCACAATTTAATATTCACAACATTACATCTTATCACAGAAAACCATAATATAGTCTTTACAGCAGCTTAACATTAGAATGGCCACATAATTTTCACTACAGTGGCCACAACATTTAGAACAAAGAGCAAAAGAATAATCATCTAATTGCCCTAAGGGGGAACCCCTCCTTACTTAATCATTCAATCAATTCACAATACAATATTCAATCTTCCACTCATGGGGCAACCATAAATTAACTTAATCAGTCATTTATCTAACAATCCATCACTAAATATAATCATTAGAAAACCATACAAACCCTCCACCCCTAGGTGTCCAGCAAACTTCAATTTGATCAGGCATTCTACATCCAAGGAGAGACCTTTTCTTCATCTTGACTTGGGGTGGTCTCTCAGATTCACTGGATCCCCTTCCATGGTGTCAATTCCTACTTGAATCCAACAGTCACCTGGATTCAGGGGAAGACCACTCCCAGGTTCTTATCCAGTCCTCTGGGCAGTTTCCAGTACACACTGAAGTTCACAGGGTACAACACATGTCAAAACCTTCACCACTTCTGTTACCTGTAGCTCAAGGGTCAACCTAGCCAGGAACAAACAATATCTTATCTTGGTCATGCTTCTTTAGTCCCCCAGCAGTTCAGCTGGCCCTACAACCCAGGAGAAATCTTGCCTTTCCAGATGGCCTTCACCAGCTTCTGGTCTCAAAGAAAACTCCAACTCAGTTCTGAGTCCAGCAGCCCAGGCCCCAGATGCTGGGACAATTCTGCTCTTTCCACCAGGAGCCACCAGGAAGAAAAATCCTAATTCTGATTCTGTGTCTCAGGAATTCTTCTTATATAGACAGACTGGCCTCCTGCCTCAGCCAGCCTCTTCCTGACACATCAGCAACAGGAGACAGAGTTCACTCCCTCTGTTTACACAGGAGACAGAGTTCATACCGTCTGCTTCACATTGGAGACAGAGTTAGCACATTTTGCCTCTCTCAAGAGGTACTTAGCCCTAAGTTACCAAGGAATAAGTATCTGATAAATTGATGACTGTTATGTTGGCCTAGCCTACCATTGTCTGTTGTCTCCAGGTAGCCTCCAGCAACTTTTCATTAACTCCTCCTGAAGACCCTCCCCAAACTCATTAATAGAGTTTGACCTCATTGACTCCTCCTGAAGACCCTCCCCAAACTCTTCCTCCAGACAACCCTTAGATTCCTCCCACAAACTTTCTTTATATAAGACCTCTTATTTTCCCAGTGTGTGAGTGTGCCATAGAATCTTCTAGCACAGACTATCTCTGTGTCCAATAGAAGTGAACATTTAATAAATTTTGCCTTTCTTTGGCTGAGAGAACACTTGAGTCAGCAGGACCCAGCATGTTGGTATTTTGGGTTCTTCAGCACCCCTAACCCTAACCACATAATTTTTATGATTCCCTGATACCAGGAAACACTGCTAATCTCAAGTTTTTCTCCTGTCAGGACTGGAAGATATATAAGCTTCTCTCTTTCCCTATTGCATTGCCTTTTTCTTCTCCAAGTACCTTGGAGTTGTTTTGTGGGGGGTGGGACACTGACTTCTCAGGTCCCATTAGGTCAGACAGCTAGAAAATTATCTAGTGCTCAGCCTGACCTCTCAGGTTCTCAGTCCTGTTTAGTTATTTAAGGGAACATAGACCAGGACACAGCTTCTGCAGAATGGAGGACAAGGACAAATGCCCCATCAGGAAGTGTAAGCCAGATTCTTTCAATTCTCTTGGCACTAGGGAACTGGGAAAATTTCAGGTACTTTTTTATGGGTTGTTTTTTTGTTTTTGTTTTTTGAGTCTTACTTTCAAATCTTCCTTTATGGAAGAAGGGGCTTTCATTTGTAGCTCCCAAAAGTTCACCTTTGGGTTGTTTTTTTACAACACTGGAAAAATTTAGTTCCTCTGGAGACCTTAAAAATGAAAAGTTGGTGTTTTTTTGCAATACTTTGACCTAGGTATCACCTAGAAGACCATGAACCACCTCCTGTTTTGGGGACTTTAAAAGATAATACTCCCTTGCAGTTAGAATTATAATGTCACAAAAAAGGAAGATGGATAAAAGCTGCCTACTTAATGGCCTTCTTTGAACTTTCTTGGAAGGCAGTTCTCAGGAAAGTTTGTGAGATGCTTGAAGCTAGAATGTTTCCACAAAGGGGCAACAGGGACCAATTAAATGATCCCCTTCCTATAACTTTGGCCTCAGCAATTCCTGCTCAGGTCCCAGTCACCAGTCTCACTGAGGCAGTTCTCCCAGCCCCTTCTGCAGCACCCCAAAGCTTTTCCCCTTGGTTCCCCTTCCCTTTCCCTCTAGCCCAACACCTCTCATTTCCTGCCTCCTATACCATCCATATCTCCTACCCTGCATCTCCCAGCATGGCTCCACCCTCCTCAGGGACACCTTCTCAGGTCCCAGCCACTGGTCTTGCTGAGGTGCCTCCCTCTGGGGCCCCTACCCCCTGAGGCAAAACTCACTCAGGCCTCAGGCCCTACCCCCAAGACAGTCACAGGGGTATCTCCCCTTCTGAACCCTTCCCTGCTTCAGGTGCAGGGTGACCTTGCCCTTTGCCAGCTGGATCCCCCAGTCTTTCAGTCTGATCCAGTTCAGCCAGTACCCCCTATTCACTCTCTCATAGGAAGTGGGACTTCCAATCTCCCTTCCCAAGCCCCTGTCCCCACACAGCATTCAGGGCTTTTTCCCTTAAGGAAAGTGGCTCTCTCCTCTGGTGGGACAACTAGAGTACATGTCCCATTCTCCATTTCAGATATCAATCACATTAAAGAAAAGTTGGATAAGTTCTCTAAAAACCCAACAAAGTTTACTGTAGGCTTTCATGTCATATCCCTGTAATTGAGCTTTATTTTTCTTCTCTACCTGTTGTTCCACTAAGGAGAAGAGGAGAATCTGGTGACAAGCCCAAAAATTTGGGGATTGTATGGCTAGCATTGACCCCAGAAAATATCCTCCAGGAACAGCCACTTTTCTCAATGGTGACCCAGGAAGAGATTATCAATTCCTGGAAGATAGGGAGAAGAGAGACCATATGGTACTTTGCCTGTTAGAAGGCCAAAGAACTACATTTCAAAAGCAAGTACATTATCAGGAAGTTAGAGAAATTACTCAGACAGATCAAGAAAATCCCTCCCTTTTCCTAGATAGACTTGTAGAAGCTATTAAAGGGTATACAAACTTAGATCCTGACTCTGTAGACAGGGTAGCAATCCTTGACATTAATTTCATTAGTCAGTCTGCCCCAGATATTAGGAGGAAACTGCAGAAACTGGCAGTGGAACCCCAAACACCTCAGGCCCAATTACTGTAGATGGCCTTTGGAGGCTTAAATAACAGAAACCTGGTTGCAGCAGGGGAGAAAGAAAGGAAAGAACAAACCAGAGACAGAAAACATGCTTGATTCTTGCCTGCTGCCATGGCCAAGAAAAGCCCCTCTAGGGGACCCCCTTGGAGGAAGCCCAGTCACTTGGGCAGGGGGGAAACCTGCTTTCAATGCCACAAAAGGGTCACTGGTCCAAGGAGTGCCTCTCCAGGGCAAAGCCCAAGAGTGCTTTTGGGGTAACCAGCAACCATAACCCTAATACAAACACGCTGGGTACTGCCAAGTGAATTCAACTCATGTCTTCTCTCAGTCAAAGAAAAGCAAAATTTATTAAAAGTTCACCTGTATTGCACCCAGAGCAAGTCTGTGCTTGAAAATTCTATGGTGCTCTCACACACATGAGGACAAGAAGGTGTCTTATATAAAGAAGGGTTGTGGGAAGAATCTAGGGGTGGTCTGGAGGAGGAGTTTGGGGAGGGTCTTGAGGAGGTGTTAATGGAAAGTTGCAGGAGGCAACCTGGAGCCAACAGAAAATGGTGGACTAAGCCAGTTAAAGGGTGGACTGATATTTTGTTAACGTGAAGTTTGGGAAATAGATGGATAATAAAGGGCAAGGCTAATAACTGGGGTCTGGGCCCAGCCACAATGAAAGCTTATGGCCACTGCAAATGCCTCATCAAGTGGAATATTCAATAAGGTTCAAGGGTTTCCCTGAGCCTGTATGTCAATGATTCAAGTAGAGCTCAAGGGGACTCCCAGAGCCTGTACCTAATCATTTCACATTAGAATCTTAAACTTAAATGATTATGTTGATTCCTCTTTGAACCAGAACCAACGAGAATAAAGTTCATATGGTGTTCATCTCCCTTTCTCCTTCCCCTCTATTATAGTATGTTTCTATACCTCTCCATGTGGCATAATTTACCTTTTTCTGCCTCATTCTTTCCTTTTCTCCCATTACAGACTTTTTGAACCCCTTAATAAGTTTTTTTTTCATCAGATTAGTTCATCAATAAGCACACCCTTTATCCATATATATCCCTTTTAATTGTCGTGATAATCATAAATTTCAATATTGACAGTTATCAGCTTCTCATATAGGGATATAAACAGTTTGATCTTATTGAATCCCAATTTATATGCATGTGTATGTGTGGGTATGTGTGAGTCTGTGTTCACCTTTTTTATCTTTTTCTTTCTTTTTTGAGTCTTGTAGTTGGAGCTAACATTTTCCATGGAGCTCTGGCTTTTTCATCCGGAAAGTCTAGAATTCCCTTATTTCATTAAAGGACTCTCTCCTTGCCTGAAAGATTATGCTGTAGAAGCATATGTAGAAGCTGCATAAAGGGTCCTGTGTAATTCTGACTGTAGTTCCACAATATTTGAATTGTTTCTTTTTGGCTGCTTGCAGTATTTTTTCCTTGACCTTGTAATTCTGGAAGTTGATGAGTTTTCAATTTGGAATCTCTTTCAGGAGGAGTCCAGGGAATTCCTTCCATAACTGTTTTAATCTCTGATTCTAGGACTTCAGGACAGTTTTCTTTGAAAGTCTCTTGGAGCATGTTGTCCAGGCTACTTTTTTAATAATGGCTTTGTGGTACACCAATACTTCTTAAGTTATCTCTCCTGGATCTGTTCTCCAGGTCAGTTGTTTTTCCAGTGAGATATTTTACACTTTCATCTAATTTTTCAAATTTCATGTTTTGTTCGTCTGACTCTTGATGCGTCATAAAGTCCTTAGCTTTGATTTGGCTGATTCTAAGTTTTAGTGAATTATGTGCCTTGGTTAGTTTTTGACGGTGCTTTTTCAGGTATTTTTTTCAGTTAGATTTTGAACCTCCTTTCCCAGTTCACAAATTTTACTTTTTAGTTATTTGTTTTCTTCAGTGAGATTTTTTTTTCCAATTTGGTTACTGTAGATTTAAATTTATCTTCTACCTTTCTAATCTAGTTTTTAAAATCTTTCTTGAACTCTTCCAGGAATGATTTTTGGGCTTGAGATCAATTCATTTTTCCTTCTTTGGTCTCAGGTGTGGATACAGAGTCCATGATGTCTCCTGATAATGATTCTTCTGGTTCACAATAGTAGCATTTAATTGCCTTGATCTTCCCTTTGCAAGTTGCTTCTGGCCCACTGCAATTACCAGTTTCCTGACCTTTAAAGTGTATTTCTACTTCTGCGGTACAGAGGGTTCTGACTCGCGCTTCTCAAGCTGGGAGCTAGGTACCTGGTTGTTGACTTTGTGTCTTGTGGCATCTGGGTGTCTAGACTGAGGCCAAGGGCAATGTTTCCTCTGAGTTAGGGAGGGGTGGTCTGGTTGCTTCAGATTTCTGCCTCTATGTCTGTGAGCTACAGCTCAGGCAGGCTCAGCATCTGGTAGCCAGTAGAGCTGGTGTCCACATATTCCCTTGGTGGTGCTAAGCCCCTAACCTGGACAGATGTTGTTAGTGCTTGCTGTTTCCACCACCCTGGCTTTTGGGAACTCCTCCTGGTCAGTTGAGGTAGGGCTTATTGGGACCCCTCCCACCCTTCACTTCAGACTCCTTTCTACCTCAGTTACACCCTTTTTCAGTGACTCCTAAGCCTGAGGCTTTTTCCACTTTTTCAGGATTCTACTCTGGGTGGGACATTTATCTCTGGGTTTTATGTGTAAGGGAGTGGGAACTGGAGAAGCTAGAAATCGCTCTGCCATCTTGGCCTCTGGAAATTCAGGTAGGTGATTTTTAAACTTCCAGGCTGCACACTGACAGCCCCAGGAAAGGCTGCTTTTGCTATTGTGGGCCCTGCACTTTCTCTTACCCAGAACATGCTTGATCCTCCTGCCTGCTGTGAATCAGCTGACTGTGTATAAAAATGTAATAACCATTTAGAAAAATTGAGTTTCAAAATCTGTTCTACCCTCTCAACGATCTACCTTCCTTGAGAAGGTAAGCAATTTGTTATTGATTATGTATGGAACATTATGATGTAAAACATATTTCCTTTTTAACCTTATTGAAAAAGAACACATTAAAAAAAAAGCACAAGAAAAATAAAGCTAAAAATGTATACCTCAATCTTCATTCAGAGGTCATCAGTTTTCTCTGAAGTTGTATAGCATTTTTCATCATGGCTTCTTTTCACTGATATCATTTTCTTGATCAGATTATCTATATTTCACAGTTTAACATCTTTACAATATTGCATTACTGTATTCAATAATCTCCTTGTACTGTTCACTTCAATTTACAAGAGTTCAAATAATTCTTTCCAGGTTTCTCCAAAACCATACTGCTCATAGCTATACACACACACACACACACACACACACACACACACACACACACACACGCATATATGCATGTACGTATATATAAATGTGTATATGTATGTGCATGCATGTAAATATATGTGTTGTATATATGTATGTGTGTATATATGTATATATATGTATGTATATATGCATACAAGGATATGTATATCCTTACATACATACATATACATATACATATATATATCACAAAAAATATTACATCAGTTATGTCACAACTTCTTCAGTCATTCCCCATTTTCCCAAATAGTTCATATAGTATTAAAATTACTTTTTCTTCTACAGTTTATAGAATTCATCCATGAGTACTTAGAGTCCTTAGATCCCGCCCCTCCGCCCCGCCCCTTAGGGAGTTCACTGTTGGCTTGTTCAACTTCTTGTGTTCTAAAGTGGGATTATTTATGTATCCCATTTCTTGTTCTGTTAATCTGGACAATTTTATTTTTCTAAATATTCATCCATATAACTTAGATTATCAGATTTATAGTACTATTACTGGGCAAAATAGACTTCAATGTTGTATTAAATTTCCACTTCTTTTAAAAACAATAAACTAACCAATGGTTTATCTATTTTATTTTTTTAAATATAAAATAGCTCCTAGTTTTATTTATTAATTCAGTGATTTTCTTTCTCTTTAATTTATTATTTTCTCCTTTGATTTTCAGAATTTTTTTTAGTGTCGAGAATTGTTATATGTTCTTTTTTTGATTTTTCTTTTTATTTTCATGCCCAATTAAGATAATTATACTTTTTAAATTATTATTTTACTGCTCTAAGCATTTAGAATATGTATTTTTCCTTATTTAATGCCCTTGCTGCTAACAGTTGTTATGGGATGTGGTCTCATTTTTGTATTTCTCTTTGATGAAATTATTGATTGTTTTGATCACTTACTCTTTGACCCACTCATTCTTTAGGATTATGTTATTTTACAATTAATTTTGATCAGTCTTTCCATGATCCTTTATAAAATATATCTTATTGCTTTAAGATCTCAAAATTATATATTTAATATTTCTATGTTTCTCTATTTGGCTATTAAATATTTGTTTCCTTACATGTGGTCAATTTTTGTGTAGCAGCCTTGTATCACTGTGAAAAAATATATACATATCTATCTGTCTATCTATCTATCCATCTATCTATCTATCTATCTATTCCTTTCTTTTCAAATTAAATTTTCTCCAAAGGTCTATCATATCCAACTTTTCTAAGCTTCTGTGTATCTCCTTGTTTTTTTTTTTTGTATGTCTTTCATTTTTTGCTTAGGTTTATCAAGTGCTTAGAGGAAGAAGTTGAGGTTCTCCTTTAGAGTAGTTTTACTATCTATTTTCTCCAGTAACTCACTTAAACTTCGCCTAAAGAATTTTGATGCCATGACATTTGGCTCATCTTGGTTTAGTGTTGATATTACTTTATTCTCTACTGTAATTTTAGTATGATGTACTTTCCTTTTCTTTCTCTTTTAGTTAGTTCATTTTTATTTATTTCTTTTTCCCTGAGATCATGATTACTACTCCTGATTTATGTTTCTGTTTTTTTAAGTTCAGATGTAGCATAATAGATTCTTCTCCAGTTCTTTACCTTTACTCTTTGTATGTCTCTCTGCTTTGAGTGTATATTGTGAAAAAACATATATGTTGCAGGGGCAAAGCCAAGATGGTGGAGTAAAAGCAGGAAAATCCATGTGCTCCTACCACAAGCACCTCAAATACCTGTAAAATATGATTCTAAACAAATTTTAGAGCTACAGAAACCATGAAGTGACAGAGAAAAACAAATCTCCTACTGAAGGCAGCCCAGGCAGGCTGACAGGAATGGTCTATCACACCAAGTTAAGAACCAAGTGCAGTCTTGTGTGAGCTTCACTGAGCCTGGGGTGGCCCTGACCAGTGGACCAGAAGGACAATAGCAGACTTCAGGAGAGTGAATCACCAGCAATTGTGGTGGTTTGCAGACTTTTCAATCATCAACTCCAAAGAGAAAGTAAAAGGTCAGTTGGGGAGCTCTGTTGGAAATGGTTACAGAAGAGATCAGTCCAGCCTCTACCCACCAGGAAAGAAGTGGCAGAGGTACAGCAGCTGCAGTTGATGTTGCATATTTGCCTCCAGAGCTCCTGGTCTGCAGATGGTAGAGAGAAAAAGTGACCATTCAGAGGGTAATTGCTCCTGCTTTTAACTGCTTGGATCTGGGTCACAGTATTATGTAATGTTCCTGGGGTGAGAAATGCCAGTGTGCCAGAGCTTGTGGTGTCCATAAAGAGGGCTCACTCCTGAGATCTCTGACAACATTTTCCAAAACCCCTGTGATTTGGGACAAAGTTCTCCACTCCTGAAGCAGAGTTCTATTGTGGCAAAGAGCTCAAAAGTCAAGTCATTGGCTGATAATATCAGCAAGTAGAGGAAGCACAATCAGACAACAGAATCTTCTTTTGGAGACAAAAAGGATCAAAACAAGGAATGAGAAGAAGTCAACAAATGCAAAACTCCTGCATCAAAGGCTTCCAAGAAAAATATAAACTGGTTACAGGCCATGGAGGAGCTCAAGAAGGATTTTGAAAATTAAGTAAGAAAAGTGGAGGAAAAATTGGGAAGAGAAATGAGAATGATGCAAAAAAAATCACCAAAAGCAAGTCAACAGCCTGCTAAAGAAGATCCAAAAAAATACTGAAGAAAATAACACCTTAAAAAATAGAATAACTCTAATGGCAAAAGAGGCCTAAAAAGCCAATGAGAAGAAGAATGCCTTAAAAAGTTGATTGCCCAGATGGAAAATGAATTTCAAAAACTCACTGGAGAGAATAATTCTTTCAACTTGGTTTGGAGCAAATCAAAGGTAATGACTTTATGAGAAATCAAGATACTATAAAACAGAGATCCAAACAACTGAAGAAATAAAAGGCAATGTGGAATATCTCATTGGAAAAACCACTGACCTGGAAAATAAATGTAGGAGAGATCATTTAAAAATTATTGGACTACCTGAAAGCCATGATCAAAAAAAGAGCCTAAACATCATCCTTCAAGAAATTATGAAGGAAAATTGCCCTGATAATCTAGAACCAGAGGCCAAAATAGAAATTGAAATAATTCACCAAATCACCTCTTGAAAAAGATCCCCAAAAGCAAACTTCTAGGAATATTACAGCCAAATTCCAGAGTTTCCAGGTCAAGGAGAAAATATTACAAGCAGTCAGGAAGAAACAATTTGAGTATTGTGGAAACATAGTCAGAATAACACAAGATCTAACAACTTCTACATAAAAGGATCTAATGGCTTGGAATATGATGTTCTGAAGGTCAAAGGAGCAAGGATTACAACTAAGAACCACACACCAAGCAAAATTGTGAATAATGCTTCACTGGAAAATATGGACATTCAACGAAAAAGAGGACTTTCAAGCATTCTTGATGAAAATGTCTGAGTTGAACAGAAAATTTGACTTTCCAATACAAGAAGAGAAGCAAGAGAAGGTAAACAGGAAAAAGAAATCATAAAGAACTTATTAAACTTGAACTATTTACATTCCTACATGGAAAAATGATCGTTGTAACTCATGAGACTTTTTTCAGTCTGAGGACAGTTGAAGGGAATATATGCATGTGTGTGTGTGTGTGTGTGTGTGTGTGTGTGTGTGTGTGTGTGTGCATAATGTGTGTATATATATGTATACATACATATATATGTATGTATAGGAGTATGTAGCTGTGTATAAATATAGATGTGAGTGTGTGCTTATGTGTGCACATGTTTACATACACAGAGGGTGCAGGATGAGGTGAATATGAGGGAATGATATCTAAAAAAAATTAAGAGGTCAGAGAGGAATATATTGGGAGGATAAAGGGAGAGATAAAATAGGGTAAATTATCTCATATAAAAGAGCCAAGAGTATTCTGTTACTATGGAGGGGAAGAGCTGGAAGGGGAAAGGGAATGAGTCAATCTTACTCTCATTGAATTTGGCTTAGAGAGAGAATAACTCCATACAGGAAAGTAGGTGAGAAGGGGATAAGAGAGGGGATGATAGAAGTGAGGGCAGATTGGGGAAGAGTACAGTTAGAAGCAAATACCTTTGAAAATGGACAGAGTCAAAGGAGAAAAATAAAATAAGTGGAAAGTGGAATGGGATGAAGGGAAATATATTTAGTCTTTCACAATTTTCACAATGTTAAAAATTGTTTTTTACATTGAAACAGGAAATATGATCTACAAGCAATGAGCTATAGGAATCCATCTTGCCCTACCAAAAAGTTTGAGGAGGAGTGGGGAAGGATATAAGAGAGAACATATTGGGGTTGGGGGTAGGGGACAGACAAGGAGAAAATCTGTAAGTCAAAATCTTATGGAAATGAATGTTGAGAGCTAAAATTAAATAAATAAAAATATGAAATTAAAAAAAAAAAGACATTAATCATCCTTGGTCTTCAGTAGTGTCCAGACCAATCATTGAATTCCCACAAAGAAACCCCTAAACTTTCATGGTAATTACAGAAAACATACAACAGGAGGAGGAGCTATAGAGAGCATCACAGTTGCTTGGTGGATATATTGAAGTTTTGGCATAGTCATGAGTTTAGGAGTTATGCCCAAACATAAGTTTGTGTATTGATCATGTCCTGGTCACATACAGGTCCCAATATACTTGTTATGGATTTCATAGGTCATAGTACCTTAAGTTATAATTCAGTGTCTAAAATATAATTCCATATCTAAGTTATGATTTTAGCAAACCTCCATGTTCAGGCTTTCATCTTTCACATATTTTAAGGTTTATGGCTCTTCACTTTTAGAATATTTTATGGCTTTTTCCCATTCAGAGTCCCACAGTCCACCCCTCAAAACCTTCTCATACGTTCTTTCTGAATATCTTCTGCAAGTCCCTGAGATGGCTCTCTTTTAGGGTGTTTAGGGCCTTTTTTGGCTACAGTCATAATTATATGTTTTCTCCACAAAAATCCCATAAGCAATACAAGCACAGATAGGAAAATAGTATAATCAATGAGAAAAATCACCATAATTGTAATACTTTTGTTCCTTCCCACCCTTTGGGAGATGATGGAAAACCAGTGGTATTTGGCAATTAATGAATAAGCTTAATTTCTGAACTAGGTTCAGAAACAAATAAACCTGACTTGGTCAGTTTTACAATTTATTGAGGGTCAGAGATATCAGAGATATCAATCAAAAATAGGATGAGAACAATTGGATTTTCTCAATTTTCCTGTTTTTGTCAGGGGGAGACTTGTAAAGTGATGATTATTAACACAATCCCAATGTCCACTCAAATTTCACCTTGGAATGCAGATGTCTCATGTATCTTTTTGTTCCATGCATCACCTTTTCTTTGGCCATTTGGAAAATGTCTTATCATCAGGCAATTTTTTCAGCACTATTGTTTTCCTGGCTACAGCTTTCTTGCTGAGGCTCCTAAGATATTCCTGCTAAAATCTTTTATAAAACAGATATCAATACAAGTTTAGTACAGCCTCTCAAATTTTACTTCTGCAATAACTAGACCACGTTGTGAAGAACAACTTAAACCTTAGAGTTCTGGTATTAACAGTAGCCCTATAAGGGGAGCACCAAAATAGGAACCCAGAATTTACCTGAAATTTCAGAAAAAAGAATAACATAACTCCATTTTAATGATTTACATTTGACATACAGGATTAATATCACCTTGTTACTTTCTCTAACTTTTCCACTCTGATTCCAATTCTGTTAGGAGTATCAGGTGCTACTGAAGATTCAGCTTATACATGAAAATATAGGTAATGACATTCTTGCAGTTATAAGCTCTTCACCTCTGGGGTCAATACATATAAAAATAAATTTACTTATGTGAGGATGATCTTACGCTAATTATAATAAAAAACCTTGGGAGGATACTTAAATCATTAATTCCAAAACAGTACATGACAATAAGTTGTTAATAATATAACATATTTGTACCACAGGACATGCAGTACAAACAGAAATTATTTCCACATTATTTAATAAACCTTGAATAAAATTGATTTTTTCATTGATATAACACAGAATATTCCATAAATTTCCTGCAAGAAAATTATTGCACTGAAATTCTCTTCCTCAAGGCAAACTGAAGATGTTTTTGATTTAATTTCAGTAATTAGTAGAATAACAGCTAGGGCCCTTAACCAATTGTACCAATAACCAATCATTCTAACATAAATTTGAAACATTTAAGGACATTCCTTTTCCTTTGCCTAATTATTGCCATATTATTCTGAAAGAACGAGCTATTTAATGAATCCAGTATTTTATAAGACTGTGTATGCATTAGCAGGCTGATGACAAGGCTGAATATTTATTCACTCAGTTGTTTGTGTATGGAATTACTATTCCTTTAGATTGAAAACAGCAATATCTCTCATATATGGTGCTCATACCTTTAACTGACCTCTTACTCTGATTATAGAAATTTGATATATGAGGGAAAAAGTAAGGACATGATTATACCAGCATCAAACTTGTACTATAGACTTAAGCCTCTGGGCAGATATGACAGGACGAAACATCCTTTCCTATGTTTCATTTCAGGTAAGGGTCACAGTTTGGCAACAAACAATGCAGTAATAATTCCAGTTCATAGTCAGACTCAGGACTAGTCAGGTGGAAAATATTCCTTTTCAAAGGAACCCAGTAGGGAAATTGAGCCAGGGGGACCCCACCTTAGGTTGATGCAAAAGTTGTCCTCTAGAGTTTTCCTAGATGCAAAACTCTACCCACAACAACCCAGGATCACATGTCCTCTGATTAGCTTGTAGCATTTCTCTAGAGTAGTAAATTCTTGATTTGATGATCCATCAGACATCCCTGAATTCAAACCTCAAAATAAAATTAGTTATAATCCCAAGAGACTTTACCTTAAATCACAAGTTTCACTAATCACAGTTTAGGGCTAGACAGAATTATTTTTACTCTCATGGAATTTGAATAAGCAATAAAAATTTACCGGGATTCACACACCTAAGGGATTTCACATAATGTCTTTTACTTGTTTTCCTTTCCTTCTAAAATTTAAATTTTTCCTGGCATAAAGGCCAATCATTAAAAATCATTTCAATATTATGCATACATTTGCAAATCCTCAACAAGCCAAGTTCATTGTTTAGGAACTCGATAACCCCAAACAAGTTCTTTTCCTAGGGCTTATGGCTTTTTTTCCCCCACACAGATGGTTTCCAGGGACCTGGCAAGTTTATCAAATAAAGATTACCATAGATTACCAAAAAAAATTACCAAACAAAGGTAATTAACAGGAGTCCAAGAGAAAGGGCTGACCCCAAAGGCCCTGCCTGTGTACCCACATGATATTCTTACTCCAGAATGATGTAAACCACATACTTTCTGCGTGGCAATTACCCCATTTTCAGTCTTAATTGAGATTGTTTTGCCCTGCCTGAATTTCCTCCCTATCTTTCCATGGCTACCCATTTGCCAGGATATCTTTTGGGGCTCCAAATGACATTGTGCATTCTGCACAGGTATCTACCAGAAGAGACATGATTTGTTTATTTTTAGGACCCCAGTATATGATAACTGGAACATGGGGCCTCTGATCAACCCCTACAGCCCTACATTGGAAACAACCTTGATCATCTTCCCAAGGTGGAGTTGGCAGCATCCAACCTGTTGATATTTAGAACTGATGTAGATTGTGCTCCTTGACACCAATGCTCACCACCCCCAGGAGGAATAGACTAACCCTGCTGTACACCCTCATACCCTAAGAGGACTGCTCCAAATGGACAGAAGCAATCCAGATAATGATTTCACCTAATCCACTACTTTCCACACATTGTAATAAATTTTAGGTTTTGATATTAAAACAATAACCTCAAATAACTTAGTTAATAATAATCCAGTCTTCCTAAGAGATAGTCAAATAGTAGTAGTTGTAACTTCCTCTTATTATAGACAATGGTAGAAATGCACAGTTTTCTAAATGGCAGTTAGAAAACATAAGACAGAGTTAGCAGAGCTGATAAAATGACATAATTGGTTTTTAAATAATTTTCCCACTGTCTCTTAGTTTCTTTCTATTCACACTTTAATAACATTGAAAATATGAAGCTTCGGGGGTGGAGCTAAGATGGCGGAAAGTAAGCAGTCACTTCTCCAAGCTCCCCAAGAATTTCATTCTTGGGAGCTAAAAAGTAAATTTGAGTGGATTTAAGAGTGACAGAACCCATTGGGAGACAGAGAGTGACAGATTCCCAGCGCAGAGAAGTGCCTAATCAGGTTGGGGCAGGGAGAACAGAGCACACAGGAGTGGCACCAACACAGACCTGAGAGCAGAGTGTGGCAGACTGGGAAGCCCCACCCAGCAGACTCACCCAGCTGGAGGCTTCTGCAGCCCTCTCACAGCCGAGGTGAGGACCAACAGAACTGGGTAGGAGGGAACACAGGGCACATAGCAGGGTCACTGGTTTTTCCTGGGGCTAGCAACCCACTGCCTGGATTTTTGAAGCCACATGCCCAGACTTTCAGAAGTTGGGATAGCGGAATGAAATCTAGAGGCTCTCATCCCCTTTCCTGACACACAAAAAATCAAGAACTAAAAGCCCCACCTAGAGTATATTCTTGCATTAGGGTAAACAGCCCCAGGCTTGGAAATCACTGAGGAAGGGGGAAGGGAGATTGTACTGTACAGAACCTAAACCCAGGTGGTTGGAGCCAGCAAGCTCTAACAACAAAAGCCCAGGTGTGCTTTAGAACCATCTGGCCAATCAGCAAACCACAGCCCCACCCATCTACTACAGTGAGCCTGCCTGAGAAGCAGCCCAGAGAAACAGGTGGAAACCTGAAACAGACTACCCCTGGCCTCAGGTAACTCAGGGTAAATGCCAAGAATTCTGGCTCTGGCCTGAGTCCACATACTCAGAGGCCACAGCTCACTAAGTGAACAACCAAACTCCTACCTCCCCGCCTAAGAAACTCACCCTGGAAGCAGATATCCACTCTAAAAATACAGGATATAGGGAACCACAACGGGGAAGAAGGAAACTGCAAAGGCTAGAACCATCAAATCGTTCTATAGTGAGAAAGAACGACCAAACTCAGAAGGCAACATGGGCTCTAAAAACACACTGGAGACTACAGAAGGAAATGTGAACTGGTCTCCAGCCCAAAGAGCATTCTTGGAGAATTTCTTAGAGAATGTAAAGAGGGATTTTAAAAATGAAATTAGAGAGGTAGAAGATGAATTTAAATCTACAGTGACTAAATTGGAAAAAAATTCACAGAAGAAAACAAAGCTTTAAAAAATTAAATTGGAGAATTAGGACAGGAGGTCCAAAATCTAACCTGAGAAAATACCTCTGTAAAAATGGAGCACCAAAAACTAATTGAGGAAAATAATTCACTAAAAATTAGAAGCAGTCACATTGAAGCCAAAGACTCCATGATGCAACAAGAGTCAGTCAAACAAAACACAAAGACTGAAAAATTAGAAAAAAGTGCAAAATATCTCACTGGAAAAATAATTGACATGGAAAATAGATCCAGGAGAGATAATCTCAGAATTATTGGCCTACCAAAAAGCCATGATGAAAAAAGTAGCCTGGACAGCATCCTTCAAGAGATTGTCAAAGAAAACTGTCCTGAGGTCTTAGAACCAGAAGGGGAAATAGTTATTGAAAGAATTTACCAATCTCTTCCTGAAAGAGACCCCAAATTGAAAACTCCAAGAAATATAATAGCCAAATTCCAGAGTCACAAGGTGAAAGAGAAAATATTCAATGCAGCCAAGAAGAAACAATTCAAATATCACGGAAATACAGTCAGGATTACACAGGATTTAGCAGCAGCTAGATTAAAAGATAGGAGGAATTGGAATGCCATATTTCATAAAGCAAAAGAATCAGGACTGCAACCAAGGATAAACTACCCTGCAAGACTGAGCATATTCTTTCAGGCAAGGAGATGGTCATTTAATGAAATAAAGGACTTCAACGCTTTCCTTATGAAAAAGCCAGAGCTCAATGGAAAATTCAATCTCTACTTACAAGACCAAAGAAAGACATAACAAGGTAAACAAGGAAAACATACACTCACACAGACACATACACACACTGATGCCCACACATGCACATAATGTGGGACTCAATAAGAGCAAACTGCGTACATTACTTTGTGAGATGCAGATACCTGTCAATACTGAAATTTGTATAAGTATTGTGACATTTAAAAGGGATGTACATGGAAAGAGGATGTGGGTATAAGTGAACTAATCTGAAGATTAAAAAAAACCCTATTAAGGGAAAGAAAGGGATTGTAATGGGAGAAAAGGAAAGGTAGAGGCAGAAAATGGAAAATTATGCCACAAGAAGAGGCATAAAAACATACAAAAGCGGAGGGATGTGAAGGAAGGAGATGAACATCATATGATTCTTACTTTCACTGGTTCTGATTTAAAGAGGGCTTAATACAAACAGCTAAGTTTAGAATCTAACACAAAAAGACACAAAAACTCATAACAATAGAGGGAAAAGAGGGAGGGAGAGGAGCACTCTATGAAATTTACTAACTTCAGTTTGGG
>CM053580.1:108517625-108535507 GCA_028627135.1 Pseudochirops cupreus
TCCATCAACCCTCCCCCTCACTCTGCCCTCCCCTCCATCATTGTCATTCCACCTCTCATCTCCAACCCCCATACTCTCCAGTGTGGCAAGATACACAGGTTAGAGCTTATGTCCTTCTTTCCCTAAGCCAAGTTCAATAAGAGTAAGGTTGACCCTTTCCCTTTTGCCTTCCTGTTCTTCCCCTCCATTGTAGCAATTATCCTTTGCCTCTTCTATGAAATGATTAACCCCATTCTGTCTCTCCCTGTCTCCTCTCATTCTAATCCTCTCCCACCTCAGAATTTCACCTTTTAGACTATTGCCCCTTCCTATTAAATTGATCTTGTGCCTTCTATGTATTCATATATATACATACTCAGATATGTGTTTGTATGCATATATAAACCCTCCTATATAGACATATGTATATGTATATGTATATATACATTTGTATTCCCTTCACTTACCCTCATATTTAGAAAAGTTTCATAAATTGCATTTATCATTTTTCCATGTTGGCATGTAAATAGTTCAACTTTGATAAGTTCCTTATGATTTCTTTTCCATGTTTATCTTCTCATGCTTCTTTTATTTGAGTGTCAAACTTTCTTTTCAATTCTGGTTTTATCACCAAGAACGTTTGAAAGCCCTCCTTCTCACTGAGTGACCATATGTTCCCCTGGAATACTATACTTAATTTTGTTGGGTAGGTGATTCTTTGTTTTAATCCTAGCTCCCTTGATCTCCAGAATACCATATTCTAGGCCCTTTGATTCCTTAATGTAAAAGCTGATAGATCGTGGATTATCCCAATTGTGTTTCCACAGTATTCAAATTGGTTTTTTTTGGCTGGTGTAATATTTTCTCCTTGATCTGGGGACTCTGCAACATGGCTATAATATTCCTAGGAGTTTTCTTTTTGGGATATTTTTCAAGATGTGATCAATGAATTCTTTCAAGTTCTATTTTGCCCTCTGCTTCTAAAATATCAGGGTAATTTTCCTTGAGAATTTCTTTAGGGATGCTTTCTAAGTTCTTTTTTTGATCATGGCTTTCAGGTAGTACAATAATTTTTAAATTACCTTCTATTTTTTTTTCTTTTGTTCGGATCTGTTTATTAGTATCTTGATTTCTCATAAAGTCATTTGTTTCCATTTGCTCCACTCTAATTCTGAAGGAATTATTCTCTTCTGAAAGCTTTTGAGTTTCTTTTTCCATCTGGCAAATTCAACTTTTTAAGGCACTCTTTTCATCATTGGCTTTTTGGGCCTCTTTTGCCATTTGAGTTGATCTATTTTTTAAGGTGTTATTTTCTTCAGTCAGGTTGTTGACTCTTTTCATGATTTTCTTGCATTGTTCTTATTTCTCTTCCCAATTTTTCCTCCTCCTTTCTTTCATTTGGCTTTCAAAATCCTTCTTAAGCTGATCAATGATTTTAGTCAGTCTTTACATTTGTTGGAAGCTTTTGGTGTGGGTGTTCTGACTGTGTTGTCTTCCTTCCATTCCATGCTTTGATCCTTCTTGTCCCCAAAGAAGGAATCTAGAGTTTGTTTGCTATTCTTACTTTGCTTCCTTAGCCTGCTCATGATGGCCAGACAATGATTTTTTAGCTCTGTGGAACTCTGCTTCCAGAGGGGAAAGCTCTGTCCCAAGTCACTCGGGTTTTCCAGCTGCCAGAGCTATTAGAGGGCTGTCATTTTTTTTTGCAGCCTCCACCAGCTTTGCCTCACTGAAAACTTACCCCAGGACCACCACCCAAGACCATGATCAAGATCCAGACTGTTCAACAAAAGAGCACTTGGCCTCTGAGTGATCGCTTGCCCCCTCTGAAGTCTGCAGGCCAGCAGCCGTGAAGCAGCTATGTGGAGCTGATTGCAGGGCCTCCACTTCTGCCTCTTCCTTGCCCTGGAGACAGTTTGGCTAGACCCACTTTTCTCCCTCAAGTTTAGCTGAGTTCCACTGACCTTTCACTTAGTCCTTGTTTCTTATGGCTTGATATTTCTGGAAACTGCCTCAGCTGCCGCTGATCCACTCTCCTGAAGCTCCAGCTGCGGCCAGAACTGCCCGCCCCCGGGGCCATGCCATGGTTTCAGCCTGGGCAAGTTTCCGCTCCCAGTGCTGACATGATCTCTTCCTGCTGAGCTGCTGTATTAGCAAGCACACTAGCATACCTAGGGCGGCTACTAGCACAGATTCTTAGATCTGCTTTTCTAAAGGAAAGCAACTCAAAATGGGTTAACAACCTTACTTTAATCAATCATATCATTTACCTAGTTCGGGAGGAAAAGTCAGCACCCTGAATTTCAGAGAAAGCAAACACAAGATACGAACAAACAGAAAAACAGATCAGCAGATGGCTTCCAGCACCTGACCATTACATCAGTTATCTATTCAGTTACCAGAGAGGGAAGCACCAACATCTGGGTTTTTCACAGCCAGGGGGGCTCAACGGCTGCTCAGAGTCTCGCCTGGCCAAATCACACAACTCTTCTCAAAGTGAGCCCCAAACCAAAACCTCACATCAGGGTGTAAATATAGCCTTCTCCTGGCTTGGAGAATGTCACAGCCTTCTAGACCCACTGCCCAATCACAAAGCTACAAGGCACAGGCATTCCTGGAAAGGAAGCCTGGTGCCACAGGCTCCATGTGACCACATTCAGCCTATTAGGGAACAGAGTATACTTTTAAGTATCAGAAGGTGCTCAGACTCACATAGCCACTTTAGCCAAAGGTCCTAGGGGCAGGGAAGATCTTCAGATTCCCATAACAGCTGCCTTCAGTGAGAGTTGTATTTCTGTGAGTTTTAGAGCCCTAAAATTTGTTTCGAGTCATATTTTATGGGTAACTGTGGTGGCCATGTGGGAGCTGCGGTACCTTGCTTCTCCTATGCTGCCATCTTGCCTCAACCCCCCAGAGAGAAAATTTCTAACTCAAAATCTTGTGGAAATGAATAATGTAAAGTAAAAATGAACATAAAAATTAATTTTTAAAAAAAGAAATTAAGTAAATTGTCCTCACTCTTTGAGCTAGTACATCACAGGCAGGATTTGAATTCGGATCTTCTCTATTTCAACATATGGTTTGCATTCACTATTCCATATTGTCTCTGTAGTAAAAAGAAAACAAAACAACACTTGTTTTATTGATATATGTTTATAATATTTCCTTTTTTATGTGTCCGGATATTTCAGTAATTATGACTTTGACTTCAATTTAGTGAGCAAGTTCCTAGGAAGAGAAGGTCACTGTTAATCCCCTTTGTTTCCCTTCCCTGTACCATATGCACATAATTCTTCAGTAATTCTTTTCTCACAGTCAATATGACAGTTGAGGAATTAGCCTTCAGAATTTATTTCCGATAAATAACTTACGCTAGAAGAACAATGGCAAAAAAAAAAAATCAGTCTGATACTTAAGATTGAATCCCTCTAAACAAGAAAAGTATTCTTGAAAGGAACAAAATGACAAAAAACAAACACACACATACACGCACACCAAACAAAAAACAGCCTGTGGCTCTGTCTCATACTCCTACCACTATCATTCAAAAAGAGATTGAACAAGTGGGAATTTGGCTCACATACAATCAGGTAGCCTTCATAGAAAAAATATCCCCACAAAATTGCAAATATTTTGAAAGAAATAGTAAAAAGGAGAAAAACTGATTTGGGCAGTAAAGTCATATTCCTTCCTACTCCCAATCATAAGCATAGGTTTGGTCTCTGACAAAATATTTGTTAGCCAATCCCATAGAAATTCCTTGAAGAGAAGTGTACATATTTAAGGCCTGTGTGTGGAGGTGGGGGCAAATAATGACAAAAAATGAAATAGAGCTTTTACCAATCGTTCAAAAATACATAGTTATTTTCTAATTTGGAATACAATATGAATTTTTATTTTCCTTGGAAAAACTATCATTAAATAATAACATTTTTTAAATAGTCTATTGTTTGGTTGTTCATTTGTTTCATTACCTGAAGAAGGTTGTCTCCCTAAATTGCACAAAAAATGATTGTGAGAAGCCTTAACATCCTGATCTATATGCATGCTTACAGCTTTACTTAAAAATATGTAGTCATTTTGAAGCTCAGAATATACAAAACCAACTGATATGGTCAAATACCAAGACAGAAGATTACTTTGTAATATACGTACATGTATACACACATACACCTACACAACACATATTCACGTGCATATAAGCATGTGTACACACACACACTAAAATTTAACTAGAGAAGTGATTTACTATGAAAAAAAATAATTAAACCCAAACAAATCATTATCCCAACTAAATGGTTTTCTAGCTCATTGTTGAGCCTGTAAGAATTTAGAACATTACTGTTCTTCTGTTATTTGTTCCCAGCTAGAACATTATGCCTTTTGTTAATGATTTACTGATGGTAGCAGCTTTTCAGTAGGCTGTGTGGAATGCCACTGTTTCATTTGGAATTCTGAGCTGTCATTGTATTATACACTTTAAAACTATTAATGACACTGTTGCAACTCTATATTAGTTTCGAATATACCCAAAGTCAAGGTTATAAAAGTCTATAAAATTTGTCCTCTCTGACTTCAATGTAAATAAAGACTATAAAATAAACAGTGTGATTAATGGCACTTTCTTATCAAAGAACTCCCATAAATGTCCTTTTCTTAAGCCTGGAGGGTAGAGGTAAGTTTTTATAAATATTAAATATGACATCAAAATTTGTTTGTTATTTTTCAAGTCTTGACAAGCCACATTAAAATTGTATCTTTAAGATTAGCTGATTTAAAAAAATTCAGTTTTAGAAAGTCTCAAGGGAAATAAAAGCAACAGATTTTTAATTTAGTTAAAAATCCTATGATGTCTTTTAAAAAACTTATTTTAAACTAAAATTTCATTTTTTATTTGTTTGTTTTTTTTTATTTGTTTATTACAGGACTACCAATCTAGAGCTGAAAGATCACTTAGGAGCCATTTCTCCTCTCAAATTTTATAGAAGATGGCTAATAGTAAGAGCTAGTATTATTTAGTGCTTTAATATTTAAAAATAACAATTAATATATTATCTCCATTTATTCACACAGGCCTGAGAGTAGGTGCTATTATTATATTTATTTTATAGATGAAGAAACTGAGAAAGATGGAAGTTCAGTCATTTGACCAAAGCTACAAAAACTAGAGTCTGAAGCAGGATTTGAATTCAGGCCTTTCTGACTAAAAGGTTCAGTCTTCCAACAACTATACACCTCATCAGCCTATCTGACTACAATCCCAGTGCTGTTTCTACTGTATAATGTTGCTGTCCTAATTGGTTTCATTTCTTTTAAATTCCTGAAGGGCAGCTAAATGGCAGAGTGAATAAATACAGTGCCAAGCATGGAGTTAGGAAAACTCATCACCTTCAAGTCAAATATGGTTTCAGACACTTGATAGCTGTGTGATCCTGGGCAATCCACTTAATCCTGTTCCACTCTGTTTCCTTATCTGTAAAATGATCTGGAGAAGGGGAAAACCACTCTTGTGTCTTTGTGATGGAAACACCAAATGGGGCCACAAAGAGTCAGACAGGACTGAAAACAACCGGAAAACAACAACATTCCTGAAACAAAATGTTCCATGGAGTAATAGAAAACCATCATGGTAATTGGTATATTAGCTGGTCTACTTGACAAAAGGCTTCTTTTTGTGCACTTACTTTTATATACAAACACACATATGCATGTGCATTTACACACACACTTGCTATTATCTGTTCAAAAAACATAGGATGATTAAGTTCTAGTTCTGACCTAGCAACTGACATATCACTTAAGTTATCATGGTCCACTTAGCTAATACATTCTATGTAATAATTTGAGAGAGAAAATAGTTATGTTTTAATCTTGTCATTGTATCCTATAAAATTTTAGAAACTTTTGAAATAGGTTCTAAAATTGCATGTGTATATATACATATATGTATATATATATACATATATGTATATATATGTATGTATGTATACACACACATATACATATACATATATATACACACATATATATGCTATACAACATATGTCATAATTGTGGGTATATAACTATATAACTATAACTATATATATATATATATATATATGTATGTATATGCATATGTGTCTGTGTCCAGATACATACACATATGCATATACTTATACACATACACACAAATGCATATATGTATATGTTTGGGTGTATGTGTATATATATGTGTGTGTATATATGTGTGTGTGTGTGTGTGTGTGTGTATCTATCTTTGTGCACATGACAAAGAACACAAAGGTATACTGACTTGGTCTTCATCCCCCCAAATGACTAAATGACTTATGACTAAATGACTTCTTCTCTCTCTCTCTCTCTCTCTCTCTCTGTATATATATGTATATATAAATATATATACATATACATACACACATATATTTATATATGTATATATATATGTACATATATGCATGTGTGTACATATATATATGCATGTATGTATGTTTATATTCTTTCATTGAAATATCATCCTACTCTCAAATTGGAAGAAACTTCTCTGATAGTAGATTTTTCCTGACTATGAATGAAATTCTTACTCATCACCTTATTGATAACATACATCAGCCTATGTATTGTCATACTATTGGTTGGAAATTAAGATTTTTTTTCAGAATTCTGTGGAATGCAAGCATATGGAAGAAAGTGAGGATTAGTAAGAGTAGCAAAGAACCAAGACAAAGGAGAATGTAAAGGAAGATGAGGAGAAGAAAGGGCAGAAGGAAGAAGGAAAGGAAGATAAGAAAGAATAAGGAGGAGGGGAGGAAAAAGAAGAATAATCAGTAGAGGAAAACATCACATAGTAATTATTTGTCTTGGGAAAATGATTGGAGCTAGAAAACCAGCACTGAGAAGAAATGAAAACAAGCAGGAGAATAGTGACAAATGAATTCTTAATTCTAAGAAGAAAAAAAATGAATCTTTTTTTTTCCTTTTTCTGGTTTTTATTTTTAATTATTTTAATTTATTAATTATTTATTTTTCAACATTCACTTCAACATGATTTTGCGTTTTAAATTTTCTCCCTTTTCCTCTTCAGGGTGACCCGTAATCTGATATAGGCTCTACATACACATTCATATTAAACATATATTCACATTAGTCATGCTATAAAGCAGAATTAGAACTATTGGAAGGAACCACTAGAAAAGACACAAAACAAAACAAAAACAAAAACAAAAAAGAGTGTTCTTCGACCTACATTCAGACTACAAACTTCTTTCATTGGATGTGGATATCATTTTTGATGATGAGTCTTTTGCAATTGTCTTAGATCCTTTCATTGTTGAGAAGAGATAATTAGTCATTACACAATGTGGCTATAACTGCGTGCAATGTTCTCCTGGTTCTGTCCCCATTATTCAGAATCAGTAATATATGTCTTTCTAGGTTTTTTTTTTTTCCTGAAGCCCACCTGCTCATCATTTCTCATAACACACTAGTATTCCATTACATTCACATACCACAACTTGTTCAGCCATTCCCCAATTGATGGCCATTCATTCAATCTCTAATTTTTGGCCACTACAAAGAGTTGTTATTCATATTTTTGTACATGGGTGTCCTTTAAAAAAAGAGTTTCTTGATGAATCATAAACATTTCTCAGGTCAGGATTCAAAAGGAATTTAACATGAAAAGTTTGTGCACATGAAGAATAACACCAAGGTATAATGACTTGGTCTTCATCCCCCCCAAACTCCAATTTCACCTACATTGTAATAATTTCCCAAATAATAATGTGATGTGAATCTGGAGAAACATTAGCATATGGGCTATTATTTCCTTTAGGACATTGTACATAAGTAATGTAATTATAGAGCTAACCAGGAAAGTGTCATAGAAATTGAAGGTTGTTTGTCAATTTTGTAAAAAGTATTAGGACACACATGTAGTTTACTTTTCTGTATGCTACTTGTATAATATGGTATTAGCTCTGCCTCTAGGATCTCTCCCCAAGATACAGTGTTTTGAAATGAACTGTATCATAATTGTGAAGATAATATGCTTACCAACTACCTGGTCTCATTCATTTTCATTGATTTCCTTCAGAGACCTGTGAAAATTGTTTCTCAGGGCAGAGCTACATTAGTGCAGTAGAGACAGGGACTCACCTGGCTCTCCCAAATTCTCCCCCTAAAAAATGTAAAATCATGCCTCAAAATGTATTCTACAGTGGCAGAACGAACAGAAGGATAGGGTGGAACAATATTCCAGCTGAAGATAACCTAGAAGGTCATCATTAAACATCTGTCACACAGGGGTGAAAGTGAAGCACAGTATGGTGCAGTCTACCCCCTGGCAAGCCAGTAGCAGGGCTTGGTGGTAACTGAACCATCACACGGAGCTTCTGGAGTTCTTAGCCCAAGACATTGTTCAGAAAGAGATTAAGAAGAACACATTGCTGGCATTCAGTGGAAAACGGTGTTGCATTGTCCATACTTGGTTCTGAATTGCAGTCTCAGTTCAAGGAGAAGCACTAGCATTCTAGGGAAGGTAACTATGGTAAAACAAGGATCCTGGTCAAAGTACCAGGATGGAAAAGAGCAATTGTGTTTGCTTATAGAACAGAAGACACATCAAAAGAGCAGTGATGATGTCCCTCCCTAAATTATATCACTTGGGAAGACCTGAAAATATATGGCCCTCTGTAACAATGATGCAGTATTCACAACACCAATGGTGTTTATGAATATGCTGGTATAGTTGTGATTCACAAAATGTAACAGGCTCTCCACATGGAGGATAGAACCAAAGCCTTTATTCAAATATGAGAAAACCAAGTCCCAGAACCAGAAAGCCAAAGTCATTATGGTAACCACGAAGTTGGTACACATGCTTAATGCAGTGAACACCCACATTCCCAAGCTTCACAACAGAACAAGCTCCCTCACTCAGGGATCCTCCTCAGCTTGGTTCTTGGAAATTCTCACTGAAATTCCCAGAGGAAAGGTCTCACCAGATGAAAGGTCTCAGCAGAAGCTTCAGCCTCCAGATGCTGACTGAGAGAAATTCTCTCTCTCTCTTTCTCCCCCCAGCAGCAGCTGATCTGTCTCCATGATGCTTACTCCAGAAAATTCTGTCTGTCCATGCGTGCTTTTCCTTCTATATGTATTAGGTTCTCCCTGCTCTGCCCCTTCCTCTTACATCAGCAACTTCCTCCAAAGGTGTTAACTACTTCTGTGTTAATTAAATAGCTTAAACAAGGTGTTAACTTGAAACAAGGTGTTAAGTACCTGCTTACTTGCCAATACAAAGGGACATGAGAGATCTTCAGATTCCATTGATATTACATTTGGCTGCAAGGTCTTTCATGTGCCTTACCTGGCAAAAATATGTTAACAATGCATTTCATTCCATGGGTAAATAAAAATTTTAAGGGTAACTGGACAGAATTTTACAACAATAGAACAAGGATAGCACACAGAAAACAATATTTTAGAATGGGACTTGAGCACAAGCTTCCTATCATTCCACCTCCAACAATTGGGATGCCAAAATCTTGGGGAAAAGGGTGAAGGTGTCTTCTTCCATGGCTACTTACTGCTGAAATTGAACATAGAGCTGTCCCTTTCCAAAGAGGTCCCATTTGAGAGGTCAGTTCCTTAGCCAGAATTTGGAATGTACTTGATGCCAGGTGCAGGGGTGACACATCACAGTTGTGGAAAGGGAGTGATTTTCAGCTTATACTATCAGGCATTTACAGGTGGAAGGTATCAAGCCTGTAGAAAAAAATCTAGCAAACAAGGTGAATAGACAAAAAGCCAAAAAAGAAACAAGGAGACAATAACCAGAAACAAGGTAGACATAGGATCAGCCGCGCTTCTGGAGTCCATGAGCTCACTATTGTAGCCTCACTCACAGCAGAATATATGAGTTAAGGGTACAATTTTGTAATCATATTCTCTTGAATAAACAATGGTTACAATGGTTGATCCATTCTGCCAATTGCTAGCTATGAAAAATAATGAAACTTGGGACAATGATCCCTACATCCCAGGAGCAGAGGCAACTTTCACATGGAATTAAAAGTCAAGAAATGGACTAAGAAAATTAGAAAACAACAACAACAATAAGAACTTGGCCATAGAAAGCTACTATGATAACAGGAAAGATCAAAATACAAACTCAAAATAAGACAACAATTTCAAAACAGCTACATCCAAAGCCTGAAAAAATATCAGGCCCAAAAATGATTCCTGGAAAAGCTCAAAAAATTTTAAAAATAAAATAAGAGATGTAAAGGAAAAATTGGGAATATAAATGACAATTATGCAAGGAAATAATGAAAAAGTAAACAGCTAGGTAAAGTACACACACACACACACACACACACACACACAAATCATGAAGAAAATTAAACCATAAAAACAGAACATGTCAAATGGCAAGAGGCGCAAAAATGCACTGATAAGAAGAACTCCTTAAAAAGCAGAATTGGCCAAATTGAGAAGGTGTTACAATAACTTACTGAAAAAAAGTACTTCCTTAAAAATCAGAATTGGACACATGGAAGGTATTAACTCCATGGGAGATACAGAAACTATAAAACAGAACTAAACTAATGCAGTAAAAGGGATAAATAAATAAAAAGAAAGGTGAAATGTCTCATTGGAAAAACAGCCGATCTGGAATCTTGCTTAAGGAGATATAATTTAAGAATAATTGGACTACTTGAAAGCTATGATTTAAAAAAAAAAAGAATGTAGACATCATAGTTCAAGAAAGTCAAAGAAAACTGCCCTTATATCCCAGAACCAGAGGGCAAAATAGAAATTGAAAGAAAATCTACTGATCATCTCCTGAAAGAGATCCCAAAATGAAAACTCCCAGGTATATTCCAGTGAAATTACAGTTTCCCAGGTAAAAGAGAAACATAACATCAAGTAAAAAGGGGGGGAGGGGGAAACAATGACAATGTAAATATTATGGAACACAAGATTAACCAGCTTCTTCATCAAAGGATTGGGTGAGGGAGAGTGGAATATGATATTCCAGAGGGCGAAGGCACTAGGATTACAACCTATAATTATCTGTGCCACAAAACAGAGTATAATCCTTCAGGGGAGAAATGGACATTCAGTGAAATAGAAGAATTTCAAGCAATGCTGATGAAAAGACCAAATCTGAATAGAAAATTTTACTTTCAAATACAAGACTCAAGAGAATCATAGAGAAGGGTAAACAGTATGACAACTTAAAAAGAGATTAAATAAAGTTGACCTCTTAAAATTCCTATATGGGAAAATGATACTTGTAATTAAGAAGTTTATCATTTGTAGGATGGTAAGAAAGAGTATATATATAGACTGAGGACAATGGATAGAGTTGAATATTATGGGGGTTATATCTTTTTTTAAGTAGGAGGAAAAAGAATGACTATGATGGGATGATATTTAGAAATAAAATTAAAGGATGAAAAAGAGGAATGGAATGGGAGAAAAAGTTAGGTAGAGGTACAACAGGATTAATTATCTCACATAAATGAGGCATGAAAAAATGTTTAGAGAAGGGGAAGTTGGGGAGGAAGTGACTTACAAGGGTTGAACCTTACAAACTTTTTTTGTAAGTTTGTACCTACAAATCTTTGAACCTTTCACTGGAATTGATTCAAAAAAGTAATAACATACATGTTCAGTTAGATATAAAACTCTATTTTACAAGACAAACAGAAGGATAAGGGTACAGGATAAGGGGGTGTGCTGATACAAAGGAGGGTGGATTGGAGGAGGGAGAGAGAAACAGACAGATAGAGAGAGAGAGAAAGACAGAGACAGAGAGACAGAAAGAAAAACAGAGAGACACAGAGAAAGATAAGGCAGAGAAAAAAGGATGTAGGAAAATACATAGTAATCATAAATGAGAAAAAAACACAGCATTTTTTTAAATAAAACCTCATTTCTCAAATATGTAGAAGATTGAATCAATTTTACAAGAACACAAGTCATTCCATAATTGATAAATGGTCATATGATACAATAAGCAACTTTCAGAATAAGAAATCAAAACTAGCAAGTTACATAAAAATGCTCTAAATACCTATTGATTAGAGAAACACATATTAAAATACTCTGAGGTACCATCTCATGCCTAGCAGATGGACTAATATGACAGAAAAAATAATTAATGTTGGAGAGGATATGGCAAAACTGAAACACTAAAGCGCTGTTAGTTATAAACTGATCCAACCATTCTGGAGAGCTATTTGGAACCAATCCCAAAGGTTTATGACACTTTGTATACCCTTTGACCCAGAGATATCACTACTAGATCTTTATTCCAAAAGATTTTTTTAAGGGAAAAGAGCAATATGTATAAATATATGTACAGCAGTTCTTTCAATGGTGGCAAAGAATAATACAATTAATATAGTTTAATATTAATTATAATTTAATATATTAATATATTATATATATTATTAAAAATAAAAAATATTAAAATACTAAAAACAAAGAAAAGAGTATCTCATGTCATTGTCAGTCAGTGTGAGAATATTCTGTCCTATTAGAGATAAAAATGTTCCTTCTTCTGTGAAAAATGTGATTCTCCCTGAGTATATGAAGCTTCTCAATTTTTTAAACTTTGGAATAGTAATATCCTACATACTTAGGCTCATCACCATGTTTATGCCTAAAGATATGTTATCTGGAAAGATATCAACAACTTCTGCCCCTGAACATTGTCCTTACCTAAGTTCCATCATTGAGCAGTGTAGAACCACTGTCTACACTGTCTAAGGACCATCTGAGTGAGAGGCATGTAAGCTTCATGGACTATAGGCCCCAACTTTTTCCTTTGATTTGAGTCTAGTTTACAACAAAGAATTGACTAGAGACCCTTACATATAATGACCTAGAGTAAGTCATTATACCAGCAATCTATTTCATATTCTTGTCAATTCGGGTTTTAGAGGCCCTACTGTTGACCCTGTTTTCTCTCTGTCTCTGTCTCTGTCTCTGTCTCTCTGTCTCTCTGTCTCTCTGTCTCTGTCACTCTCTCTCACTCTCTCTCTTTCTTTCTCTCTCTCTCAACATCTATATCTATCTACCTAGATATCTATATAAATCCATCTATCAATCTATCTATCTATCTGTCTATCTATCTTTATAAACGTATTGCCTGCAAAGATAGACATAGGGACAGAGACAGAGAGCAGTGACAGGGACGGATAGGTAGACAGGTTCACAGACAGATAGAAGAGAGACAGAGAGACGTTGCCTGTGGGAAATGAAATTTGGAAACATTTAAGATGATATTTGAGGATTCAAGGAAAAAAAGTAGGGCCAGAGCTAAATGACAACTGTAGGGAAGAGGAAAAGGAAATTGGCAAGACATGATAGGGAAATCAAGCTGGTAAAGCAAGGTTAGAGGCTAATAGGAGAAGGGGGGGGAGGGCGGTAAAAATGGGCATGAGTGTCCAGATGCTAATAAAATCACATCATAGTTAAGTAGGTAAAAAAATGAAATAAAATAAGAAACTCAGAGGTTGTAAAGCCAAGCACGAGCAGCTTTCCAAAAGAACTGCTGCTGTGAACAGCTTTTCCAGGTCCTGATTACACAGTATAGAGAACTCTCTATTCAATAAAAAGTCAGAGCAAAACATTCACAGAAAATCAAGGTACAGCATTCACCATGTTACAACTCAACAACTTATCACTAAAATGGCCACATAGTTTCTACCAAAGTGGTCACATACTTTTCAACAAAGTACAATCATTTAGTAATTCAATCATTCAATCATCCTTAAGGAGGCTTGCCTCCTAAAGGGATACAAAGTACAAAAGTCAAAGTCTTCCACCTATGGGGTGCAACAATTTCATCAGTCACTACTCAGTACCCTCTTAAGGGGTAGTGGAAAGTACAAAAGCCATCCACCCCTAGGTCACAGGTAAATGACAATTTCATCAGTCACTACTCAGTATTCACAAAGAGGTCTTTTTATCTTGACTTGAGGTAGGTAGATCCTACCTGAATCCACCAAACTGTCACCTGGGTTTGAAGGCAGACAGCTCCCAGTTCCTTGTCCAGTTCTCCGTGCAGTTCCAGCTCCACAATGTAGCTCACAATATCCAGTCCATCTCAAATCTCTCATAGTCCCTGTTCTTGGGAAGACAAGGCTTAACAAAGCCACAATAACATCTATACACATTAACAAAGTCACAACAACATTTGTACAAAGTACTGGCACCACGGCCATGCTTCTTCAGGCTTCTGCAGCTGTGTCTGGCCCTCAGAAGTCCTGGACAGCTGGGCTGGCCCTCAGAAAACCTCAGTAGCTCTAGTTGGCCCTTGGAAATATTCAGCAGTTCTGGCTAGTGCTCAGAAGTCTTCAGCACCATAAGCTCCATTCTCAAAACCAGAATACTTTATCCAGCCTCCACACGGCTTGCTCCAAGAAATTCTGACTCATTTGTCAATTCTTATTCCTCTTCTCAGTTCTTCTCAATTCTCAGTTGAGCCTTCAGTCCAGCAATAGCTGCACTGACTCCCCAATGCTTATCAGAAGAAGTTCTAACTATCCAGTTTGTGCTATTCCTTAAATACAGTATAGCCCTTCCCTGTTCAGCCCCTTCCTGTTACATCAGCAGCAGGGGTTTCCTATTCAGCCCCTTCCTGTTATGTCAGCAATAGTGGATCATACCTTCTGTTTCTTTAAAAGATGCTTAATATGAAACTAGGTGCTAAGTACCTCTTAGCTTGGCAATACAAAGGGATATTCAAATTTCATTACTATTACAGATGCGAAGACAACTCTCCTTTTCCACTCTCACATACCATATCTGGACAAAAAAAGTTGTCCAAAGCACTTCATCAGTATAGTTGCTAGCAAGAATTTGAAATTAAAGAGTCTGAGGGTATTACTTTCAGCAAATATGAGAGAATTTCAATAAATCTGATCTGGAGAGCAGAGCTACCAGTGGGGAGTAGAGCTATAGGAAGACAGATGGCAAAATGAAAGACAAGATGAGATGTAAAGCAGGGTCTGTTCATTTGGGGACCAGTAAGATGTATTGGGATAAGTGGGTTTGTATTCAGTAACCAGTGAAAGCATCTCAGTCCCCCATACTATGTGTAGGGATCCATTTTGAAAGCATATTTGAATCAGGTCTCCATCCTGCTATTTAGAAAATCAGACTTATATTTTTCATTGAATTTCAGACACATTTCTCAGCATTTTCCTATTATGTATAATGGAGTTTGCATTGCCTTTAAGGCAATGGTTGAGTTCTAGGGACAGTTCTGCCACTTACATGCTGTATCATTCAATTTCTAAGCCTCAATTTCATTATTTATAAAATGCATGTAGTAGTAATGTGTTCAATTTCTTCTTCGCAGGGCTACTACACATCAAAGATACAAACTATAGGGCTTATGAGGTCATGCCTCATGGAACAGATGTCCCTATTGTTTATCCCTATCATTTTCTATTAAGTTTTAATCAAAGTCAAAAGGGCAGAGGAATAAAAAGTTATAGATAACATTAGGATCAAGTTAGGGCATTACGAAATTTCTTGAGTTTCATTGAGAATATTTAAAAGCCTAAGAAAAGATTTTCTCCTCTCTTTTAACCACTATTTTAAAGGAATTTCATCCTAAGTCAGAGAGAATTATTTCTTTTGATTTGACTAGGTACCACAATCACTACTCTATCAGAAGAAGAAGATGTAGAAAAGATGGCTAATATACTGAAGAATCTAATAGGGAATAGAGAAGTAGACACCATTAAGATATTTTGACTCACTGACTAGGATTCTAGTAGACGCAAAAGTTCACATCAGAAGAATACTGTCAATTTTACACAATACAATAGAGTTATCCAATTGCCTAGGAAGTAGGTAGGAGGTCATATAGTGCTCATTAGATAAGCAGCCAAATAGTGGTAGACAAATGTGGTAGACTAGAGACTGTGCATTCCCTACAAAAATTCTTAGGAGAAGAGAGCCTACACTGCAAATACAGTCTTCATGGATGTCTGAAGAAAACTAGAAAGAGAAGACTGAGTAAAGAGCATTAGAAAGTTCAGACTCTAAAACCAGCTCTAATTCTATACTTTTTCCTGCCTGTTTTGCTCTGGTAAAATATACATTAGTTTATATAGAGATAGTAAAAATTCTGAGTTTACTTGGCCTTGTAAGAGTTTAAAATCCTATGCAACTGAAGGTTAGAGAAGTCTGATAAACTATGTTTTAATAGGAATTCAAGGAGTCACAATCCATATGATCAATTGTTCAAGCTTCTATCTTAAGTCTTAGAGTGCCTCCTCATTGTGTTGTCCCAGATATGTGGTACAGTAGATAGAGACATGCATCATGAAGACTAAGTTCAAATTCAACCTCAAATAATTACTAGCTGTGTGACACTGAGAAAGTCACTTGACCTCTATTTACTGTTTCCTCTAAAGTAAAATGGGGATAATGATAATGCCCATCTCCCAAGGTTGTTGTGAGGAAAAACAAGATAATTCTAAAGTACTTAGCACATTGCCCGACACATAGTAAAGATGTTAGCTGTTTTTTAAGGCAATTATGTTACTAGGTACACTTGACACATCCACAATTATAAAAAATATGCCATTGCTGCTGTTTAGTCTTTCCAGTTGTGTCCAATCTTAGTGATCCCATTTGTGGTTTTCTCAGCAAAGATACTGGTGTGGTTTACCATTTCCTTCTTCAGTTCATTTTACAGATGAAAAATTGAGGTTAAATGACTTGCCCAGGGTCACACAGCTAGTGTCTGAGGTCAAATTTGAGCTAACAAATAGGATTCTTCCTCACTCTAATCCCTATAATCTATCCACTGTGCCACCTTGCTGGCTTTTAGACAACATCATCCTCATAGTAATTCTGAAGACTTGAAGAAAGGGAAAAAGTAAATATATCACTTTTTGCTGTTTATCTAGCCCACAGTACTTCCCAATTTAAGTTTTAGGTAGGAAAAGGACTCACAGAATCTATCAAATTCAATAATAACTATATAGTTAATAGAACCATAGAACAATAGGTCTAGACCCAGAAGTGACCTGAGTTATATTCATTTATCACCTCCCCTCCTTCTCCCCAGTTTGAGAAATATGACTCTGCATTCAATTTTTACTAAAAGAGAATATTTCGTGAGTATACAGGAGGAAATGCCTGCAGTTCATATTTATATTTTGAAAACATAATATGTAATTTGCATTTATAGTACAGATGTCCTAAAGCATACCTTTCCCAGAAAAGTCCCTGCAGGTTAACTTTTTGCTACTAGGGGAAATAGTGTGATTTGCATTGGGTTCCAGGGATTTCCTACAGGCAAACACCTGCCTGGGAAACACCTGCAGTCAACCACCTATGGGAAGAGCTATATTATAAAATAGAAATGCTAGGGGTTAGTATGTGCATCACCAACCTATTGTATGAATAATTGTAAGGGAAAATGATGTTTTCTTTAGTGGAAGTAACTCATCAGCTAGAAGTCTGGCTTTTCTTTAGCACTGTGTAGATTTATTGAATTCTAGGAATAATGCCAACAGCATGAGTGCAAATGATCCAATGCCATATCACCTAAGTAGTTATATGCATTTTAGAAATGATTGGAAAAATATGTGCAGAAAAACGAATGCTAGCCAAGAAATATCATGGGAGTGATTTCTATTCTCTCAGTTGCATCAGAATTGCTGAATTTATTTCACATTTATGACTTACAAATTTTGCACTTCAAAAGTCAATAAAAAGCTTAAAATCATTTTAAAAAAAGAAAACAACATTTATATAACTTGACATAGGAGCTAACTGATCCATAAACAGACACACCCACACCCACCCCCCCACACACCCACCCCCCCACCCCCCCACATCCACCCACCCACACCCACACACCCCCC
>CM053580.1:108535607-108556798 GCA_028627135.1 Pseudochirops cupreus
TCGTCTCAAACACATGATACACTTACTAGCCATGTGACTTTGGGCGAGTCACTTAACCCCAATTGCCCTCCAAAAAACAGAGAGACAGAGAGAGAGACAGAGAGAGAGAGAGAGACAGAGAGAGACAGAGAGAGAAAGACAGAGAGAGAGATGTTACTGATGGCTATACATGGTTTAACTTCTTAACTATTGAGTTTCAGAGAGCTTAAGGAACAGAGGGACTGATACTATACTAAGCATAAGGTTAATTGATTAATAGCATATAAATCACTATTAAAACATAGAGCAAAAGAAAGCAGGGACAAGAGTTTTTCACTGCAAAAAAAGAAAAACCCTTTTAATATTAATTTCACTTGAAACATACTAATATTTCTTTTACAATTAAGAAAAAAAAAACCTACCATACTTGGTTATATGTATACGTATGCCTTAAAGTCAGTCCTTACTCTGGTGTTGAGTCTGGTGTTGAAAAGAAAAGTCAATTCTGTAAGTAGCTAAAGACCAGAAAATTAGCACAGCACAAGCTGGTTCTGGATGGCCCACAGATGTTAGGGAACAGTGAGGTTTTACGCTGGGGTATACAAAGGCATATGGATTTTCCAGTACAAGGAAAAGGAAAGGCAAATATATTTCTTTTTCCAGGGTAAACCACGTGTTTTTAGAGGTTCCAATCATAAGGAGTTCAGGAAATTGAAATAGAGAGTTTAGTAGAATTCCTTTTGAGCCACAACTTGGACTCATGGATATTTATTAGTTATTTGAATTGTCTCTAAAGTCTCCCCCTGAGTAAGGTGGCTGAACTAACTGGCCTATATCAATTTCTCTGTTCTAAGATTGGATTGAGTCCACTGTGTCAAAGACAGTTTACATAATATAACTAAATTCACTGCTCCCAGTTCAGCAGGGCATAGCAAGAACCCCATAGGAGTCAAAGAGAGCAGAGAATACTATTACTCTGTTCAAGGCTTCCAAGTGGGAACAAGTGAGAGTAATAATTTTCCCACCCTTTCATCATTGCAGGCAAGGTTTACAACAGTTCATAATCCAACCACTAGGTCACAGAACAGAGCTTATATATTAGTACAGTAACTACTTCAATTTCAAAATGCCAAGCATTCCAGATAAGATAATGTATTCTTCCTTTAAATAAGAGAGCACAGAGGGATCCCTTATTTTGAGAGCATGATTAAAATTCTTACAATCAATCATCTACATTAACCTTTCATTTTCTGTGAAGCAAAATGTAATGTAGGTCATATTCATCTTTTTGTAATCTATGCTACGCTTTTACTCACACTCACTGTGCCTTGGATGATAAGAATCTAACTCTGAATCCATATGTTTTTTGTAGAATATACTAACAGTGATCAAGAAATTAAGTATTGCAGTTTTGCTTATTGAAAAAACTAATAGATTTTAGTTATAATAATGTTGGGCTTGGTTTTTGTTTTGTTTTGATTTTGATTTTTTATAATGTTCTTAGTGGGTTTAAAGTTCATGGAACTACATAAACTCTTTAGAGGTATTTTGAACTCATGAATCACATGTTTTTGAAAAGGTAGTGTTAATAAGAATGGATTTCGTAATATACTTATACAGTCTTAGAAATAGGAAAAGAGTATTGAAGAAGGGAGACCTGATTGCCAATTGAATCTCTCTGACTCTTCACTCTGGCTGTGCATAAGTTATTCTTAGCATCTGAGAATTTATGGGTTGGAAGAAATCTTTAAGATATACTGTTTTGTAGATGAGAAAATGAAGAACCACAGATAATAAGGGATTTGTAAAATGTTATTAAATTAATTAAAGGCAGAGTTGGAAATGGATCTCAGGTTTCCTGACTGCTTGCTTGATGTTCTTTCTACCATGTCAAGAGTTCTTAACCTGCCTCCATGAACTATGAATATGTATGCATATGTCTATGTATGTGTGCATGTACATGTATGTGTACATGTATGTGTATATAATAGCAATAGGAATATTAATGACTAACATTTATATAGTGCTTACTATGTTCCAGGCATGTGCTATATGCTTTACAATTATTATTTCATTTCATTCCCACAACAACTTTAGGAGGACAGTGCTATTATTATTTTTATTTTATAGATGAGGAAACAAAGGTAATCAGATGTTAAGTGACTTGCCCAAGGTCACAGAGATGGTAAGGGTCTGAGGTCAGACTTTAACTTTGATCTTCCTGACTCCAGGTCCAGTATCACCTAAGCTGTCAATATGTATGTATATATGTATACACATATGGACATGTGCATGCACATATATATGTGTGTACAAATGGATAGGTGTATTCACATGTATGTGCAAGTATATGTATGTATGTATGTATGTGTATATATGTATATATATACATATATATGTAAGCATGTTTGCATACACACAAGTATCTACTGAGATGTAAATTTATTGGTTGCTTTTATAACCCCGTATATCTTATTTTACATGTTTGAAAACATTATTTTGAGGAACCCATAAATTTCATCAGTCTGCCTAAGTGTTCCATTACACAGAAAATATAATTAACCTCTGAATGAGACAATAATTTTTCCATGAGTCTTGGAGAATGGATTAGAAATAGGAGCTTCTAGCTATCACAGCTGGGGGTCTTCCAGTGGCTAATTCTGAGACATTAAAGAGTAGTCTATATTCACCTTCACAAAGGAATTAGGTTCTACTTATCCTTCAGATCTTTTTAATCTGACTTCCAAGCCCAACACTGCTGATATACTTTCTTTGTAATTCTCCTTTTGCAACCATGATATAACACATTCATACTTCTCTTACCACTTCTCTGTAATGAAGTTTAAATCTGTACTGTGCCTGGTGCAGAGGTAATCTCTCTGAAAAGGGGAATAAAGAAACTGACATATGTACATAATCATAGAGGACCTACTGATTAACTACTTGCTATGAGGCTTTCTGGCCACCAAGGAATAGTTAAGGTCAAAAGTCTATTCCCAAAACCACAAAGGAGATAATTATATTAATATTTTAGCTAGGAACTGGGGCTAAGTTATTCAAACAACTGAGATGGGTTAGACAATTTATTATCCTTTTGCTAGCACAGACTTAATTCTCTAATTCCCTGAACCTACCTAAGCAAAAACTGTCTTTCCCACCTGTCACTCTTTCATCTTTTACTCTGTCACCCCCCTTCTCCTCAATCTAACTCCTGTTGTTTATAAAACAAACACAGAGTCATCATCATACTAGACCTCTTTTGCTCTATTTCTCTTATTATTACTCATGGAAATTTATTTTTTCCAAGAACACACTGCATTCCTGATCACATAGAGTAGTGCATAAACTAAAGGCCATGGACTATGGAAGATTTGGGTTCAATTCTTCTTCAGACACTATGACTTTGAACATGTAATTTAACCTCTGATTCTCAATCCCTCAATTGAAAAATCATAGAGTTGTTCTAGAATGGCTTCTGAGGCTCTTCCTAGTTCTTAGTTTTTATTCCTATGTTCTTCTTATACCACTGACTTACCCCTGACTTTCTGGATGTTGAGAACTGAGACTATTCTTTACTCTTCACTGATGCTTCCAGACTTATGATGGTCATACTCTTGATCTAATCATCTGCCAAAAGTACCACATTACTGTATATGGAATTTTGAAATCTCTTTCTCTGATCATTACTCTATCTAACCTTCTATATCTCCTTCTCCTGCTTCCTTCCCATGTCTTCCTTCCAAAATTATTTTTTCTTACTCACTACAATTTAGACTACACTCCGCCCTGGTCAATTAAACCATCACACTTTGTCTAGCCTTATTTTTCTCCCTTTTAAGTCACAGTTCAAGTTAACAAATTCGAGTTTGCATTGTCCTCATATATCTTTTACTTTCCCAATTAATCCCTTTTGAAATAAATGATGATGAATTATCCATCCCCACCCCCATCCACTTTCACTAATTTTGATCAATCCAAGATCAATTTCAAAGGACTCATGTTGAAAAAACAAATTCTATCTGGCTCCAGAGAACAGATTAACATCTCTGAATGTAAATTCAAGCATAATTTTCTCATTTTCTTTATTTTTCCTTTTTATAGCATGGATAAAAATGGAAAAATGCCATGCATGATTTCACATATATAATTGCTATCATATTGCTTCCCTCAGTGGATATAGGAGGATGTTGAAGAGAGGGAGAGAATTTAAAACTCAATTTTTTTTTAAAGTTAAAGTAAATAATACAATTTTAAATTCAAAAAAAAAAAACCTTTTATCTGCCCATATATAAATAATGTTTTGGTTTTTTTGTTCTCCCTCATTCAACATTTTCATTTTTAACCTGCCCGATACTATTTTCCTTAATCCCCATCCTTTTCATCTACCTCCTCTTTCTGCATTCTCTGAAAATTTGAATCAATATGTTTATGGTGTTCAGGACAATGAGCACCCCTAGTATGAGGGCTTGCCAAACCATTTTCAGGACTGCTCATCCATCTTTGATGTCCATGGGAATCACCTAAATCTTCCTCTGGTGCCCCAAAAAGCTATAGCATGCCAGCACCCATACACTGGTAAACCATCTCAGAAGATGACCTGAACCAAGTTGAGGGTAACCTACAGGCCTCAAACCTGTCAGTGAGTGAGCCAGTATCTCTCTCAAGCATATGAAGACTTTCCCAGGCAAAATGGGCACATGAGAATAATTTGTTCTAACATTCATGAAGGCAGCTAATACTGGCTCTATGGAATAAATAAAGCTTGGTCAGATATCAGAAACACCAAGGCCATCCACTGCATTCCAGAGAGTTTTTTTTTTCTTTTTTAATTTTTGTCCTGCCACTGGACATCCGTAACTCAGGAAGAGAGAGTAAGCCTGAGGATTTTATGCAACTTACTTAAATCCAATTCTTGTGTAATTCAAGACATCATCGATGATGTCATTTGTGCTCTTTGAAAACAAAGAACAATAAACAAAAGATGTATCTTTATTTCATTTCTCCCACCTCACTTGTCCTAAACACAATCTTTGTAATCTCCATAGTCTCTATTTGTCAATATAATCCCATTCTCCTAGTCCATTAATTCTACTCTAGTCTTTTGTTTTTTCTTTTCATAATCTTGATTCTATAGCCGGTCAGTTATATATATATTATGAGTAGAAAAATGTCAGTTGTTCTGAGTTAATTGTTGACAAGAGAGGACAAGAACATGCCAGGTATATCAAATAGTAAACAAGGCCAATGTGAATAATGACTGAGAATGAATTTTAGAGAAAGTGGAGGTATGCAGATAAATAGTATATTAGGTAGATCTTACTCCAGAGAAAGGAAAAAGTGGATTGAAACCCAATTTTAAACTTTGTTACTTTAGTTAAATCTAATTTCTCTGGGACATATTCAGGGTATTAATATTTGTGGGCCTCTCAGAAACTATCCAACTCTACATAAACAATCTTTATGGCAATCTTAGGCAGTATACTGAAAAGGGCAGCTTTGTGTTTTCTCTCTCCATGACTGGACACCATTTTTCCCCCTTTTTTTTTTTTACCTTAAAGTTTTATGGTTTGGGTTTTGTTTTGTTTTGTTTTGTTTTGTTTTTTGCTTTGAATTCAAACCTAGATCCATGAGTACTCTTGGGGGAAAAGAAAACTACTATTGCCAGCATTTTTAAAGAAGGAAATTATGTCCCTTAAAGGAATTAATTAATAGTAAAGACCTAACATGTAAAATATCAGGAAAATAATTATAGTAGGGACTTCATTGAATTTAGGAAAGGATGGAGGAGAGGCAAGTTTCATTTAAGAAATGGCAATTCCTATCTCCACTTGTAGCCTGAAGTCTTGCCATTTATGAAAGTGTAATACTTATACTTAAACATCATAATAAATTCATTATCCCCATTCCTGACACTTAATTCATTTCCACAAATCAGAGATTCCAATACCAATTAAAGTAGTAAATTAATAGCAAAATGGTAATATTATATTTCACATGAGTTACTCTGGCATTTTAAAAATAAAAAAAAAATTAGTAGTAGGGAAGACATTTTTAACCAAAATTTTATATAAATTGACAGGAAAACTGTTAAAGTGAGAAATTGTTTCTATTTTTAAAAAAAATCAAACTTGAAAGTTTGAAATGTGTACTAATGAAGCTTGTAATATTTTTAAAAAGTAATATGAACACATAGTAACTAGCTTATTGTCCTGTGCATTTAAGCAATATGTTTATTCAAGCATCATTTGCTTCACTGGAACCAGTATTTTTGTTTTCCTGTTAAAATAGTTAGAAATTTCAGTGTTATTTCTTATATTGATTATTTATGATCTGCTTTAACGGTATTTGATGTGACAGGTTAAAATTTTAATAGAATTACAAAGCTTTGTTTTCTAGTTAGTGCAACAAATGGGAGCTCTAGTTCATCAAATAGTCTTACTATATAAGATATATACATATATGACATAGTTGAAAAGTAAGTATTCTAAAATTTAAAGAGACATGTCTTATTTATTTTTCTGTTATTTTTTACTGGATATGGGAACCAGAAAAATTCATTTCAAAATTTTAGAGTGTCAATTTACTATGTGTAAAATGAAAGAAATTGGATTAGAGTTAGGTAAGTCTAATTTTCTCAGAACTTTTTTTTCTAGTTTGAAAAGCCTATCCATGCTTATTATCCAATGTCCGTAGTCCATATTTGCCTCTATTTATTTTCCTCTCCTCAGACCACACCCCATGAACTCTTTCCCGGTAGTAGCTCTATCCTCTAAGCCTTAGCCTCAGAGTCACTCTCAGTTTATGTACGTTTAAGGTTTTTTCTTTGCAGAACAGCCTTAACTCTCTCTTCATTTTATCTCTCGTCATTTTGTGAAATTGAACATTTTGTTATTTTGTTTACAAGTCTATTACTCAGTTTCAAATAGATTGGTTCTACTGAAAGTCATTTGAATATCAAATTGATGTCACCTGTCTCAGCCAAATTTACACACACACACACACACACACACACAAAATTTGATGAAGTAGCTTTTCATCTGTAATAATGACATTGCATCTCTCTCAGCTCCCCTAATCTCCTTCATCTTCAGGTTGTTCTTATTCACTGTTTCACTGTACTACTGGAAACCACACATTTTCTTCAGTGCAACTGTGACTCCATAATAATATCCACACCCCCTTGGATGGCAAAGAGCTTAATCCAAGCAGTTAGTGTTAGCATTGAAAAATACTCATTAATGGACATATAACGACTCAAATAGGGCTTTCTTTCTGGCAGCATTAACTGTCAAAATTTCACATTTGTTTTAATCATACCTACCTAGAACTACTAGAGACTTCTCACAAATTCATAGGAAAAAAAATGTTATAAACTGGGAGACAAAAAGTAAGCAGAACTGTAATCCTTCAGTACAGCAAATAAATGATATTATTTATTGTGAACATGTTTCCATATATTTAGGATAAAAAGTATTTGAGAACCTGTAATGGCAAGCAAAATAGAATTTTTGCTGTTTTTCCAGATTGAGTTTTAACTAATCAAGTGCCTTTGAACCTTGCCTTTGATTGCAACAAGAGTCTTTCACTGGAAGCAGTATATATTGTATTGCCCTTAATAGGCCTTAGGAAATTTGAAGATCTCCCCTGCCCTTAATAGGCTGAATGTAATCACATGGGAGCCCATGGTGGGATGAGCTTGCAGAAAGGGTGGCACAGGAAGGGCATAGAAGGAAGGATCAGAGTAGAGAAAAGCAAGAATATAACTGGGAGTGAGGAGAACTGAGACAGAATATTTGTGATATTGGTTTCTGTCTGTTGTTATGTGTTACTTTCTCAGACAGAAGTCTTACCTATTATTTTGTATTGTTTTCTCAGAAAGTTAATTGAGATGATAGCACTGGTGATGTATGTAAATATTGTTGTAGCCTTATTAAGCTTTGTTTTCCTAGAAACAGAAACTGTGAAGAACTGGGGTGGAACATTACCTGGGAGCTAAGTTATGGAAGAAAAGTGGAGAGCTGTCTACATGTTAATCCAGGCAAGAGTTTGGAGTGGTCATCCCACGGAGGAGGAGTTGTGGGGTTTGGAATCCAGCTTCCAGTCAAGATGAATGATGACTTTACTTTGGACGCTCTATATTGACTAATGAGATTTGTAACTTACTGTAACTTAGGGATGGATGATGTTTTGTACTTTCTGCTACCCTATAAGGATGATTGACTTAAGGATGATTGGAAGCCAGTCTCTAGTCAAGATGAAAGAGTACTTTACTTGAATACTCTGTACTGACTGAAGAGATAGTTAACTTACTATCCAGGGGTAGGTGATGGTTGTATTTCCTGATACCCCTTAATGATTACAATAAGATATATTGTGTGATATGTTTTGTTTAAGACTATAGGGCCACCATAGTAATAAGTTATGTTATGTTGCTGTGAATATTATACTTTAGCTTCTTGAATGTTATGCTTTCATTTATTTCTGAATAGAGAGTTCATTATACTATGTAATTAGATCCTCAAAGTTATTCATACTAGCAGTCCTCAGGAGAGCTGCCATAATTGGCTATGCAGAACCTCAGTTGAAATTGGTCATAAAGGTTATATAATATATTATACACATATGTATGCATGCATGCATATATAGACGTATAAAGACATAAAGTTGATGGAAATGCACATATGTATGCATGTTGCATGTATATGTGAAACTCTCAGTAGAACTATGCACACATAGCTAGTATGTGGGTACGTATGTGTGTATGTGTATATACACACATACACAAGGTGAATATATATACATACACACACACACATACACACACACACACACACACACACACACATATATATATATATATGTTCTAGCTTATTTTAAAAGTAAATAAAATGAGAATCTCAAAGATATCCATTTATCATTGAAAAAAAGTGTTCATTTTAAGTGTCTGATTTTTATTTTTAATATGAATTTATATGCACACACACATATATGTAAAATTTATCGATACAGTTATACATACACAAATCTGCATGTGTCTGTTTCTCTGGATGTAAAAATACACAGATAGAGACTGAGCTAGAACCAGAGCTTGAATCAAGGTTTTCTGACTATAAATTCAGTGCAACCATTACTACTCAAGACTACAAGGAATTCACCGATAAGTAGTGAAGAAGAAAAAAAAAACTTTATGTGAAAGAACTTAGAAGAAGTTCCTCATATTTGTGGACAGGAATGAAGGTAAAACATAATATAATTAGTAACTATGGTGAAGAAGAGGAGGAGGAGGACTAGGATGGTGATGATAATGATGATGAAGATGATGATGATGATGATTTTATATTATTTAGGGAAACTTTAAAGGAAGCATAGCCTCAATATTTAGAAGGCTATGCTTGAACTCAAGAAAACATGGAATTTAATCATGCCTCAAGTGATTACTAGCTGTGTAACCCTGAAAAAGTCCCTCAATTATCTCTTCATCTATAAAATAAGGATAACAATGACACAACAAGATTGTTGTAGGAATAAACAAGGCTTGTTGTAGGAATAAACTAAAAAATATTATATTTGGAAAAAACCTTTAAAACAGTAAAGTACTATATAAATTTTAGCAATCGCTACTTTGTGACTTGGCTAATTAAATTTTGAACTTAATATTTTAGCAGCCTGTTTATGTTTAAGTCCCAAATCTAAAAATCTATTTTCCTTTACAGAAAGTGATGTCTAAAACAACCTTTTCTCAAACTGTAAGAAGTCCTTGGCAAAGACTTTCATAAATTTAGGCTAGTTTTCTTTTGTTTTGTTTTGTTTTGTTTTGTTTTTAGATATTCCAGCTTCCCCAGAAAAGAATTTGAACTAATCACCCTGATTTAAGTTGGTAAGGAAACAACATCCAGGTCATTTTTAAATTAATCATTTGCTTCCTTAAAGCACCTCTGGAATAGATCCATTTCAGCAGATATCTGATCCAAATATTGGCATAAGAATCTTCCTTCACCCATACTCCTCTCTCCAGTTCCTGGGTGTCACACATTCTGTAATATCTCTGTGTAGATGGGTTGTTTTCCTTTGAAACTTGAGAGTATCAATTATTTAGTGCACTGTATGATAGAGCAGGGGTTTTTTAATGATCAGAAGGAAATTATTATGACCTAAGAGAGAGAACCAACTGGGAAAAGAGGCCATATTACAAGATGTGGTACAGGAGAATAAAGAGATCTCTGAGTTGCATAAAACAGAGTTCTTTGCTTAAGAAAAATGATAATTAAACAAGGACTGGAAATATTTAGCAGTAGACTTTAGAACACAACATGCCTGGTAAAATATACATTTGGCCAGAAAGAGATAAATAGATAGACACACATATGTACATATACATATATGCTCATATAGTATGCATGTATATATTTATGCACACCTGTATATGTATATATGCCTCTATGTGTACATGTGTATTGTCTGGGTATACACATATGCATATGTATATGTACATGCAAAAATATGTTTTTTCTAAGAAATTTTACTGTAGATCACATTCTTTTGGGAAGTATGATGCCAGTCACAGCTCTCATGGTGCTACTGTACTAATATTTTGGCAGGCTGAGGCAATATAAGTAGGCTTTTATATTCCTTATGATGAGATATACTGCTCAATGAGTGATAAGGACTAGAATAATAAATGTAAAAGTAAAAAGGGGTTAGATGTAGGAGAAAAAAATATTACAAAATCATGGAATTTCTTTTATTTGTTATGGTATGGTGGACTGGGAGTTAAAAAGAAAAAAGACAAAGCAGGCATCTCTAGAATCAAACGCACAGTGCCTTTGACTACTTTTTGTCATTATTGTTTTTAGGTTCATTCACTCTTCCTCATTCCCTTCTTTGTTCACTGAAACTAATCTAATAAAGGATGTTATTAGCCCATCAATATACAATCAATAAAAACTCGGACTTAAACATGAATAACATGAGTTCTCCAATTACAGATAAAGTTGAAAATATCCTAATTAGATTTTGGCCTAATGTTGTCTAATTCATCAGTCTCAACCTCTATTAAACCAATAACCTTCTGCATCCTCAAGAGGAATCCAGTAACCAATTTCTTATTTTCAGCTCAGGATGATTATTTCTTTTGTTGTAACTAACTAGCAATTAAAAGATTTAGGATGTTTCAATCTTCATTTTGAGAGTGTGTCCACCTCTCTATCATTTTCTAGTATATTAAGTCAAAATAAAATTATGTGATTAAATAGAATTAAATATATTCCTGAAATACCTAGCACTAAGAAAAGTTCAACTTCATGGTGTAAATATTTATCTTATAGTGCCTATATTCACAAAAATATTGTTCATTAATTTTCAACATGTATAACCCCATACAAAAGATAAAATCCTTTATTATTTTAAGATGTCAAAAAAGGGCAATGAGTTTTTTTGTCAGTTATTTTGGAGAGTAACCTTGAAAATAGGCTCAATATTTTATATAAATCCTTCCCTCCCCAGTCCAGTGGCTTGTAAAGTTCTTCAGACATCACTTAAAAGCATTTTAAAAAAAAAGAATATTTTAACATCAATTCATTTTAACATCAATCATCCTTGGAAGTGATAGTAAGAAACAACTGCATGGTGCTTTGTTTTCAAAATACTTTACATAGACTATATTGTCTAACTTGATCTTCATAGAAATCTTGTGAGGTAGGCACTACCCTTATCCCCACTAAATGTATGAGGAAACTGACAGATGCTGACTGATTTAGACAGGGTTACATAGCTAATAAATGTCTGAGTCAACTTTGAATTAATATCTGACTCTTATTACAGAATTCTGCCCATTATAGCAAATAACATTCAAAAGTTCCATACACCATGGCAAATCATCACTATCATCATCATCATCTTCATTATCACCGTCATCACCACCACCACCACCACCACCACCATCATCGTTCTTATCATTATAATCTAGGAAGTTCCCTAAATTAATGAAAAATAATAAATATTTTGAATATGTTATCCTTGGCATTTATGTATTTATTAAAAACTGTATAGATTTAGGAGGTTGTGAAGTGGTTAGAATTCTAGTATGAATTCATTATATATGTGCACAAAAATGATGATAGATAGACAGATCAAGAAAGAGAGTAAGAGAGAGAGAGACAGAGAGAGAGAGAGAGATGTTCATCAACTTGGGAATCGTAAAAACATGTAGTACATGGAGGTTATGGAAAACTATTGAATCATAAGAACAGGCAAATATGAAGAGAATTTTTAAGGATGGATTGGAGAAGAGATGTGAAGTTAGCAGACCCATCAGAAAGCTATTGCAACAGTACAGGCAAGAAACGATTAAGACTCGAATTATTGTTACCATTGTCATAGAAGCAAAGAGACATATTAGAGAGATTTTGCAAAAGTGAAACTGAACAGGCCTTGAAAACAGCTTGGATAGGGAAAGTGAAAGATAATGAGGAACCAAGGATAATTCCAAAGTTACAAGCATTAGGAACAGGAGGCTGGTGTTGCTCTATATAGTAACATAAAAGTTAGTAAGGGGTGGGAGTTTAGCAGCAAATATAATAAATTCTTTTGGACATGTTTAGTTTAAAATGTCTACTGGTATTCCAGATTGAGATGTCTGAAAGAAGATGTGAGATTAGAGGTATACAGAGAGGTGAGGTGAGGTTACTTATATTTGAGAAGCATTAACAGAGTGGTGATAGTTTAAATCCGTGGAAGATTAAGAAATAATTAAATGAAGTAGTATTGGGGTAGAAGAGAAAAGGGCCCAGGGCAGAACACTGTTGGAGACTTACAGTTAGAGGGTATAATGTAGTTGAGTTTTAAAGAAAGGGGAGGTAGGATGAGATCCAGGAGAGAATGGTGTTTAAAAAAAAAAAGCATGCTACAGAGAAGGGATTATCAAGCAAGAGAGCATGATCAACAAAGTCAAAGGCTACAAAGAATAACAAAGAATGAAGACAGAGTAAATTCTATTGCATTCTGCAAGACATTCCAAGATATCCAAGATACCAACAGATCACTAATGACTTTAGAGAGAGCAGTGTAGGGGGAATGAAGGGTTGGAAACCAGATTATAATGAGTTAAAGGAGAAAGTGGGAAAAGAAAATAGAGACATCTATTGTAAATGGCTTTTTTCAAATATTTAGGTATAAAGGGCATAACAGATGTATGAGGATAATTAGTCAACACTGACAGAAAAGGAGAAAGTTTTTTTGTTTTTCATTTGTTTTGCTTTATTTAGTTTTCCCCAGAATTGTAGAGACATAACCATGCTTGTAGGCACTAGAGAATAAAGCAGTGGACAAGCAAATTTTGAATATAAGTGATAGAATGGGAATGACAAGGGACAATGTGTTGGAAGAGATGGAATGGAATAGGATAACTTAAACAAGTTTAGCCTAGTAGAAATATTGATTCCTAATCTTTGGGTTGGATCATTCAAAAAGGTGCAGGATGACCTACCGGCATTATGATGCATTTTATATTTCTGTCCTCAAATATTTAACAGACAGTCATGAGAATTAAGTGTTAAAACTTTTGTTTTACTCAGAGAACAGAAGCAATCCCAATGAAGATAAATTTCTGGAAAGGAAATACAGATTTATTCTATGTGCACTCTAGTGGGTGTGTACTAGTGTTGTACACTAGTGCACAATGTAAATGGACACGCATAGAATTTTAAAAAAGTAACAGATTTTAGCTCAATTTCAACACAGAGTACTAAAGAATTTGTACTCATCAAAAAACAATTGAGGAAGCTAGCAGATCATGTGCAAAGTACTCATTCAATAAAACATTGATCCTTTGGGAAAAGCATAAAGTCAGGTTATCTTACAATAGAATTGATCATACTTTTAGAAATGAATAAATCACAGATTAATTACTGAATGAGGATACTTTTCAAATAATCGCTTTAAGGAGAAAAAGGACACAGTACCTATGTGGTCAGGCCTTAGGAATCAGGAGACAACTGAAATAACCCTGATGATTGTTGTTTTTCAGTCATGTCTGACTCTTTGTGACCTAATTCGGGATTTTCTAGGCAAAGATACTGGAGTGCTTTTCCGTTTCCATTTCCTTCTCCTGCTCATTTTACACATAAGGACACTGATAGAAATATTTAAGTGGCTTACTCAGGCTTAAACTGCTAATAAGTATTTGAGGTCAGATTTGACTGGATTGTTAGTACTTAATAAGGAGGGATCATTAGGTTAAGAATGTTTTCTTCTTTGGATATCACTGGCCTTGATAATGTGACTTTTAACAAAAGGGAAAGAACCAACAGTCAATGAACATTTATTGAAAAGGTCATTATCTGCCAAGTATTCTAATTAGCTGCCATGGATACCAACACAAAAATAAAACAGCTCCCCCTCCTCAGAATTATGCATTTCAAAAGGGGAGTTAGAAGGGCCAAAAGAGGGACATGACAATTTTTAAATATCTGAAGTGTTTGGGAAGAAGACTTTCTCTTGTTCTACAAATGAAAAAATGATGGTCAGAAGTGATGAGTAAACATCTCACAGGTAGCTTGGTATCCTTGGAGTCACAAGAACAAAAGAGACAGAGAGGAGAAATTATAATGAAAGACTTGAAAACAAAACTGGTCCTTAGATTGGCAGTGTAGGAAGACACATAATACAAAAATAAAAGGTTTACACTAACTTTGCTAGAATTTTAATTATTTACATTTGTGAGGGATAACTTTCAGTGAAGTTTCCCCCTTCTGAAACATCAAATTTAGAGTAGCTTCAGCATCCACTAGTTTAGAAGTCACCTGACCTTACAGGAATCCGGGACTTAGAGAAAGGGAGACCCTCCCTAGGGCCACCCCAGCACAAGATATGCCAAATAAGGGCATAACTGGTTTCCTGGCCTTGCACTGGACACCCACATATTTCCATATTCTTTGTCTCTGAGATAGATTCCTGCACTTAGATCGTGAGCCTGCCTCCCCACTAATGGGAGTAAAAGCCAATTGTGGGTTAGGGTTTCTGTGTTCTGTGGTATATAACCAGGTGCTGCCTTCCACAGGTTGCGCTCCCTGGCAGATGCAATTTGAGTGACAGGGACAGTGCCCTTTCTCATGAGAAAGAATAAAGAGCTTCTCTGATCTCAGACTCTGACTCCGCACTCTTTCATCTCACACACTTTGGAGGTCCTACTGAGATGGTTGAAGGTTTATTTCTTTGTTTATTTATTTATGGCTTTAAGAAGGGAGATTTTGTCTTAAGTGGAAAGGCTGAAATTGGGTGGTTCTTGAATTTAAATTTAAAGATGGGCATTGATCATGGTAAAGATATAGATTACTGTGATTTCTAATTATTATTAGAAGCAAAAAAATAGCAGTTAGAATATTGGCCCATACTATTTTAAACTGACCTGATTATAATAGGTGATTTCAAATTGCTTGTAAACTTTCCCAGGAATATGTGAACATGAATGGGAAACTGAAATATTAAGAAAATATACAAATTTGTGGATAATATTTTCTTTTTTAAGGGCCAAGTGTATTAGTACTTAGAAATGCATAATTCTATGATCAAAAGTTACATATTGTTATTATTATTTGGCATTAAGAAATTGATTTATAGTATGCTCCCCACTCAGAAGTCTTATTTACCTTAGTTTACTGTTCAGTAAGGAGATAGAGGCAGAATCCACATCCTAGGGATTTTATGGGACTAATATAATTATAAACGTGCTTGGCACAATGCTTAATATAAAACAAAAATGGTATTTGAGTTTAAACTGTGTAAGCTAAAGTTAATTGCTTTATCACTTATGAAATATGTGAGATAGCTAACCAAGCTATCTGGAGTTATTGCATAAATCAAGTATCTATAAAAGTATGCTTGCAAAAACATACTTATTGGTAATTATGTTAAGAAAAGATCCATGAATCCTCTTGTAAGTTTTGTAAAACCTAGAATTGTTAATGTGTATGGAAAGGAGGAGATAGGTGCCCCTGGAAACAATCTGTGTGGGCAAGGTCATCAACCCTTTGAAGGGGGCTTGTTTTAGTCATGAAGTTCCTAAACAATGAATCTGACTTGCTGAGAAGTAGCAAGTCTATGTACAAAAGATTAAAAAGGATCTCTAAAAATTGTTTTTTATACCAGGACAAGTTTAAAATTTGAGAAGGAAAAGGTAGTAATTATATAAAGACTTTGTAAGATTTCCAGTCATTTTATCAATTATGTATGGATTGTGTAATATTCAAACTTACTGTGAATTTTCTGATGTTTCTAGATGGGACCCTGAGATTTGGGGAGCTCAGGAAGATTGTCTAAAGAGTCATTCAATTCATCACAGATCATATTAAGAAGAGAGGTTCACTACACCCCACCAGGAAGGAGTGGGGAGGGGCAGCACTTACAATTAGGGCCTCTAAAGAAGTCTTACTGAGGGGCAGTGGAGGTGGAAACCAGCCAGTCTCCAAAGTAGCCTTTAAAGTTAATAAAATTGATCTCTCGTAATTGGTTTTTAGTACAAATTTGGAATTTAGAACAGGAATCCTGGTAAGATGTTAAAGAGAATTCCTTATGTATGTGAGTCCTGGTAAATCATTGTGTTATATTGCAACACAATGAGAGTAAATTGATGTTAAGGAAAAAAGGGTTTGGGGACCATACTGGAAGTGGATGCTTTGGCCATTCAGGTCCCTACTTGTCATATTTATGACAAATCAATGGAAATTTAGGCATAAGTCAAATGTATGAATTTTTGCTGTTTTAAGGACATTCTTCCAGAATGTTACAGGAATAATTAGATACAAAATTCATCTGTTTGTGAGATTAGACATTAAATTCTTTGTTTTATCTACTCTGGGATTCCAGTATAAAACAGTTATGTTAGCAATGGGGATCAGAGGGTTGAAAAGATAAATAAAGATTGAGTTAGAAATAAGAATTACAGTATGAGTTCAGATTAAACATAGTTCAAGGAAGATAGGGATGCTTGGAAGTAGAAGCAAATCTATTAGAGCAATAACTTATAATCCTGATGGGATATGTGATTTTTATGAACAAGAATAAATATAGAAATGAATATAGGTTATTTGAGGCTTACTTTAAAGATGTTCCTTAACCAATTTGAGATTATAATCATATTTTAAGCTGATTGTTGGAGCTTGTTATTTAAGATTTGATGGAACTGTTAACTGACAATTTCTCTGAGTCTAACTCCTGCTATGAATATTAAGAATGGCTACCCAGGCTATAGGAGCTACTGATGCATGGTGGCAGACCCTGTAAAGTACAGGTATGGAATGCAGAGGGAAGGTCAAGAGAATGGCTGTTCCACATGAGCTGAGGTAGAATTCCTGTGACTTGATTTCCCTTGTTGACACCTGGAAGACTTTAAGCTTAGCTCAATGCAGATTGCAGCTTGGAATATCTTTTGTCTGAAATTGACATTCTGAAATTGGGGAAATATTGTTCTTTCATTATAGTTTTGTCCGTATTCATGGTGGCAAGTTTCAATAATCAAAAGTTTTGTAATAAACAACAACCAATCTTTTAAATACTTGATTCTAGAACATCTTAAGTTACTATAAGTTAAAGCTATTAGGCTTAGGGTTTAACATGGGTATTCTTGTATAAGTCAGGGTCCTTTCATTCTTTGTATTAATATGAGGACAAGTAGGTCAAGGGTTGTGGGAATATTCTGTTATTTAATTAGTATCACACTTGTCACAGCTTTGTAATAGTTAATATTAAAAGGAGGATAGTTTCTGGACTACTTAGTAAATATTTTAATTGTTTTAATTGTGAGCTAAATGTAAATCCCTTAGTGAAATCCCATTATCCTGGTGAAGGAATTAATAATGGATTAATGCAAAATATAAGAAATTGGTTTTACTGTGTGATCATGACAGTTGACCAAGACTCCAATTTTAATTTTGTAAGAATGATAAGGGTTCTAGAGTGGTCATTTAAATTGTTTCCAAGGTTCCTTTTGAAGGATAGTGAATGAAAGAAAGGAGAGGAAAAAAGAGCCTGGGATGCAGTGCTAAGGATGGATAGCTGGAAAGGGACAAGAGAACTTCTGTCAGATGGTATACCCCCACCAGACAGTGGTGTGAAAAGAGACTTTTGGACTTTGAAGGGACAATTATTTGTTATTGTTCTCTTTTGAATCTCTGAATCTGCTTTTTATCTGAATTACTCATAAAGGAGACTGCCCTCTTGTATGTTTTAAATGAGAAGAGGAGAATTAGAATTAAGAAAAGTGGGGAAACTTCAAAAGGTATAAAAGAACAGGGGGGATGGCAAAGGGCTAACTTTCAGTGAAGTTCCCCCATAATGAAACATCAAATTTAGAGTGGCTTCAGCATCCACTAGTCCTAAATTTAGAAGTCACCTGACCTTACAGGAATCTGGGACTTTAGAGCAATGGAGACCCTTGCCAAAGCCACCCCAGCACAGGATATACCAAGTAAGGACAAACTGCTTTCCTGGCCTTGCATTGGACACCCACATGTTTCCTTGTTCTTTGTCTCCAAGAAAGATTCCTGTACTTAGATTGTGAGCCTGCCTCCCCACCAATGGGAATGAAGGCCAGTTAGGGGTTGGGGTTTCTGCATTAGGGTGGTATATAACTATGGGCTTGCTTCCACATATGCCTAGCAGATGCCATTTGAGTGACAGGGACAGTGCCCTTTCTCATGAAAAAAAACAATAAAGACCTTTTCTGATCTCAGACTCAGATTCTGCACTCTTTCATCTCAATATTCCCATGACTTTTTGATTTTTCTATTCTTTCATGACAAACTTTGGCTCAAGTTATCAACTGACATATATCTATTTTTTTTACTAATTGGCTGATTGACTATGGAATCAGAAAACTTGGGCTCATAACCACTATCTAAATGTGTAACTAGTAAAAGCTGATTTATTCTCCTACCATGTTGGTTCATCTCTAAAATGGAGACATTAATATTTTCAGGGCATAATTTACAGAACTGTATTGAGGATCAAATTTAACAAAAAATGGTAAATTAACCAATTTTTTTGTTGTTGTTAGGGGAGGAGGGATATTTCATTGCTCTCTAGTCTAGTAGCATTTTCTTCCCTGTTTTTAGCTTTCTCAAATGTTCATGCTCCACCAAAAAACAATCTTAATTGTCACTGAATTATTTAAAGTAAAACTCTGAAGGAAAGCATATTTGAATACATTGTAGTCTGAAAGGGCACTCTGAGTCTGCACCTGCACTCTTAAGCACCACTTAATAGCAATTTAAATTGGTCTCAGTATTCTCCAGGCTGAATGACTGCCCAAGTACAGGATAATTCTCTTGTACAAAAGTATCAAGAGTGATTAATTTAATTATTCCATAGAGTGTAGTATAAAAATATTTTTTTAATGTTTTCTAAGTTTGATGTCTCAAGCTGTATTTGTAAAATATAAAAATATCAATCCATGAAACATCAGTTAAGAATATAATGTGAAACATAAGATTAGAGGAATGAGTACTCATATGCATGGATGCTTGACTTTGTTTTAAGTACAATGCAATGAAAATTTGTTCTAGACTCAGAGGACCTTGGTTCAAATCCCAGTTTTGGTAATTACTAGTTCTGTAGTAGATAGGCCTCTTATTATCCCAATTTCCTCATCTATAAAATAAAGGAGTTGGGACTCTAGAAGACAGATTCTGATGAACCATGGTCTCCATCTCTTTGATCAATTAATCAAGAAGCATTTAGAAAGTGATTAATATGTTCCAGATCTTTTTCTAACTATTGATTGAGAGGGAATGAACTGTACATGCAGAATGATATATAAATTTTAGATATAATCACTACTTTTATTTATTTGTTGCTTGCTGGTTTTTGTTTTTTGTTTTGTCTTGTTTTTGTTTTCTTTCACAATGAGTATTTGTTACAAGTAAAGTCATATGTGGAGTGATAATAGTAGAGATAGTAATACAAAAAGAAAAAAAATCAATAAAACAATTTTCAAAACGCAGAAAAGGGAGTAACAGGAAGTATGGAAGAAGAAAATGACTTTCCAGACAGGTTTGCAGCCACAGTACTGAAGTAATTATCCACTTGAATAAAAAAATGGCAGTTATAATAAATAATAAATACATAATAGAAATGCATGGTGTAATGGAAAATCCTCTTTTTCTGTCCTGTTTATTGTAGAATTGAACATGTTTGTTAATATTTGTCCTTTATTATAATTTTAAAAAAATATAAACAAAATGTGGTATTTGGACTAGAAGATCTTTTGGATTTCTTCCAGCTATAGATCCAATAAACTAGGTATTTATTAAATAATTTTCTGATAAGTGAACTTTTTAAATATTTAGTTCTATTGATTTACCCTGGGGGAGTAATAATTTTCCAAATCAGATGATAACATCCACTATCGAGTTAATGAGGCAAAAAAGAAATCAATCAGCTATGGGCTAAATTCCTGCTTAGGAGACTATGAAGCTGCTTAGACTAGATCTCAGATGACACAAAATCTAACTGCATCTAAACTGATAGGCATTCCAACACAATAATATTGCCAAAAATCTCAACCTTCTACCACAGTCTTTAAGAACTCAGGTTAACTCTGCAAAATAATGAGACAACAGATTATGACTGTACTTGAGAGAATAATGATCAGATTTTAGGAAAAAAATAGGAAAATATTTTATCATGAGCAATTTCCAAGGTTGTACACTTACGTATTTTTTTTAGTAATGTGACTGTTATTACGAATAAATTGTCTCATAAATTCCTAAATCAAATGTTGTTGTTGTTGTTGTTGTTTTTATTGCACTTCATCTGGAGCTCTGCTTTGTTACAAGTTAGCCAGAGTGATGACTTTTCTGGTCACAGCAACTCTTTAAAATTTTTGACCAAGTCATAGAAGAATTTGGCATCCAGCACTGGTGGAAAACCTTAAAATACTAATATATACCAGTGTAACATCATGCATAAGCAGCTTCTGAAAAGAATGCTACTGTGAACAGTTTTTAAGGCTCTGATTACACAATATAGTGAACACTCCATTTATTCCATAACAAATCAAGTCAAACATTCTTCCTCTCCATTGTAACAGTTATCCCTTGCCTCTTCTATATGAGAGGATTAACCCCATTGTGTCTCTCCCTGTCTCCTCTCATATTATTCCTCTCCACCTCAGAATTTTACCTTTTAAAATATTGTCCCGGGGGGCGGAGCCAAGATGG
>CM053580.1:108563274-108574621 GCA_028627135.1 Pseudochirops cupreus
GGAACTCATATCCATTGAGTCTAAAACATTTATTTAATAAATAGGGAAACTGAGGCACAGAGAGGAAAGTTAAGTCATTTACCCATGATTGTACTTTAATTATCTGAGGTAGAATTTGAACTGAAGTTATCTTGAATAAGTGTTTATCACCCAACCCATTAAACCACATTTCCTTATATTTGATTCCTCCTTTACCAAAAGGATGATTTTAGTCCCGCTCTAGATCAATATTTTCAGTATTAAGGGAAAATTGTTGTTAGCATACTAAATGGTAAAGGTCAAGTCAAGAAACTAGGTAGAATTCAAATACTCACAAACCTACTGTATTTATTGATTACAATTGGACACTGATTTTTTTTTTAACTTAAAGGTTCATAAGTATGTTATATTATGTGGTATATACTTAAATAGAATCTGAAAATCCAACCTTTGTGATTGAAATTCATATGATTATATTTCTAAGATTTCTACTAATCAGTGACATTATCATTCAAGTCAGCTGAATTAAATGAAATTCATTTTGATAAAGACTTTTTGAAGTTCTTACCATATTCAGGTGTCCTATATTATACATGATGAACACAAAAATGAAAAAAAAAAAAAGCATACCCTTTCCTTCAAGATGATTTCAGCATAATAGAGAAGACAGGGTAAATAAACAAACAACTATAATATAAATCAAAATTTTATTTTTTTAATTTCCAGTTGCATAATTGCTTCATGTCTTTGTCATTAGAAAACTTTATAATCTACCATCGCTATTTTGCAATCTGTCACACTAGTTCACAATTGAAAGCATACACTATTTCTTCATCATGGATGAAAATGTCCCTGAGTTCTCTAAATCTAAGAGATTAAATTAAATTGACATGGCAGTGTAAAGCAAATTATGGGAGATCCTGTCAGCTTGGAAAGGCTCCACTATGCCTATTTTGGCACTGCTTACCACCAGAAGATAGGGCACAAAGCAATGATCCTATTTGGCATTATTGAATAATAAGGACCATCTACTACTTTGGCAACCATCAATCTTCAAATATTTTGGTTTCTAGACCTCTTTACACTCTTCATAACTATTGAGGAACTTCCTGCTTCTGAGCTTTTGCTCATGCGTGGTACTATATCTCTCAGCATTTTTGATACTGAAAATTAAAGTATCTTACTATTGTTAGATTTAAAAAAGAATTTCATCTGAAGATTCCCTGGAATGATATTTGTGACCATTGGAGGTAGCTGGACCATACTTTGGAAACCATTATATTCAGATGTATGAGAGGAAGACCTACACTCATAAATATAAAAAATACTTGGTATTTTGAAATATGAAGACCATTTTAACAACTATGTGTGTGAGTGTGAGTGTGAGTGTGTGTTTGTGTGTGTGTGTGTGTGTGTGTGTGTGTGTGTACATTGCCTGACATATAATGAATATTTGATAAATTTGTTATTTATCCATTGGGATATCTATCACTTTATTTATCTTTGCATTCAATCTATGAAACTCATAGCTGATCACCTTGGAAATTGTGACTGCCTTATTGAACCATTTTAATTATACCTGTGTGCTTCTGCCACATTGGGCTCTTAAAAGCTACTAAAGGTTTTAGACATTGTATGAGTGAGCACTCATTCAAAACAGTAGATCATTAGCTCCCACAAATGTCTCTGGTAGGAATGTCAACATCTTTGCTCATCAATTCAGTTCTGTTAGGCATAGCTGATGGTTCTGTGGACATAAACTTCTCTTCAATTCTGTCCTCTGAACTTTAATTAGAAAGGGCTATCAACTCTGTTTTTCTTAGGGTGTTGTGGCAAGAAAGTCTGTCCCTAAAAAGGTAAAGCTTAGCTGTTTTTCTGCACATCTCTTGGAACAATAAGTCATCAGGCCCAGAAAAGAACAAGACAAATATCAACCAGATATATCTCCTACAACAGTTATTTATAAAAAGCTTTTTCTTAATTTCTAACAATTCTTCATACTCCTAGATATCATTGAAGGTGATTTTCTATCAAAGAAATTAATCTAGAATGATGTAACTGTCCCAATTTACCAAAATAACTATGTGGACCCACCTAATAGTAGTAAATTCTGCAACAGAAAGATTATTTTCACACTTCTGGAACAGAGGGTAAATAGGCTATTTTTTTAAAATTAACTTTTGTTCATTTTTAGTTTACATCATTCATTTCCACAAGATTTTGAGTTACAAATTTTCTCCCTGTCTTTCCCCTGTCTACCACCCCAAACAGCAATCTCACTGTATAACCTCTCCTCTAATCAGCCCTATCCTATATCCTCCCCCATCACCCCTCTGACTTTCTGGTAGGGCAAGATTGATCTCCTTAGCCCAGTGCCTGTATATCTTATTTCCCAGTTGCATGTAAATAATAATAATAAGAATAAGAATATATGTATATGTATATGTATATATATATATATATATACACACACACACACACTAAACACACACACACATACATACATACATATATATATGTATATATATATATATATGTATGTATGTATGTATATATACATACATACATTTTTAAACATTTGATTTTAAAACTTTAAATTCTAGATTCTTTTCCTTCCTCCACCATCACCCAACACTACTGGAAAGACAAGAAATTCAATACAGGTTGTAAAGGTGTAGTTACACAAAACATCTCCACAATAAACATATTGTGAAAGACTGACAAAATTTCCCTCTGTCCTATGCCACTACTCACTTTTTCTATTCTCTACTTTTTCTCTGTCCCTTTACAAAACTATGTACTTCTAACAGCCCTGCCCCCCACCCTGCCCTCCCCTTCATCATACCCCCTCTCATTCCCTTTCCCCCCCTACTGTCCTGTAAGGCAAGATACCCAATTTACAGTACATGTCATTCCCTCCCTAAGCCAAATTCAATGAGAGTAAGGTTGACCCATTCCATTTTGCCTTCCTGTTCTTCCTCTCCATTGTAACATTTATTCCTTGCCTCTTCTATATGACATAATTTATCACCATTTTGTCTCTCCCTGCATCCTCTCATTATATTACTCTCCCACCTCTCAATTTCGGCTTTTAAAAGAGCATCCCTCACTATTCAATTGATTCTGTGCCCTCACTCACATATGTTTTCATATGCATACATACCCTCCTACATAGACATATATGTATATACACACATATGTACACACACATATATATGTGTGTGTGTATATACATGTATTTTTATATACATACGTGTGTGTGTGTGTGTATATATATATATATATATGCATACATACATACATTTATATTCCTTCAATTATCATCATACTGAGAAAGTTTCATAAGTTACAATTACTTTTTTTCCATGTAAGCATGTAAATAATTCAACTTTGATAAGTTCCTTATGATTTCTTTTCCCTGTTTACCTTCCCATGCTTCTTGTATTTGAATGTCAACCTTTTTATTCAGCTCTTTTTTTTTTCATGAAGAATGCTTGAGAGTCCTCCACCTCATTGAATGACCATATTTTCCCCTGAAACATTATATTCAGTTTTGCTGCATGGGGGATTCTTGGTTTTAATACTAGCTCCTTTGATCTCAAGAATATCATACTCCAGGCCCTTCAATCCCTTACTGTAGAATTTGCTAGATCTTGTGTTATCCTGATTTTATTTCCACAGTATTCAAATTGTTTCTTCTTGGCAGCTAGTAATATTTTCTCCTTGACCTGGGAACTCTGAAACATGGCTATAACATTCCTAGGAATTTCCTTTTTCATATTTTTTTGAGAAGAGATTGGTGAATTCTTTCTATGTCTATTTTGCCCTCTGGTTCTAAAATATCAGGACAGTTTACCTTGAGAATTTCTTGAAGGATTATTTCAAAGTTCTTTTTTTGATCATGACTTTCAGGTATTCCAATTTTTAAATTGTCTTTCCTGGATCTATTTTCTAAGACAGTGGGTTTTTTTCAAGGAGATATTTCACGTTGCCTTCTGTTTTTTTTTTTCATTTGTTTGCATCTATTTAATAATATCTTAATTTCTCATAAAGGTATTCACTTCCATTTCCTCCAATCTAATTCTGAAGGAATTATTTGCTTCAGTGAGCTTTTGAGATTCTTTTTTCCATCTGGCAAATTCAACTTTTTAATGCATTCTTCTCCTCATTGGCTTTTTGGGCCTCTTTTGCCATTTGAGTTAATCTATTTTTAAGGTGTTATTTTCTTCAGTGAGGTTGTCGACTCTCTTTTCATGATTTTCTTGCATCATTCTCATTTCTCTTCCCAATTTTTCCTCTACTTTTCTTATTTGGTTTTCAAAATCCTTCTCAAGCTCCTCTATGACCTGTAACCAATTCATATTTTTCATGGAAGCTTTTGGTCCAGGAGTTCTGACCATGTTGTCTTCCTCCCCTTCCTTGCTTTGATCCTCTTTGCCCCCCCAAAAAGTAATATAAAGTTGGGTTGTTGTGCTTGCTTTGTTTCCTTTGTCTGCTCATGTTGCCAATCAATTAAATTTCTTTTTGAGCCCTTTTCCACAGTAGAACTCTGCTTCCAAAGGGGAGAGCTTTGTCCCAAATCACAGGGATCTTCACAGTTGCTGGAGCTATTAGGAGGCTGCCATCTCTACAGCCTTCACCAGCTTTGGCTCACCTGTCATGTACCTCTGGACCACCGCCCAGGACCACAATCCCAATCCTGGCAAGTTAAGGCAAGAGCACTTAGACTCTGAATGGTCACTTGCCCCTCCTTGCAATCTGCAAGCCAAAAGCTCTGAAGCAGCCATGTGGAGGGAACTGCATGACCACTGCTTTAGCTGCTTCTGGTTCTGGGGGCAGAAGGCCAGAGTTGCTACTTTGCTCCCACCCAATTCAGCTTAGTTCCACTGACCTTTCACTTTGTCTTTGGCATTTATGGGTTAATGAATCTGTAAACCACAACATCTGCAGGTGATTCACACTTCTGAATGCTCCAGCCAGTCTGGTCAGGCCACACTGAGGTTAAAACAGTGGTGGGCCTGATCTTGGCTCCAGAATGCTACAATGAACCCTTCCTTTCCCCTGCTAGGTTGCCTCCAGCTGGAGATTTGTTTCTCTGTCACTTTGTGCATTCTGGAGCTCTAAAATTTGCTTAGTCATATTTTCTAGGTATTTGAGGTAATTATGGGGAGAGCCGCAGAGTATTCCTGCTTCTACTCTGCTGTTCTTGACTCTGTCCCCCCAATAGCCTTTTTTTTTTCAAATAAATTTAAAATGTTATGATGAGGAAAAACAAAATAACATATAATGGAAAAAAGATTCAGTCTTTGGAAAAGGATATTTTTAAAGTTTCTGTTATCTCCTGGAGAAAAGAACTTTCCTTTCTGTTTTTATCATTTTAAAATGTTTCTATATTAATCAAAATATTAATATTTTTATATTCCTGAAAATTCACTTAACTACATTCTGTTTGTAAATTTATATCAACAGTGTTACAAAAAATTTTAGAGTCACAATTAGACATGTGTAATGCAGACATTGGGGAAAAGGAATGCCAGGCCTCATTGGATGAGGAGAAACCAAAAGTCAGCCCTTCTCAGGCATCAATTTATTAGAATACAAAATTCTAGGACCTGGGATATGAGTAGAAAGTGGAAAGACAGAACAAGGATTACATACTAGTAAAGTTAATATAGAAGTGAAGAAGTATGCCACCACAAATCAGGTATTTGAGTGACACAGTGGATAAAGAATTGACCCTGGAGTCAAGAAGACCAGAGTTCAAATCAACACTCAGACAATGACTAGATCTGAGCCCTTACGTAAGTAACTTCACTTCTGTATTCTGTAGGTTCCCCAAGTGCAAAATGGGCATAATAATAGCACCTTCCACCAAGGGTTGTCTTGAAGATCAAATGAATTAAAATGAGTAAAGCACTTAGCATAGACAAGTTTACATATTGGGCTCTTAATAAATACTCATTCCCTAGTAGTAGTAGTAGTAGTAGTAGTAGTAGTAGTAGTAGTAGTAGTAGTGGTAGTAGTAGGAGTAGTAGTAGTAGTAGTATACCTCATCCCTGCCTTTTTCTCTTTTCTCAATTGTCTTGGTGAAGATTTTTAGAACAGATATCATTTTTTTTTCTGTAGATGCCCTTGATATGATAAAATTTATGGCAAGTCTGGAGCATGCAGATGGACCTTTATCCCCATGACCTATACCTCTGTAATCTAGTGGGTACTAAAGGAAATCTCAGTCACGTCTATGAGTCTATTGTATCTTGGGAAACATTTTCATTTATACTGTGCTAGTAAAAAGAATGGGCAAAGCTATGTGGGAATGTGGGAGTCAGAGATGAGTTTTGTGCTATAATCCTATTCATTTCTTTACGTGTGATCTTATTCCAGGTCTTGCATCCATGCCATAATCCCAATCAAATATTGCTATAAAAAGATGAATCTCTGGATCTGATAGAAGCTTGAGGCATTTAATAGCTTAATATAGTCCATAGAGGCCATTCCCATCTTCCTGTGTATTGAAGCAGTCTTTCATCTCCAAAAGGCAAAAGATGTTATCTAAAGTTATTTAAAGATGTTTTCTAAAGCAAAGGCAATGATCCAACCATTAGGAAACTGTTTTGTTATCACAATGACACACTTTGTGGAAAAATACATTTAATGATATCTAATATAGAGTACTAGTGTGAAGGAACCAATCTACCATATTGACTGCTTAATCCATAAAATATCTGGTAAAAATAGGTAGTAAATAAAATTTTATTTTATTCAATACACTTGGCTATTTACTATACATGTGTATAACCAGAGAAATATGTTTTGTAAAATATATTTGTGTCAAAATATTTTTTTTCTCTTCATAATGTATAGGCCAAGTCAAGATACTCCTAGATTCACATCCATCAAAATTATGACTATTTCAAATTACAACTTCCTCTTCTAATATAACCTAAAAGGAGCCAATGGGATCATTTTTTCTGAAGTATAATTTTGATTATTTCTCAGAACTCTATATTGACTCTTAAAGTTCCACTCAGAGGAAATTAAAGCTCTTGATCATTGGCACTAATACATAAAATCATGGAATCATATTTTCTTTTTTGTGCTGGAGAGGACCTTAGATATTTGTCTAGTGCAATTCAATCATTTAACATAGAAGGAAAATATAGGTCCAATGAAGGGAAGAGACTTGCCCAAAATTACACAGTTTATATGTAATGAGAGATTCACTGGCAATTTATTTTTTTTAATATTTTTTTTCTACTATTCAATGTTAACCTAAATTTTCCTATGCCTTATTTCTGAAAGCAAATAAGGTGAGAAGAAATGTTTCTAGTTGAAATACCTGAAAAATATTTGTTTCTTCCAACTTTTATCATTCTTACGAAAGAATTTTCTGTGAATATTTAAAACATAAAAATTTGGTGTACAGTCCCATGTGCTATGCTTATACTTCCTGACTCTGATCAGACCTACTTAATCACAGATTTATATGTGATTATGTGATAGCAACCAATTAATGGACACAATTGTCTAATTTTCAACTTTCTTTAGCCACTGGATCCATTAAATCATAAAAATTGTTTGAAACTAACATCTGGCCTAATGATTCAGATTCCCACTAGAAAAAAAATAGCAAATTGAAAAAGGGTCTTTGCAAGAAATGATGATTCATTTCACATTTTTGTCCATTCTGTTTCCTACTAGTTCCTGTTGAAACCAGGATCTTCATAACTAGTTGAGAATAAGTAAAAAAAAAAATTACATAAAATAATTAAAATAGCCCAAGTATCCATCACCATACATATATGTTTTAAGGTACACATACACTGCACTAAATGAGTACTACAGTTCTCAGTTCATCATGTATTTTTCCAAATCCACTTTATAATAATATTTTATGAATTTATAAGCCTCACAAATATCTACTAGATTCACTCTGTTTGTCCCCAGAGGACAGAACTATGAGCAATGTATAGAATCTTAAAGAGGCTCAACATAAGGAAAATAAACAAACAGAACTTCAACAAATTAGAGTCTCCCTAAGTAAAATGGGTTGCCTTATAAAGTAGTGAGTTCCCAATCATAGGAGGTATGGAAGTGAAGGATGTGTGATCAAATGGGAATGTTATAGACAAAATTGCTGTTCATGTATATATTGAACTAGATGACCTCAGAAGCACCTTTCTAATCTGAGGTTCTTTGATTTGTGAAAACCTATACACTCTCTGAAGTGGATGGAAACAGGAGACCATTGTACTTAGTAACAGTGTGTGATGTGTGATGACTAACTTTGATAGACTTAGGTCTTCTTAGCAATGCAGGGATGCAAGACAACACCAAAAGACTCATGATGGAAAATGCTATCCATGTCCAGAAAAAAAATGCTATGGAGTCAGAATGTAGATAGAAGATTTGTTCTCTCTCTCTATCTCTCTCTGTCTCTGTCTCTCTGTCTCTCTCTGTCTCTCTCTCTGTCTCTCTGTTTCTCTTTCTCTTTCTCTCTCTCTGTCTCTCTCTCTCTCTCTCTCTCTCTCTCTCACTCATGTCTTCTTTCTCATAATTCCTCCTTTTAGTTCTAACTCTTCTTTGCAACGTAACTAATGTGAAAATATATTTTATATGTAGAGCCTACATCAGATTGCATGCCATCTTGGGACAAGGGGAGCGGAAGGAGGAGGAGAAAATTTGAAACTCCAAATTGTATGGAAGTTAATGTTGAAAACTTAAAAATTAATAAAAATAAATTATATTAAGCTATATAAAAAGAAAATCTAATTATTTAAATTTTCAAAATATCATTACATAAAAATTGTAGTTTAATCTCAATGGATCAATGCAGTGATTGCTAAACCCACATTATTCTACAAATTCACCTCAAAAAGCTTCAAAATAAATTCATTAGATCAGATTAAAAATAGGAATTATTTAGAAAACAATAATTGACCATGTATAGCTGTGTTGAAAGTGTTATAATGCTGTAGATAAGATAAATATCAATGTGAGTCATACTTGAAGACAACAATGGATGATATGTCAATTGCGTTGGCCTTTAAAAGACAGGTAGGATTTGAATATAGAGAGAAGAATTGGGGTACAGTAGGAGATGGTTTCAGATTGAGGGAAGAAATATTGACAAATGTGAAAGACCTTACTGTATAGAGCTTGGAATTCTGTGACAACTTGGAACAATGTTATAATTATCGGCATTCAACAAATGATCAACAAACAGCCATGAATATTTTTTTTGCTTGATTTATACTCTTGATTTTTATAGATTGTATTTACAATCATTTCTCTATTGACATCTCCAGTCTCAGTTATTAAACTTTTCATGAAACAAAGAAAAACTATGAAATAAAATATGTTAATTGTTTATATAGCAGCTTATACAAAATTATGTGCCTATATTGTTCTACCTGTATTTTACCAATACAGAAGGGTGTTTAACCATTTTCCCTCTTCTTGGACCATGCTTAGATCTTAATTTATCTATTTTCTTAGATCTATTAATTGAAGTTTAATTGCCATTTACTGCTTCCAACCATATTACTGTTCTTTTGTGGGCAATTCAACTAGTTCTACTTTCTTGTTTTTTCATTATTTTAATTATACCATATTTCTCTAAATTCCCATATACAGTGTTTCTTCTGGTATAATAATGTTCTGTAATATTAATAAACCATAATTTCTACAGCGATTTCTAAATCAATGAGGACTCTATGTGCTGACAGCTTGATTTAGAATACTCTGGGGGGCAGAGTGAAGATGGCGGCATAGGAGCAGCAACATATCGCAGCTCTCACATAGCCACCCCAATATACCCAAAAAATATGACTCTAAACTAATCCTAGAACTCGAAAATGCACACAAATATACTTTTCACTAAAGTTAGCTCAGCTACAAGGAACCAAATCAGCACTGCGAACCAAAACAAGCCTGGCTTGAAGCCCTGGCTGAGCCCCGGGGGGGGGGGGGGGGGCTGGACAGGAGGAGCCTCAGATTAGTGACAGCTGAAAGCAGCATTCAGAACTAGGTCAGTGGGACTTGCGAAATCAGGGGAAAAAAGTGGTCTGGCCGAAAGGCCTCCAGGGCGGGAATGCAAAAGGCAGAGGTTTTGCACACGCCTTCATATTGCAGCTTCCATGCCCATGGCCTGCAGATGGCAGGGGGACTAAGTGATTGTTCAGAGGCCGAGTGCTGTCGCGTTGAGCGGCCTGGATCCAGATTGCGGTCTTGGGCCTCGGTCCTGGAGTCTTCATTATCCAGTGAGCCGGAGGTAAGTAGGAAAGGGACCCACCACCTTCCTGAGAGCTATGGCAGCCGGGAGGACCCCAACAATTTGGGACAGAGCTTTCGCTTCTGGAAGCAGAGCCCACAGAGATTTAAAAAAAAAATCACGCACTGTCCAACCATGAGTAAGAATAAGCATAAGAAGGAAAGTAAGAACAGCAACCAAACCGTTGATTCCTTCTTTGGGGAAAAGAAAGATCATGGCAAAGAGAGGGAGGAGGAGAGTTCAGCAAGAGTTCCCCCATTAGGGGCCTCCAATAAACATGAGGGATGCATTAAAGTTAGAGATAAGCTGAAGAAGGACTTTGAAAACCAAATCAGAGAAGTGGAAGAAAAATTGGGAAGAGAAATAAGAATGTTGCAAGAAAATCATGAAAAGAGAGTCAGCACTATGAGTGGAGAAATCAACACCCTAAAAAATAGATTAACTCCAATGACAAAAGAGGCCCAGAAAGCCAATGAAGAGAAGAATGCTTTAAAAAGTCAACTTTGCCAGATGGAGAAAGAATCTCAAAAGCACTCTGAAGAGAAAAATTCCATCAAAATTAGAGTGGCGCAAACGGAAGCAAACAACTTCATGAGAAATCAAGATACTATCAAACAGATTCAAACAAATGAATACATAGAGGGCAATGTGAAATACCTCCTTGAAAAAAACCACTGACCTGGAAAACAGATACAGGAGAGACAATTTAAAAATTATTGGACTACCAGAAAGCCATGATCAAAAACAGAACTTAGAAAGCATCTTTCAAGAAATTCTCAAGGAAAATTGCCCGGATATTCTAAAACCAGAGGGCAAAATAGAACTTGAAAAAATTCACCAAACACCTGTTAAAAAAGATCCCCAAAAGAAAACTCCTAGAAATATTATAGCCAGGTTCCAGAATCCCCAGACCAAGGAGAAGGTATTTCAAGCTGCCAGGAAGAAACAATTTGAATATTGTGGAAACACAATTAGGATAACCCAGGATCTAGCAGATTCTACATTAAGGGATTGAAGGGCCTGCAATATGATAATCCAGAGATCAAGGGAGCTTGGATTAAAACCAAGAATCACCTACCCAGCAAAATTGAGCAT
>CM053580.1:108580746-108602139 GCA_028627135.1 Pseudochirops cupreus
TATATATATATACCCACACACAAACATATATAAATATATATATGAACAATTATAATAATAATCTAAGACTTATATGAAGCTTAATTTAATATATGGCAAGAATTTTGCAATTATTGTATTTGATCATCAGAATAATTCTAGGAGATAGTTGGTATTAGTATAACTTATTTTACAGATGAGGAAACTGAGGCAAACAAATGTTAAGTGACTTGCCCACAGTCACCCATCTAGTTAATGTCCAAGGCTAGATTTTAATGCACATCTCTCTGGCTCCAGACCTGGCACTCTATGCACTTTGCCACCTAATACATATGTATACCATATACACATACACATACATATACATATACATATACATATACACATAGGTAAGCATATACACATTCACATGCATATACTCATACACACACACATGCACATGCACATATATTCATACCATATACAGAGAGTGTATATATGTATATGTATATATGTGTGAATATATATTCCATTATGGCACCAGCACAATATTCACAGCACCTACAGCAGCTATGAATATGTCAGCATAATTCTGAATCACAAAATGAAACAGACTTTCCACATGGAAGACAGAATGAAAACATTAATTCAAGCACCAGAAAGCCAAATCACAAGACCAGAAAGCCAAGTCCATCACAACAACAAAGAAATCTATACACAATAACAGTGCAGGTAGCAATGCGATCCCCAAGGCTTCCCCCTGCTAGGGCCTTCCCACAAATGAACACTCACAGCTTGCTGCCTGCTTTCTCCCTCTCCCTCAGCTCTAACTGCCCAGATCAACTTCATTTCAGCTCTTTTCCAGCTCTACCTCTTCCTGTTCCACCTTCCCTGCTCTAACTCTTCCTGTTCCACCTGTTCAGCAAGATTCTCCTACCACAGACTCATGTGATTCAGGCTTTCACATGACTCAAGCAGTTCACTTGGGACTATTAATGGATGGGAAAGATCTTCCCATTTTTATTACCATTATAGCTACATATACATGCACAAACATACATTATATATATGGTTATATATATATATATATATACACACACGTACATATATAACATATACATGTATAATTTATTACATATATAGTTATAGGTGGTTTACACTTTGTTTATACATATCTTCATAGACACATATGAATGTATACACATATACAAAAAGACATGTAATTTTTTGCATATGTTTGTATGTTTTATCCATGTAAAAAGATAGAGAAATAAAAACAGTTGGGAAAGCCCAGGTAATTCCATCATGTAAATTTTTTAGCACTCAAAGTAAACCACTTCATTCTTGTTTAAGAGCGTGATGTGATATCACAGATATGATAATGGTCATCATTTTAGAATTACCCTAGGCTGTTGGCATTTTTTTTTAATACATGAAGATCTGAAGACTGAATTTGATCCAGCTACTTTTAATAACTTGGTCTCAGCATAAGATGACGCGTTGAGTATTTATTCAAGTCCTCTCAGCTCACTTTGGAATTGAAAATTGTTAAGGACATATTTTTAGTAAAGCTTATATGGATGTCAGTTGAATAACTCTATCACAATTTTAAGATGACAAGAAACCTAAGGAAAACCTAGGACAATACACAAATATGTGTATGCATAGTTGTGTAGTCACTTATATATGTATCCACACTTAATATCTTTTTTGGTATTAGATAAGCCTAAATAATGCAAAGTAATTGCCATAATGAAAAGTGTGGGGGGGGGGGGGAAACAAACAAACCACAATTGGTGTTGCTAGCAAACACAAGATCTCCTAGACAAATGAAGAGTCAGGGCAACCAAGGAAAACATCTCTTTGGAAAGAAAGCACCTTTTTTCCCCCCTATGCTTAAGTATAGGAGGGGAAAGACAGGCAGATTTCCATAGTCAAACTTTTTTACCACACAATATATTTATAATCATTAAAATAAATATAGGTTTAGTGTATGCTAGATGCCACTGTATTTATTGTTACTGACTAAAACAAAATCAATTTGTCTAATCAAACAAGCTTACATTCCTAAATTTGTTATATATTACCAATCTTCACACCCAGATTACTTGGTATTCCCTATGCATGGAATTCCATCTCTCCTTGATTCACCTTTGTTTGGTCTGTTTTCATAGAGAAGAGAAAGAAAAGGATGAGACAAATAAAAGTAGTTATGAGAGGTTATTTACGCAAACAACCAATCCCTATAAATTTAATAAACTCTTATCTATGCTGGCAGTGTTAGCTGATAGAGATAGAAATAATAGCTCATAATTATTGCTAAAATGTATGTAGTGACTTATGTTTTGTTAAGTAGATTATCTCAATTAGATAATCTATTCTGATTTTTAATACACCTCAAAATAGGTGCTATTATTATACCATTTTTAAATATGAGGAAATTGAGGCAAAGAGAATTTAATTTGTCCAAGGTCATACAGCTAGGAAGAGTCTGAGGCAATATCTGAACTCAGATCTTCCTGAAGGCAAGTCCAATACTCCAAGTAATATGCTATCTAGATACAAAAATAAAAGAATGAAATAATTCCTACTTTTATGAGGTATACATTTTAACAGGAAACAAATGATTAAGTATAAATGGGTAAGGACAGACAGAGTGTGAGGTGAGCTGGAGACCAGGCCATGTATTATTGCTCCTACCAGCAGCTGTTGGTTGGATTATGGTTTAACCAAGAAGAAATAGGGCTTAGAGTGACAGAGAAGGGGCTCATTATGGGAAGAGTTGTGTGATTTGGCCAGATGAGACTCTGGGAAGCCTTTGAGCCCCAGCTTAGTGTTTCCCTCTCCGGTAACAACTAGGTATGGATATAATGGTCAGATGACTGGAAGCCCTTCTGCTGATCTGTTTCTTTGTCTGCTTGTAACTTTTGTTTGTATTCTGTTTGTATTCTCTGAAGATCAGGATGTTGACTTATTCCCCTGAACTAGATAAATGATACATGTTTGATGGATTAAAGTAAGATTGTTAACCCATTTTGAGTTGCTTTCCTTTAGAAAAGCAGATCTAAGGACCTCGGCTAGCACACATCCTGGGTATGCTAGGGTGCTTGCAGATACAAAACAACAAATAGGATCTGCAAACTAAAAGTAAAGTATGGGGGCTGGGATAATTGTTTGTTCCTGTCAGCAAGTTTCTATTTCATAATTGTAGCTATATCTTTGTATCTTTCTCCTTTTGGAATGGATTCAAAATTTTCCAACGTATAGTGACTGTGATACATTTTATATGATTTTGTTTTATAATCTGACTCAACCAATAATAAGTACTTTTTTTTTATTTCTGGAGACAATAGTGTAATCCTGTATTACCATAATGAGTCTTTCTGTTTACATAAACCAATCTACTTTACTCAATCATTTTTTCTAATATTTTCATCAATATTCATTGACTGAGCTCTACCAGATTTTTTTCACTAAGAATCTTTATGATTCCACTTATCAATCTCTGCTATTTAATAGGCTTCATCCAAAGACAACTTCTTTAGTTACATTAAAGAAATCAATGACATGAAACTTATATCAATCTTTGCTATTGATTAGTGAAATGATTCTTACTATTTCCAATGGAAATATTTCTGGCATTTTGAAATAAAATAAATATTTTCATTCAGATGTTAAAAATTCTAGCATTCTCAATATACTCGGGTCCATTTTATAATATGCAGAATTTGAAGAAAGGATCAGATAATAGGGCTGAAATAATTATTTTTAACAATTTAAAAAGGCAATATAAGTAATACTTTCTGGTGTTTTACCCAATAATTATTTAATGAATAATATTTTGTTCTTGAGAATTTTTAGCATATTATTATTCTCCTGATTATATCTGATCTTTTTGTAAGTGATATAATCTGGTAATGCTTAAAAACACCTAAATGAACATATAATTGTCCTCCATAATTTCAGAGGTGAATACACCTGGTATTACACCTGTGCCCTGTTCAAATTCAATGTTCGGATGAAATGAGGCACTCACAAGACATTGAGTAGTCAACAAAAGGAAATTTATTTTGCCCTAAGACAGCAAAGATATGCCACAAGAATTCGGTAGCTCTTAGCTTCTATAGAGCTGGTCCATATAAAAATAGATCTCATTCTCACTTAACTTCTCTGGACTCTGTCTGTCTTCATTATCATATGGACACTCACTTGTGAGTAGTATAGATGATGTGGTAATAAAGTCTTGACGTTCTCTTCAGGAACTTCACCATACTGCAAGACTGCATCATCTTTGCTTCTCACTCTTCATCATTACATTCTGCATTACTGAAAGACAAAGAGGTCCTTCCCAAATCTCCATTTAAGGAAGTACTCAGGGCAGCCATCTATTCATTTCCAATCTGGTTTCATCATGCCACCCACACAAGACACCTTCCCTTCACTTTTCAGCTTCCCTTTTCTGTGTTTCATTCCCCCATTAGATAGCAAGTTAAGGGCAGATATGTCCTTTTCGTATTTCTATACTCAGCACTTAGCACAGTGTATGGCAAAAAATAACCATTTAATAAATCTCTGACTTGCTGGTCATCAGACATACATCAAACTACTAGATGGAGGTGCCACTGATAGAGGATAATGAAGTCCTAATGACAGCTTTGTTTCCTTTTAGAGAAAACTACCTTTTTTGTGCAAAAATGGGGGACATCTCCAATTGTCTTGATCAATATCTGGCCACTGGAACCATATGGTTCAGGAGGAGAAAGTGAGGTTAGTGACTTTGCACAGTCCTCCCTCACTCAAATCGACATCAATTGCAAGTCATGTTTCCATGTACCTGATGACTTGGTCCTCTTCAAAAATGAAAGACATACCATAATCTGTGAATAGTCTGAGTTGCCAATTCCAGTTGGGCAACTCACCTAGTCCTCTTCTCATCTTTCCCCTTCCCTCCCCTCCTGTCCCTTACTCTCCTCTTCCCTCTCTTCTCTCCTACCCTTACTTAAGGATTTTCCACCCAAAAGAAGGTAAATTTTGATGGCCAAAGGCTACCTAGTTAACTTGGGTTAGTCTTAAACTCATTTCACTCTAGATCTCATGGATTGGACAATAATTGATAGGTCTTTGCCCAATCAACACTTAATGGTTATTTTTTGGTCCTCCTGGCTCAGAATGAATGTAAATAATAATTGTTTCTCTTTTGGCCAGCAAGCCCAGAGGGTCTTCCTCACCCAGACTGATTTTTTTAAGTGGCCATTCCTTGACTCAATTCTTAAAGAGGCCTATTCTAAGAGCATAAGTATAGCATTGAGTGTAAATCCAAAGCATACTTGAAATAATTGTTAGTAGAGTAGTGACGCTAACTTGACTCAGTGCTTGTCAACAATGATCCAGTATTATTCTCTAAGGTTTATGAAGTTAAAACTCCAGTATTTTAACAAGTTGTCTAGCAAATTCAAGGTTTCCTCCCAATCTTAGAACTAACTTAGACAAGAGAACTCAAATTCAGAAGAAAGTACAGTCAAAACATACTTCACAATTCCCATTTTTCTTTGTCTCTTCCTATCCTGCACCTCAAGAATTTAAAGATTATGTGATAATCTAAATCATTTAAGATTCTTGAAAGAAATCTATTCAATTCTGTAGACATATTGCCTGTGTTTGAAGTAAAAACAAAAAATCTCAGATCACGAAAACATCAAGAGCTCAGAGTAAAGAGAATTCAATGTGATCCAAAAGTCAGAGAGGAAAGATGTATTGTTAGATAGAGGTTGGATGAATCTCAGTAGCTTGTAACATATTTTTAAAGTTTATATTTGTGTTGAAAAATTTTTGTTCAACACACCAGATAAATAGAAATTTACAAAGCAAAGTCTCTGAAAATAATTAAGCAAGATTACACTAAAGACTTACTACAACTGATAGTAGATGGAACTTTTCATGAAATACAGTAAATGAAGGTTGCACTTTAAACTTAACAAGATAGTATCATGTTGTCTATTTTGCTTAATTTTAATTTTGTTGCTATTTAGTGCTGTCTTTTTTATGAAAAATATGTTTTTCTAATTAACATACATTTTTTCCTCTCCTCATTCACTACCACTTTGGGGAACAGAGAAAAGAGAAATCAATTCTCTACAACAGATAGATAGATAGATAGATAGATAGATACATACATACATACATACATATATACATACATACATAGATATATACATATATATATATATATATATATATATAAATTCAAGCAAAATTAATATCCTCTTTGTTTACGTTTAAGAAAACAAGTCTCATTTTCTACCCTGAAACCTCTCTACAGGAGGCAGACAGCACGTTTTGTCATTGACTCTGTAAAAAAACATTGTCAATGCATTCCTTACAATTCTTACAAAGTCATTTGTTTTTATACTACTGCTATTGTATACATAAGCTCTTTCTACTCTTTTCTTTCTGTATTGCTCTATACATTTTGAAAAATTATTCATTTTATAACGTCAGTATTTAGTATGTAATTTATTCTGGTTCTGACTACTTCACTCTGCATTAATTTATATGTCTTTCATTGTCTCTTTGACATCTTATTCCTCCTTTCTTAAAGGAAAATAATGTTCCCTCTCATTCATATACCAAAATTTCTCCAAATTAATGGACATCACCTCCATTTTCAGAGCTTTTACCATCACAAAAACAAACAAACAAACAACTTCTATACAAAAATATTTACATGCTGGACCAGTTCCTCATTCCTTGATGTCTTTTGTATATAGCTCTAATACTAGTATAGTTCATTTAAATGGTATTCATTGTTTCACAGCATTTGGTGTATAATTCCAGTTTCTTTCCAGAATGTTTATATCTATTTACAGTTCTCCTTTTTGTGTATCACAGTACCTCCAATATTCCTCAATTTCTGGTTTATTTTTATTTTTTGGTCATTTTTACCAATTAGATGAATGCAAGGTGGGATCTCAAAAAGAGTTTTAATTTGAGTTTATCCAATTAATAGTAATTTGAGATTTATTTTATGTTTGTAAATAGACTTTTTCTCTTGAGAACAGCTTGTTCGTCTACTTAGACAATTTGTCCTTTCTCTAATGACTCTAATTGTATTAAATTAGATTCAAAATATTACATATCTTAGAAATGCAACCTTTATCAGTGGAAATTGCTACAATTATATTTCTAGCTTATAGTTTTCCTTTTAATTCTAGATATGTTACATTTACTTTTTAAAGTTTTTAATTTTGTATATTCAAAATTGTGCATTTTATCTTTGATGAACCTCTATACACCTTATTGTGTGATAAAATTTCCTTCTATCCACAGGCATTAGAAATAACTTTTTATACACTTCTCTAATTTTTTATGAAGTAAACTTTTAAAATGCATGTCATCTACAATTTTCAAGTTTATATCATTATACTGTTTGAAGTGTTTACCTACTATATTTTTCCCATATGGATATCTAATATTTTTGATACTTTTTTTTAAAATTCTATTAAATAGTGAGTCCTTATCCCAGCATGTGGGGTTTTATTCTTTTGTATTTGTCAAATATTAGAATACTGGATTTATTTACTTTTGAATATCATATATTCAATTTTTTCTTCTAATTATTTTTTGGGGGGATAGTATGAAATTGTTTTGAGAATTACTACTTTACATTGGAGTTTGAGACCTGAAGTTAAAATTCAAATTTTAAATAATCTACTAATTCAAATTGAAAATTTTTAAATCTTTTTTTTGCTTCTATGCGAACTGTATTGTTCTTTTTTCTGGTTTCATAAAATAATTGTTTGGTATTTTGAGTGGCATACATTGCATAAGTAAGTTAATTTACTTAGTATTGCCATTTTATTATATCACCTATCAGTATGTGCTTTAATCTGTTGCTTTTTCTGTAAATAATGGTCGCTATTTTATTTAGATAGTTCTCATCTATGTCTTCACAGTTAGATGAGATTATTTTATTAATCAAATATTTTGTTTTTTTTTTCAATTTTGTTCCTCTATCTTCAGGATTTCTCCTTTTTTGTTTCTATTTTCTGTATTTTTATTGTAGGACTTCTTTTCTAATTGTTCAGTTGTGTTCTAAATTTGTAGATCTTTTCTTTCTATTTCTCTTTTGTTGTAAATGATAGCACTTAATATCAATTCTACTCGCAAGACTATGTTGTATCCCCTAAAATCTGGTATGTTGTCTTCTTGTTAGCATTATTCTTGATCAATTATCTGTTATTTCTGTAATTTGATTTTTGATCCACCCTTTTTTTATTATTAATTTTAGCATGCAGTTGATAAGTTAAAACTTAAAGGTCCATTATTTAATACATATATAGTTTTAGACTTGTGGTCATTAACGTGTATGTGTAACATATCATTTTCATTCTTTCTTTAACTGGTTTTTGGGTCTTAAGAAATGATTATTTTGTTTATGTATCATGCACAGTTGAGAAATAGGGATATTCTCATATTCTTAAAATTCTATTTTTATCCATAATTTCTTTCTTTTTCATGTTTTACTGGATATATAAAAGTTTGAAAGAGGTATGATGATGTCCCCTTTACATTACATTGTGTAATTTTTTAACATTTCACTCTAATTAATTTAGATTTTCCTTGACTATTTAAATATTATGCCATCTTGTGCATCCATATTACATATTAAAATTAAATTAAATTAAATAGTACATTTTATGTTTCCAGACAAATATAGTTTCCCCATTAATATTTTATGACCAGTCTCTTTTTCTGTGTTGATTAGTCTAAAATTATAATCACTACTCCTGGTTTTTTGTGTGTGTTCAAGTCAAATATGTTGATCAAAATACTTATGTTTATTCTGTTACTTTTCATATTTCAACTGTGTTTCTTGGGAAAAAAATATTTCATTTGTTTTGTATTCTATTCTACTGTGCCTTCAGTTTAATGTGTATATTTATCCCATTCTTATTCACAGTTATGATAGTAAACTGTGTTGTCCATCTTATTCTATGATATAATAATTAGCCTTTTCTATAATATCTCTACCTCTTTAGATTTTCTTTCTTTGCTGTTAAACTCTTCTTCTCTATCCCATTCTGAAGCTTGGAGTTTATTTTGCTTTTTACTAATCTGAAACTATCCTCTCATTTATACTCTATTTCTTTTTATTCTGTTATTTTCTAGAATTTCATGGTGGTAAAGCCAGGAGTTTTCATTTTTTTAAACTCTATGATCAGTGGGTCTTCTCTATTTTTCCATGACCTTTTAGTTCTAATATGTCTGAATTATTTAATGATTTATTGAAATATATCCAGATTTTTTCATTATTGTAGATTTCAGATAATCTTATGGTCTTAAGTTATCTTTCCTTATTCCATGTCAATTAATTTTATACAAGACATTCACTGTCCTACTAAATATTCTCATTTACTGCTTTTTGTAAAAAATGATTCTAATTCTCTCCTGGAGTTATTGTCATCTATTTGATCCATTTTCATTTTAAGGAAGTGACTATCATATTAAGAATGAAAATATGCGCATTGGCATGAAAGAAGTGTCCAAGAAGACATTTTGAGGAACACATATATTTGAAAGGGATGATAAGCCATTCCTTTAACAAATTAAATATATGAAACAAGGCCATCTCCAATGTTACACTGGCACCCATGTAATATTGAAAACAATAAAAAATGCTCTCCCGCATGAAAAGAGATGGAAGACCTTCTCTATAGAAGATTTATGGGAGGAGTTGAGCAAAATAACACAGGATGAAAAGATATGGCTGTGTTCTTATCTATCAGATAAATACAAAATGAAACTATTTCAAAGTAAAATAAAATAAAATTTGTGGTAATGTCAAAGAAAACATAACTGTAATAATTTCACAATAGATATATTATTTCATTAAGAATTGTGCATAATAGCATCTATGTAATATTTTAATATTTTACTATTTTCTTTATAACTTTTATCTTATCCTCACAAACAATCAGGCAAAGCAGGTGCAATTATTATCCTCATTCAAAGGTGGGAATAATGAGGCAAAGTTTAAGTGACTTAATCATACTCAAATTGGTAGCAAATGTCTGAGGCTGAATTTGAAACTGGATCTTCCAGACTTCTCCTCTGTCATCCTATTCACTGCACCACTTAGTTTTAAATCCTTCGAGTTCCACTATAGTATAATCTGAGTGAAAGCCTGGTATCCTCAAGGATGATGATAATAATGATTATGACTATCCCTTGTCTTCTTTCTCCTCTTACTATTCCTCCTGTTCCTCCCCTTTCAAACTACTCTTCTTCCTCCTCCTTTTCTTCCTTCTCTTCCTCCTTCTCCTACCACTATTACCATTTGTAATGCTACTACATCTACCATTACCAGAATAATTGTGTCAGTGTCTTAATCAACTGTTTTCTGTAAGAGTCCCAAGCACTGTAGGAGGGGTCAATTTTTGTAGTGAGTAGTGGTCAGCAATTGTATTGATGCTCTTATCATTAAAAATGTAAAAGCACACCCATATGAGAATTACTACATTCGTGAACTAGTGTAATATTTCTATTGTCACTTGTCTCTTCAAAAATGTGTCTTGAATTGGAAGTTTGAGGTAAAATTAAATGTCCAAGTCTTGGGAATTTTAGAACCACAAATACACCCATGAAATTGCAATAAATTATAAATTATAAAATTATTTGAAAATGAGTATTAAAGAGAGGATGTCTGGAAGGGGGAAAAACATTTACCAAACTGAGGAGTAATGTCAGTAGACTTGCAGAAACATTTTATCTATGTAGTAAGCTGCAATGGTAAGGGAATTTGAAGATCTTCAGTGACCCTTAATAGGCCTAAGGAAATTGGATATATTCCCTGCCCTTAATGGACCTTATTTGGAGTCCAAAATGAGAAATTTGCTTAGAGGAGGCTTATTTGTCACCACAGCTTTTGTTGCTTTAATTAGACAATGGGTTATGAAGATTGTGTTGTTTTCTATATGCCCTAATGTGAGGTTTTGCTTTGGGACTCACTTCTGGGACGAATTGTGTGATTTAACCAAATGAGACTCTGGGGAGCTGTTGAGTGCCTCAGATTTGAAAACCCGTATGTTGGTGCTTTTCTCTCTGCTAACTAACTATGTACATATGTGATGGTCAGACAGCTAGAAGCCCTGTCTGCTGGTCTGTTGAATTTTTTTTAAAATTTTCTCTGTATTTTTTTATCTGCTTGTAATTTCTGTATGTATTTTCTCTGAGGTTCAAGGTGCTGACTTTTTCCCCAGAACTAGGTAAATGATACATGTTTGATTAAAGGAAGATTATTAACCCCTTCTGAGTTGCTTTCCTTTAGAAAAGCAAACAAAGAACCTGTGCTAGCAGCCTTCTTTGGTATGCTAAGGTGCTTGCTGTTATATCAACTTGCTAGGTAAATGTTTGTTTTGTTTTTTTATATAGAAAAAAATCATGGTTGTAAAACTTAGGAGATTATATTGCCTTCTACAACATTATGTGAAAGGAAATGATAATGTGGCTAGACAAACATGAGCACATTTTCTATTTCTGTAAGAATGCCCATTGCAATATTCCTTTAAAAAAATATATTCAAGAGTTCAACCTGTCTTGACAGCCTGAAAAAATCTATATCCCAAGAGCTGTTCCACTAACAGAAAAAAACCTATCAGTATGGTGCTGTTATCTTGGCTTGCACTACTGATAGCTCAGCTTGCAATGAAAAGGTAGTGCTGGGATGAAATATGTAGTGGTCTTGCAGCTTAAATCCCACTGGCAAAGAAAAGCAAAGATTGTGAAAAAGCACTAGACAACAAAAAAGAACTCATGGGAGTGGCAAGGAAATGTCTTTTTGTAACACAAATTATTCCTCACATAGGGAAGAGAAGAAAGTGATAGAGAATTTCATTCCTTTCTCAATAAGATGTAGATCAGAGTGCAGATATTGGCCTAGAACTATAATCTTCTAGGAAGAGTTAAGCTTTCACACTTTGAAGATGCTGATGAAATCAACTGTTACTGGTGTCTAAACCTCCTCATAAACTTTTCCGGATTTCTTTCAGTTGATTAAAGAAACATACAAAAATAGCATTTCAGGAAAAAAAAATGAAATTAAACTGATGTATGCATGATTCACTGTCTTACTAGGCACCTGTTGTCTATAAAGTATCGTCATAAGGGGCTGCTTTTCTCTTTTCTAACAGTTTAAACTTTACAAGACAGCCAAAAAACAGCTCCCAAGAGGGCACACTCATTTAGGAGAAAGACAAGCTTGCTAAATAGCATTGTAGCATTTTCTGAACATTCTAAGCACTTTGCATTTCTCATGAAGTTGTAATCTAGTTAGTGTCATGGTTGTAACACAGCTACTCTTTAATGTCTTTGTTCCAAAATTATAAGTCTTTGAAGGCAACAACCACCTCTTACTTGTCATTGTACTTCTGAACACTTAAAGTTTGGGGCCTTGTATAAATTAGAAACTCAACAAATATTTAAGGGATGTGACAGTGTAGCACTCTTCAAAAATGTCTCAATCTGTAAGTAATTATTGAGTATTCTAAATATATAACACAATATACTAGGAGATTTGAAAGAAATAGAAGATATCTTTCTAACCACAGAGAGCTTGCTATCTAATTGTGAAGGCAAAATTAATGCTATTAAGTGTGCTGTAGTAATACAAATGAAGACTATGGTATCTGAGAATATGTGCTTAAACATTGGTTGTTTTTACTAGCTGTGCAATATGGGGCAAGTTATCAAAACTCCCTTGACTTTATCTGTAACATGAAAGGGTTGGATTACATGTTCTCTATGATCCCTCCCTAGTATGCATTCAAGGAGATAAGGTGGTATATAATTGTGCTGAATTTTATATTATGAATAAATGTAAAAGTATTTATTATGGACTCAAAATGTACAAAGTAGTGAAATAAGCAATGCAATACAAGTAGAAAAATGGGAAATTCAACCATCACATTCAAATTCATATTCTCATATGCAGAAAACACACATAGAAAGTTTCTGCTGTAAAGCAGATGACAAGATCCACTAATCCTTAGGGTCCAGGAGCAGGGTAGATAGTAATGAACTTTATTTAGTGGCATTGCTAAAGTAACTCTAAATAATACCTAGAATATTTAGGGTCCTTCAGCTAGTTTTGGTGATGCAGCTTTGATAAGTGGAAAAAAGGGTATTCTACTTCAAGGGCAATCTTAGTAATCACAAAGTTAGATTCATTGGGGAAACTGTGGGGCATGTGGAATACAGCCAGCAGCTGTCTACTTTTGGCTACCAATGAGGTCAAAAGTGGGAACTTAAACTGTAGAATGGTAAAATAAAAACTCACAGCTTTTTCCATTTCCTTTCCACCTCAGTCCTCTTCACTTCATATACTGAATTATTGGTTCATGGCATTTTGAAGAGAGATGACTATAAGTGGTAATGACATGAGGGTGTCCTTCAGTCTGTGGCCTTTGTGTTTGTTCTTTTCCACTATAGGTGAAGGGAGTGCTGCCTACATAACCCTGTGAGTTTAAAAAAGGACCAAAGTGCACTTTAGTGTTTTAGAATTCTATTTTCTGTTAGATGGTTCAATTTCTCAGGATTCCAAGCCAGATTTTATTGACAGTTCAACATTGGTGTCCAAAGGAACAAATACCAATGAAAGCTGAGGTCACATATGAATATGGATTTGATTGTGCCAACACTATACAAGAAATCTGCAAAGTCTTGATGTTCTCCTCTCCCTTAAACATATGCACATATACTCAAAGACTGAGGTGGTATAGAGGAAAACATGAAACCAAGTATTGAGGGAAATTATTATAGTATTTATTGATGTATCTTTGAAGTATACATCACTTTGGAAAAGACACTTGGCATCATTAAATGAACTGAGGTGCTAACCACTGGCCCATTAACAATGTTAGGAATACTGCCAGTAGGGACTGTGAGGAAAGGGACACAACACAAACCCTTCCAAGTATTCTAGATCACTGAGGCATCAGGATTTTCAACCTCACTTTGGGAGAGAGGGCCAAAATGTACTTGATGCATTACCATATTTGTTTCCAATGTTGAATCATTTAACATTGTCAAGGACTTATTTGTTGAGAAGTTTCTTTTTGTTGGGTTGTCAGTACCAATGTTTTATAAGGCACAAGGATTATAGCACTTGCATAGGAAATAACAACTGTTATGTTTCTAGACAATGAGTAGGAGATTGGGCTAGAACTATGGGTTGGTTGTTCTTTGATCTTGAAGAGGACCAAAATGACATAACTATGTTGGGGTCAAGGCACAATATGCCCAAATTTGACTGATCAGATCTATATGAGATCTGAAAGCTCAGGTTAGGCACTAATATTCCATATGAACATTTAGAGAGGAGATATCTCTAAATTTGTGTATCTCACTTTTCTTTTCAGCTGCTGAGATTCTGCCTTTCTCATAGAGAGCAACACATTCTTTGTTGTAGATGCATCATACTGGATCATCCTATGCCAATGTCTCCCATTTCTCACAAAAAATCAATTTCAACGCTCTTCAGTGAGACCCTGAGAGTGTCCTTGCATCACTTCCTCTGAGTTGCATGTGAATTCTCATCTTGTGTCAGTTCCCTGTAAAACAGTCTTTTAGGCAAACATACATTTGACATTAGAACAATGTGACCAGCCCATCAGAATTGCACTCTCTTCAGTAAGGTTAAGTGCTTGACAGTTCAGTTTAAGAAAGGACCTCAGTGGCTGTTACCTTATCTTTCCAAGTGATCTTCAGAATCTTTGTAAAATAATTCAAATGAAAGTGACTCACTTTTCTGGCATGATTCTGATATATTGCCCAAATTTCACAGGCATACAATGCTGAGGTCAGCAAAATGGCTCTACAGATCTTCAGTTTATTAGGCAACCTAATATCTTTTTTCTCCCTCCCAAATGCTGAGTCAGCTCTGGCAATGCTTGCATCAACCTTATCATCTATGTGTGCATCCCTGGAAAGTATACTGCCAAAGTCAGTGAACTTAACGATAGCATTCAAAAATTCTCCATTTGCCTTAACCACTGATTCCATATATGAATGTATGGTACTGACTAGTGGAGAGAGTCTCCATTTGCTTTGGTCTTTCCTTGTAGTTTCTTTGGGCTTAGTAATTTACTGTTAATACAATAACTGACCTTGATGCTGTTTTCCTCATAGAAGGCATCTGACAAAATCACTGAAAATCATACTAAAAAGTATGGAAGCAACATACATCTCTGCTTTACTCCATTGGTAACAGAATGTGGGGGTGTTCAGAAAGGACTAATACCTCTGGTGTTTTTCAAGGATATTCTCTACCTTTGGTATCCACCAGATTCAACCAACTTTCATTTCTGGCTCAAAGAAGCTGTTCTACATACAGCAGCCATGCTCCAGTAAACCATTTTGACACACAGGCAAAAATAGATTGAGGATAACAAAGGGATCTCAATCCCATCAGCATCTTATAGGATATCTACCTCTAGCATTGGAAGACTTGCTCTGGTGGCATGAGTGGATGAGAACATTTTGGATATAACTGTACTAGTTGTCTGGAGGAGAAGGAATAGTGCCATAATCCTCAAATAATTGAAATACAGAATCATAGGCTACCTCCACTAGTGTCAAAGGACAAGTGTTAGTTCCTCTTCTCTCTCCCTTAGTTGCCCCTAAAACATCAAATTTGTAAACTTTAAGTTGCATATTATTTTTTTTCAGAAGAGATGGATCACTGAAGTAGATAAAGCTTAAATTGAACTTTAAAAGATGGGTATGGTTTGAGTAGGTGGAGAAAAGAGATGTTATTCTAGACAAAAGGAATAATATGAAAGGAAGGACATACATAAAACAATAATTAATGATAGAAGCAAATGTTAAATTTAATTTAATAAATTTATTTAGTATTTAATTTTCCCCAGTTACATGTAAAAACAATTTTAACATTAATTTTTAAAACTCTGAGTTCCAATTCTCTTGCTTCCTCCCTCTCCTGTCCCTTCCCATTAAAACGTTAGTAATTTGATATAGGTTATACACATATTGTCATACAAAACATTTCTGTAGTAGACATGGTGTTAAAAAAACACACACACACACACAAAATACAGACCAAAAATCTGCAAGAAAAATAAAGAATTTTTTTTAAAGGATGCTTCAATCTGTATTCAAACACTATCAGTTCTTTCCCTGAGAATGGATAACATTTTTCATCATAAATACTTCAGAGTTCTCTTGATCATTGAATTGCTGAGAATAGCTAAGTCACTCAAAGCTGATCATCTTATAATATTGCTATTTTGTATACAGTACATTTCAATTTGCATCAGCTCATGTCTTTCCAAGTTTTTCTGACAGAATCTTGCTCATCATTTTTTATAGTACTATAGCATTGCATCATACTTAGAAACCACAATTTCTTCAGCCATTCCCCAGTTGATGGGCATCCCCTCAATTTCCAGTTCCTTGCCACCAGCAAAGAGTTAGACAGGTGTAATTGTTTATACTCTTTCCATTTATTTGTCATAATCTTGTTCTTTCTCCTATATATTTATAGTGGTGAAAATATCAATAAATATATTTGGATTGAATTGGTCCTCATTATTTTTTCTTGGACCACTGAAATAGTGTACTAATTAGTCTCCCTGATTAATGAATCTCCCCTTATCATTCCATCCTTTTTATAACTTCCAAATTCAGTTTCCTTAAGTACAGTTTTGACCACATAACTCTTTTGCTCAGAAAACTCCAATGGCTCCCCCTTGCTTCTACAGAATTCTATGTTTTGTAATCACAGTCCTTTACAAACAGGTTTGAGTCTATTTTCCAGGCTTATTGAACATTATTTCAATCCACAAATTCTACGTTCCAGCCAAATTGGGCTCCTTAATTCTTCATATACACATTAATTCTTCTACCATCTCTGCTTGCAGCAGCCAGATTTCAATTGATTCTATTCAATCTTATCTCTAAGAATCCCTAATCCCCTTGAGAGTTCAGTGAAAGTGTAGTCTTCTGGGGTCTTTCCTGATCTCTCCATTCCAGCTTCTGTTGACATCTGCAAACAATTATTTATTAATTGTGTGTGTGTGTGTGTGTGTGTGTGTGTGTACAGAAACAAAGACTTATACTGAGACATATTTATAAAATGTGCAGGCCTATACACTTCCCTCTTATAGACTGTAAGCACTTTGAGGTTAGGAAATGTCTAACTTTTGCCATTATATCCTCTAGAATAATTCTGGAATCTGATTCAGCAATCATTTAATAAGTGTTTCTAGACTGATTATCTCATTATAGTATATTCACATAGTTGAAAGGACAATTTTCTTCTCTATTTAAATTATGTAATTGTTTTTTGATATGTCAAGAAGAGAAATTGGGCTTCCAAATTCTAAGAGAGAATGTTCCATTTCATTCTCCCATCAGCAGTTACAAAGAATGTCACTCCAAAATCATAATAATATGATTCAATACAGATAATATTCACTTCTACACTTTCTATCTTGGCACTTTGATTCAGGTCTCTATATAGATTCAATAATTCCCCACCTGCACTTGGCAATCTACACAGATTCTGACTCTTGACATTTTTTGATACTGCTTCTAATGGCATGGACAACTGTTAAAATGAGAAAATTTGGCAGTAACTGGAAGCTCTAAAGAATACCTGAGTGTCAGTCATCCACATCCAGTTTCCACAGCCATGATCCCTAAGGAAGGAGTAAGGGAAACAGTAAGAGCCAAGTAAATGATGTCTGGAGATTTGTATATGGCATTGCCAAGAAATTCAAAATTCAAATTCAAAATCAGAAAATATCCCCTCTTCATTTTAAGAACATGACTATAAATCAAAATTGTTTATATGGGCAGTAACTCATTTTTATATACAACTAAGAAGTTTTCAAAGTGCTTTTATCACTAGCTGTCGGGTAGGTAGGGAAAGTATTATCATCTCCATTTTATAAATGAAATATCTGAGGGGTTAGATGATTTGCCCATGGTGGTCCAGGTAATAGGTTTGTGAGGAATCATTCAAACTCAGGCTATTTGGCTCAAAGTTTACTACTCTATTCAGCCAGCTATGCTCCCTCTACTTCTAAAAAAAGATGCTTTTATACTTGATGCTTTGAAAAACTTATGATTTAATCAGTGAAGGCAATTTCTGTCTGTCTCTGTCTCTCTCTGTCTCTATCTCTTTCTGTCTCTGTCTCTCTCTGTCTCTATCTATCTCTGTCTCTGTCTCTCTCTCTGTCTCTCCCTCTGTCCTCTCTGTTTCTGTCTCTATCTGTCTGTCTGACTCTATCTATCTATCTCTGTCTCTGTCTCTCTGTCTCGCTCTCTCTCTGTCTCTCTGTATCTCTCTCTCTCTGTCTCTCTGTCTCTGTCTCTGTCTCTCTCTTTCTGTCTCTCTCTCCTTACACACACATTCACACACATTGATATTTGTCTCAATAATTATTGCACTAATATATAAGAATCACCTGATTTGAGTAATGTAGAGTTTTCATATTCTTAATAAACAGTCAGTAGATTATTTCCACTGCTTGGAATGGTTTTGGACTACATAGATAAAGGATTTAGATTTGTTTATTTTTCAAAAATGTTGACACTCTCAGAGCAACCCACAATTTTTTAACCCCTCAGGAAATAGTCATACTTGGAACAGAATGTGAAAACATTGAAGGAATTGCCAATGTCATCTTCACTAGACAAGAAGTCACTTTTTGTGGTAGAAATGATTTCTTCAGAAATTCTGCAGTGCACTCCAGAATTGATTATGCTCATAATAAAATATGGTCGGATTTTAATACTGTGTTTCATTTTATTAGTGTAGGCAGTCAAAAAACTCAATTCCTGTAGATGCTCTCAGTCAGTTTATTATTAGTGTTATATTCTAATAGTACACAACTGCAGAACAAAATATAAAGACTGATAGATCTATGAAGTTGCATTGCTTCTTTAATAATAAGTGATTGTAGAAAAATAATGAAGTCTCCAAAAGATATTGTATTATAAAAAAGAACTTTCTCAATGAATTGGCAAGGACAATTTACAGCCATAATAGTCCTTAAATGCAAAACACCAGTAAATATAGGGAAAATAAGGCAAATGTGAAATGGCAAATGTCAAATATAAATTTGTATTAAAACAAGAACCAGAATAGAAAATGCTTACACTTTTAAGAAAAATAAACTCTCTGAAGTCTTTTCATCAATTCATTTCAACAAAATAAAATTTCCTGGAATATTAATTTCTTGAAAATAGGAACAACACATAAGACAGGATTGAATAAGACAAAATTCAAAGCTCCACATGGACAACATTAATAATTTAAATGCATTAAAAAAATAAAATAGTACTTTTATCCTTTCTTTCCTTTGCGGAATCATATTCATTCTGATAGAAAGGGAAAATAATAATTGCTATTTGAGGGTAAACATCTCCCTCTTCTGGACTTTCCACTAAATTCAGGAAACCTAAATTTTGGACTCAATATAAGAATAAGTGTTTGGTTACCCACAAACATATGATATCAGGAAACCTATAGTGAAATCTTGAAATCTAGCATGCCATTAGCTTGGATAAGTACACAGAATATTGATTTTCCTTCTCGTTGCTTTAAGATTTCTTGCATGCAAAGGAATTGTTTTGCTAAGTATTAAGTCTTAAACATTTCTTTAAAAAAAAGCTAGAGCACTGATCATTTCTTTATTTTATTTCCTTTGGATTATTAAAGACAAACTAGATCTAATTCTTTTCCCAGAATTTTGAATTTAGTGCTTTAAATCTTTGGACATATAGAAAACATTTTTTTTTGTTGTTTTTATTTTCATAACTAAGGCATTGGAGAACAGAATTTGGATCCAGTGGATCTTTCTCTTTTTTTAATTTTACTTTAGTTTACATCATTCATTTCTACAAGATTTTGAGTTACAGATTTTCTCCCCATCTTTCCCCTACCCACTGCCGCAAAACAGCCATCCCAATGTATCCCCCCCTGCCCCAATCTATTCTCTGCTATGTCTTCCCCCCTCACACCTTTGACTTTTCGGTAGGGCAGGATGGATCTCCCAACCACAGTGCCAATTCCAGTTGTATGTAGTTAATAATAATAATAATAATAATAATAATAATAATAATAATAATAACATACATATATATATATATATACATACATATTTTAACATTTGATTATAGAACTTTAGATTCTAGATTCTTTCTCTGCATCCCTCATCAACCACCCCTACTGGACAGATAAGCAATCAAATGCAGGCTGAACATGTGAAATTACGCAGAACCTCTCCACAGTGAGCACACTGTGAGAGTCTGATTACATGTCCCTTCTTACTATCCTGCCCCCCCCAACCACTCTCCAACCTGTCCCCATCCCTGTCCCTCTACAGATGTGTGAACTTTCATCAGCCCTCCCTCCCACCTTGCCCTCCCCTCCATCATTCTACCTCTCACCCCCCTTTCGCCTACTCTTCTCTGTGGCAAGATGCCCAGTTTAGAGTTTATGTCATTCCTTCCCTAGGCCAAATTCAGTGAGAGTAAGGTTGACTCTTTCCCTTTTGCATTCCTGTTCTCCCCCTCTATTGTAACAATTATCTCTTGCCTCTTCCATGAGATGCTCAACCCCATTCTGACTCTCCCTGTCTCCTCTCAGAATTTCACCATTTAGAATATTATCCCTTCCTATTCAATTGATCTTATGCCCTCTATGGATTCATTTATACATATACTCAGATATGTGCTTGTTTGCATATGTAAACTCTCTTATATAAATTTATGTGGATGTATATGTACATATACATTTGTATTCCCTTGCCCTATCCTCATACTGAGAAAAGTTTCATCAGTTACAATTGTCACTTTTCCATGTTGTCATGTAAATAGTCCATCTTTGATAAGTATCTTATGATTTCTTTTCCGTGTTTATCCTGTCATGCTTCTTGCGTTGGAGTGTCAAACTGTCTTTTCAGTTCTGGTTTTTTCAGCAGGAATGTTTGAAAGTCCTCCACCTCACTGAATGACCATATTTTCCCCTGAAATACTATGCTTAATTTTGCTGGGTAGGTGATTTTTGGTTTTAATCCAAGCTCCCTTGATCTCCAGAATATCATATTCGAGGACCTTCATTCCCTTAATGTAGAAGCTGCTAGATCCTGGGTTATCCTAATTGTGTTTCCACAATATTCAAATTGTTTCTTCTTGACAGCTTGCAATACCTTCTTCATGGTCTGGGGATTCTGGAACCTGGCTATAACATTTCTAGGAGTTTTCTTTTGGGGATCTTTTTCAAGAGGTGATTGGTGAATTCTTTCAAGTTCCATTTTGACCTCTGGTTCTAGAATATCTGGGCAATTTTCCTTGAGAATTTCTTGAAAAATGCTTTCTAAGTTCTGTTTTTGATCATGGCTTTCTGGTAGC
>CM053580.1:108602639-108618936 GCA_028627135.1 Pseudochirops cupreus
AGCCACTGCCTCTGCCGCCGCTTCCAGTCAGCACCGCAGGGAGACTAGCTTGGTTCCGGAGTTCTCTTGCTCCATCCCTTCCTGCTACATCAGCAAGCTCAAGGGGCGTGGAAGATCTTCAAATCCCAGTATCGTTACAGATGCCAAACTCTGTAGATGTCAAACTCTGTAGAGACAGACTGTTTGTAACTAGTGCTCTCAGAATCAATATTTTCTGAGTCAAATTTCCTAGACCTCCATTTTTTTTTATCTTAGTGAGGGATCTCACTCTTCTTTACTGCAAGCATTCCTTAGGTAGTCCAGTTTTAAGTTTAGATTGATAGACTGCATCTTGTGAACATACTTTCCACAGAGTCATTTTCCAATCATCAGCTGGGATTCTTAAGGTTTATAATCAATCAACTTCTAAAGTCTATAATACCATTTTTTTTCAAATGGGCAGGGAAAATTCTCAGAGATAAATTTCAGCTCAGTTATCATAGTCTCTTCCACCCTTACCAGCCACACCTCTGACTTTATTGTGTACATATTGCCTCAAAAGTCATTCCAAACTTTTACTTAATTTACTTGCAAATGAAGAAAGCAAAACCCAAGGACATTTAGTGAATTGCTAGGCTTTATGCATAGTTTTCTATTATGTTATACCTTTTTATTGTAAATATTTAAATTTGTTTTCATTCTTAACACTATACCTGCTATTTTACTTTTTACCCTCTTGTTCTTAGAACTCCATACTATGTCTGTACTATGCCCTAAATACCTTTCATACACTTTAGGGGAATACATGTAGGTGTTCAGATAACTGAATGAAAAAAATAAGGTTGATTTCCATGCATGCCCTAGTACAGTGCATCATAGGAATTCACCATTAATTTCAGTTGTACACAATATTTATAGAGCAGCTTCAAGTTTTAAGGCATTGCCAATCAGTAAAGATTTATGAGATGTCTACTATATGCCAGGTATAGTACTAAGTACTAGGGATGTAAAGAAAAGCAAAAAGCAGATCCTGTCCTCAAGGAAACCTCATTCTAAGAAATTGGGAATACACAGCAACATAAGATAAAATCCTTGCTGTGAAAGACATTACAGTCTACTTAGAAAGTGCATGTAAGGATATGCATAAAGAAAAAAAAACATGCTGTTATTGTAAATGCCAAATGAGTGCTAAAGACAGGAATTATTATGTGAATTTAAAGGAATGAGTGAAATCTGAAGAGCAGCATTATTAGGGAAGGCCTTAATGACCTTAATGGTTTTACCTAGGTTTTGAAAGATGGAGTAGGACTTAAACCTGCCAAAAATAAGAATAAATTTTAAAAAGTAACTTCTTGGCAGAAGAAACGGGATACCTAAAAGAGTGGAGGTTATGCCTAGTATGAGAATGATTTAAGGGCCTAGTTTGATTAAAACAAAAAGTTTTTCATAGTCTTGAGAAGATACCAAAGATGATATAGGCTTGCTCAGACTTGACTAATATCTGGATTTACAAATTCTTGAGCACAATTCCAAAGATCTCATTGTATAGAAGTATACTACAATATCTATAATTTATTGAAATATTTTTTTTTCCCTGAGATAATTCAGTTGTGAGTCATTTTTTGCATATTTTGTTTCTTTTCTCTTCCTGAGTAAAAGAAAAGAAATTCTTTTTGTTTCTCCAGTGTGCTCTATCTTTGAGTTAACCATGCGAGCTAGATATTGCATGATAAAATTACAAATTGAATTCTAACTGATATTTTAAAAAATCTCATGTTTTGGAATTTCCTCTTGGTAATAAACTTTGTTTTAGTCACCTGAATTGTTTTTCCACAGAGAATGGGAACAATTTCTTTGAATTCTTTAATATGATCATGTGGAATACTTTTCACTTTTGCATTTGAAATAGTCCCCTTCCAATTCAAAGTTACTATTTCATATCTATGTCAAACTACTTTTTCCATATACACTATTAATTGAGCCTGTTTAGTCTTTTGACATTTACATTATGTTCATTTTCTTTTTTCATCTTTCTATGCCTTATGAGAGATAGTTTACATGCTTGAAATCCTCATTTTCACCTCTCAGAATTGTTAGTTACTTTTAAAATTTAGCTCAGATAATATCTGTAAAGTAAACTTCCCACCCTCAAACTGCTGTTAGCATTCTATTCCTCTCTCTTCCCCTGTTTTCCTTTCCCCCTCCCTCCTCCCTCCTACTCTTTTCCTTCCCTCTTCTCCCCTCTGCTTCTCTTCTCTTGTCTTGTCTTGTCGTGTCTTCTTTTGTCTTATCTTCTCTTGTCCTCTCTTGACTTCTCTTGTCCTCTCTCTCTCTCTCTTTCTCTCTCTCTCTGTCTCTCTGTCTCTCTCTCTCTCTCTCTCTCTCTCTCTCCATCTCCCCAGATTACTTTTAATATACTAATCTGTAGGTTGATGAAATTCTCCTAGGAAAATATGAGTTTGAGTATCTCGTAAAATAGAGATTTTCTTTTCTTTTTTTCTTCTTTGTGCAATGACTAGCTATGGACCTACCTAAGAAGTTTTGTAATAAATACCTACAAAATTAACATTATCTTTGACCAATGTTTCTATCACTAAACCGATACAACCAGTTACCAAATCTCGGTGTTTCTACTTTAACAATAGTGTTTGCATTATACAATCTTTCTCTCTACTCAAAAAGTTAACACCTTAGTTTGAGGTCTGATCTGCTCATTCCCAATTTTTGCAAAAAGTCACATAAATGACTGAAATTTTAAAAATTTAATTTATTCCAATTTATTTTTATTTACTGATTCGTTTATTCCATTCACTCATTTATCCATCCATTTATTCATACATTTAGTTATTTATTTATTCACTCATTAATCTATTTGCTTGTTTGTTTATAGTTTTCAACATTTGCTTCCATAAGGTTTTTGGTTCAAAATTTTCTCCTCATCTCTACCCTCCCATGAGCCAAAGATGGCATGTAATTTAGTATAGGCTCTACATATTCATTCATATTAGTACTTTTTCACATTAGTTATTTCATAAAGAATTAGAACCAATAGAAGAAACCATGAGAAAGAAAGAGAAAGAGAGAGGGAGAGTGAAGAGAGGGAGAGAAAAAGAGAGGGATAGGGAGGAGAGGGGGGGAGGCACAGAGAATATGTTTTTATCTACATAAGGCTCTACAGTTATTTTTCTGGATGTGGACAGCATTTGCCATCATGAGTCTTTTGGAGTTGTCTTATATCCTGGCATTGCTAAAGAGAGTCAAGTCTGAAAAAGTTATTCATCACACAATGTGGCTGTTACTGTGTACAATGTTCTCCTTTTTTCTGCTCACTTTGCTCAGCATCAGTTCATATAAGTCTTTCCAGATTTTTCTGAAGTCTACCTGCTTGTCATTTCTTATAGCACAATAGTATTCCATTACATTGAAATACTTGCTCAGCCTTTCTGCAACTGATGGACATCCCCTCATTTTCCAATTCTTTGTCACTACAAAAAGAGCTGCTGTCTTTTCGCAATTTTTATGATCTCTTTGTGATACAAACCTAGAAGCATTATTGCTGCCTCAAAGGACAGGCAGTTTTGCACCCCTTTGGGCATAGATCCAGAGCTATTTTTTTCTCCCAGATGAATTTTATTAATTTTTCTGGCTTTATAAAATAATTTTTGATAGTTTGTTTGGAATGACACTGAAAAAGTAAATTAATTTAGGTAAAATTGTCACTTTCATTATGTTACCTTGGCCTACCCATAAATGACTATATATATGGCCTACCCATAAACAACAAATGTAAATATCTGACTTTATTTTTGCAAGAGGCATTTTGGATTTGGGTTAATAAGTTCCTGGGCTTGTTTTGGCAGGTACATTCCCAAATATTTTATAATGTCTGTAGTAACTTTAAATGGAATGTCTCTTTCTATCACTTTCACTGGGATTTGTTAATTATGTGTGGAGATGAAAAAGGATTTATTTTATATCCTGCAACTTTGCTAAAGTTGCTTACTATTTCAAGTAAATTTTTTACTTAATTCTCTAGAATTCTCTAAGTATAATTTCATATCATCAGCAGAGAGTGAAGGCTTTGCTACTTCTTTGTCTATGGTAGTTCTTTCAATTTCTTTTTCTTTTCTTATTACTAAAACTAATATTTCTACTACTATGTTGAATAGAAATGGTGATAATGGACATCCTTGTTTCACAACCCCCCTCCTCAATCTTATTGGAAATGCTTCTATCTTATCATCATTGCATATAATATTTGCTTATGGTTTTGGATAGATGATACTTATCATTTGAAGGTAGACTCCATTTATCCTTATGCTCTCTAGTGTTTTTTTTTTTTAATAGGAATGGGTGTTGTATTTTCTCAAACACTTTTTCTGCATCAATTAAGATAATATTCAGGTAATATGACTTCTGTTAGTTTGGTTATAGATATGGTCAGTTATGCTGATTATAAAGATTTCCTAATTTTGAACCAGCCCTGCACGCTTGGTATAAATCCTACCATCCTATAAATCATAGTGCATTATCCTTGAAATAAATTCATGTGATCTCCTTGCCAATATTTTATTTAAGAATTTTGCATCTCTATTAATTATGAAAGTTGGTCTATGATTTTATTTGCCAATTCTACTTTTTAAGGAGTTGTCTTCTTCAGTGTTCTTTTTCCCATTTTGTCAATTCAATTTTTAAAGGAATTGTTAAATTTTTCTTCTACTTCTCTTAGTTGACTTAACATCCTTCTTGTGCTCTTCCAAGAAGATCTTTTGGGTTTGAAACCAGTTCATATTCCCGTTCATGGTTTTAGATGTGGATATATTAAGAATGTTGTCCTCTCCTGAATTTGTTTTTTGATCTTCTTTGTCACCATAATAACTATGGATATTATTCTTCTTTGTTTCTTTTTGCTCATGGTGTTTGCCTGTCTTGTGGCTTTTCATGATGATCTCTGCTTCTGGGGCACAGGAGGCAGTGTCCCATGCTTCTCATGCTGGGGGCTAGAAGTCTTGTTACTGTCTTTGTGTGCTGGGGCCTCAGGTGTTGGCAGCCAGAGGCTATAGGGATCTCGTAGCATACCTGGGGCTGACCTGGAGCTGGTGGTGGTGGTCGGTATGTGTCTAGGCCAGAAGGGGTTTTTCTTTAGTTCCCCAGGGTTACACTGAAGGTCAAAGGGTGGGGGATGAAGGTGGGAGTGGTCTGTTCATTGTAGCTCATCTCCTCACCAGGTGCTACACTAGAGCACAGGGTAACTTCAGCTGCTGATGGATACCTGTCCACTGGTGTAAGACTTTCTCTGTGCTGGCACCTGCCATTTCCCTTGACACGTGGGGGTGCTAGTGTTGGTGCTTCCCTGCTCCACTACCCTGGGATGGAGGGTTTCTTACTGTTTTGTTGAGGTGTGCCCCCCCCCCCCACTATACTGGTCACTGTCAGCCATAACAAGAGGGACCTTTTTCGTTAAAATTTCTAGCTTACCCAGCTAAAGTACTTTTTCTGCTGGCTCCACTGTTTCAGGATTTTCCCTGGGGTGTTTTTTTTTGGGGGGGGGGTTTCAAGGTCAATAAGGGAGAGTTAGAGTGACTTACTGTTTACTCTGGAATCTTGGCTCCTATAGGTTGAGAGAGGTGACTTTCAAACACTTTGCATGAGCAATGGGAGCTCCAGAAACAACGACTTACACTGCCCTACACATCATTTTTCTTAAGCATATTTCCTACCATGTGATTCTGCTACTCAAACAAATCTCATTGTTTCCTATTTTCTCAAGTGCAAAATATTACCTCCTCTTTATACCTTTTGAAGTCATATGCAACCTGGACCCAATTTATCTTACCACTTTTACTGAAAATTACTGTTTTTTCTCATCCAACCAAAATGAATTTTATTTGTTCCTTACACAAAATATCCCAATTATTTGTGTCTTTTAACTCACCATCCTATATTCCTGAAATATATTCTCTCCTTTTTCTGCAACACATATACTCCTCTTACTTTAAAACCCAGTTCAAGCACCATCTTACACATAAAATCTTTTCTGATCCCCCTTTCCAAAGTCTAGTACCTTCTCTGCAAAATGACATTTTATTTAACTACCCCCCCCTCCAATTTGTATCTATTAATATTCTAGGGAAAGTAGGAAGCTCAGTGGATGGAGTGTTGGACATGGAGTCAGGAAGACCTCACTTCCAATCCAGTCTCAGACATTTACTACAACTGTTACCCTTAATTAGGGTGACTTCACTAGTCACTTAACCTCTGTTTGCCTTAGTTTTATTACTTGTAAAATTGTAAAATAATAATTATAGCATCTTCCTCTCAGGGTTGATGTGAGGATCAAATAAGATAATAATTCTACAGCACTTAGCACAATGCCAGGCAAATAATAAGTGCTATGTAAATGTTAGTGATTATTATTAGCTATTATTTGTGTTGCTTATTCTATATATGATGTATATTATAATTTATATATGTAAACATATATAAAATATGTAATTATGTATATATGAAATATAAAACATTATATATATTGCATAAAATATTATATGTATTATATACATTTTATATAGATATATAGATATATAATACACACACTTCTTTGCTCACACATTAAAGGTAAATTCATGGTGAATAGAGATGCATGCCTAATATAAGTTGCTTAATTAATACTTGATCAAGTAATTGGTTAATCAATAGAAATAAATTATGGATGAGACAATAGGTAGAAATATTGAGAATGTAGAATGGGATTGAAAATTAAAGACTAGGAAACAAATATTGCTGCTTAACATTTAATGAAAGACTTGGAAAAACTCCTGATCATGAAATAGTCAATGGCTACCATTAGAATGTGAGCTGCTTGAGGACAGAGACATCCTTTCTCCCTACCCCCTATTAAATTGTTTTTTTTTTTCTGTGTTTAGTACAGTGCTTGGTACAGAACAAGTGTTTAATATTTTTTTAAACTGATTAATTGGTTGACTGGCTCACTGAATGGCAGTCATGCCCAAAAGACACTCTATTTTCTCTGCATGACTCAGATGGCAAAACTAAGAATAAAGTGTAAAAATTAAAAAATATATATTTCAATAAAAAAACAACAAAAAAAAGAATGTGAACTTCTTAAATATAGATTGAGTTTCCACAAAAAAAAATAGTGAATAACTGTAAGTCTGTAAATAAAGACCAAGCAGCCACTTGCAAGAGTGTTTTGGAGGTTATTCATCTGCAGATAATATGCAAATTAGATGACCTTTGACTTCTCTTACAAATTTGAGATGGTATAAAGCTACAACATGAGTTGATGTCTGTGCAAGGACAGGTAATCAAGGAGGAAAGTGTATGAATATACTAAACCATTGAAAGAAAGAATTTGAGGGGAACAAGAGACCCAGAAAGTGGAAGCAGTGACTTGGGTGAATATTAGAAAAAGGAAAACAAATATGACTGACTTTTATAAGGAAGGTAACCAGCATGAGGTAGGAAGAAAGAAACAAACAAATGTGTATTAATATTAGAAGGCCAAGGTTTCTGCTCCTTTCTACAAGAGGGGACTTGTTATATAGTTCAAGGATTTCTTTTACTTTTTTTGCACAATATAGAAGTGTATTTTTAACAAAATATCAAAAGTATATAAAGAGGTAAAATAACCATGATAGAACTCTCTGTATAAGAAATTTGTACAATAGAAATGCATACAAATACTTCTTCCAAAAGTGAATAATTTCCTCAATGTGATCTATATCATGATCACTGGGAATTTTAACACTTCATAATTTATCAGACAATTTCAAGAATTTTTTCACCACACTCTTACCCTCCAGAATTACCTATCAATACACTTTTTATTTATAAGCCTTTTATCTATTGCCCAATCTTTGGGCATTCTTCCGAATGACTGCAATACAATTATAAAAATTCTTTAATATGGTAATTTTCATGTTTTATGGTTTATTGTCCTCCACTTCAACTTTCCATTTTATTGGGATATTATACTATGTATTTATTATATTAATCTTAAACTTCTAAGGTAATTTTTCAACAAAAATCATTTTATATGTTAAAAAAAAATTACAAACATTCAGAGAATAAGAGTGGGAGGTCACACCAACTATAGCAATGTGTCAGAAAAGACAGCACAGGTAAGAAATGGATGTAGATAAATCCTTGCATCATGTAGCAAAGAAAATGGATAAAGTGATAGAGGAGAGAGCAAAACACTAGACAAACATGACTTGTAACTCATTTCACACAAGTGTTCTATAATTTTGGACTGCTTTTGTTATTTTACACTGGGATAGGAATTTTCTCATAGCACCCTGCTTTCTCACTCTCCAACCATTTCAGGACCAGGTTTGGCAAATTTCTCCATGTACAGCATAGTCGATTCCAGTCAATATGCATTGCATTGTCAGTTCAGTCAATATACACTCATTTAATCAAGGAACAAACACTTATTAAGTTCTTAAAGTCAAGTATGTACTACTTTAGGCACTGAGGATATAGAGGTACTATTGAAACATGTCTTGATTCAAGGAGTTTATATCTACACAGTTTGACAACATATACATTTGTAGGTAGATCTAAGTTTTATGCAAAATAAACACATACTAATTTAATAGGCTGGAGAAGGAATTTGTAGCTATTGGGATTAGGCAAGAAATCTTTTTTTTTCCTTTTCTATTATTAAGTTTGTTTGGTTTTTGTTTGTTTTCAACATTCACTTTCACAAATTTTAAATTTTCTCCCCCTCCCTCCCCAAACAGCATGCAATCTGATATAGGTTCTACACATAAATTCCTATTAAACACATTTTCACAGTAGTCATGTTGCAGAGAAAAGTTAACATGAATGGGAGAAATCATGAGAAAGAAAAAACAAAACAAAACAAAAAGATAATAGTTTATTTCACTCTGTATTCAGACTCCATAGCTCTTTCTTTGGATGTGGAGAGCATTTTCTGTCATGAGTCTTTTGGAATTGTTTTAGGTCCTTGCATTACTGAGAAGAGCTAAGTCTATCAAAGTCAATCATTGCAGACTTTGACTGTTTCTGTGAACAATTTTCACTCACTATAGGTTCATATAAGTCTTTCCAGGATTTTCTGAAATCTGCATGTTCGTCATTTCTTACAGAACAGTAATATTCCATTACATTCATATACCACAACTTGTTCAGCCATGCCCCAATTGATGGGCATTCCCTCAGTTATTGGCCACCACAAAAGTGTTGCTATAAATATTTTTGTATATGTGGGTCCTTTTCACATTCTTGTGATCTCTTTGGTCTACAGTCCAAGAAGTAGTATTGCTGGGTCAAAGAGTATGCACACTTTTATAGACTTTTGGATATACTTCCAAATAGCTCTCCAGAATGGTTGGATAAGATCATAGCTCCACCAGTAATGAATTAGTCTTTCAACTTTCCCACATCTTCTTCAACATTTATAATTTTCCTCTTTTGTCATGTTAGCTATACTGATAGGTATGATGTGGTATCTCAGAGCTGTTTTGATTCACATCTCTCTGATCAATAGTGATTTAGAGTTTTGTTTTTTTTTTTAACATAAATATAGATAGCTTTAATATCTTCCTCTGGAAAATAACTGCCAATGTCCTTTGACCATATATTAATTGGGACATGACTTTCATTCTTGTAAATTTGACTCAGTTCTCCATATATTTCAGAAATGAGGCCTTTATCAGAGAAACTAGTTGTAAAAATACTTTCCCAGTTTTCTGCTTTAATCCTAATCTTGGTTGCATTGGCTTTGTTTGTGCAAAAACTTTTCAATTTAATGTAATTAAACTTATCCATTTTGTATTTCATAATGTTAACTATCTTTTGTTTGGTCATAAATTCCTCCATTCTCTGTAAATTTGATAAACTATTCTTTGGTCCCCTAATTTGTTTAGTGTATTATCCTTTATATCTAAATCATGTACACATTTGGACTGTGTTTTGGTATATAGTGTCAGATGTTGGTCTCAGCACAGTTCCTGCCATAATATTTTTCAATTTTCTCAGCTGTTTTTCTCAAACAGTGAGTTCTTATCCTGGAAGTTGGGGTGTTTGGGCTTATGAAACAGTAGATTGCTATACTTATTGACTACTATGTCTTGTGTACCTAAGCTATTCTAATGATCTACCCCTCTGTTTCTTCACCAGTACCCAGTAGTTTTGGTGATTGTTGCTTTATAATACAATTAAAGATCTGGTATGGCTACATCACATTCCCTAGCATTTCTTTTAATTAATCCCCTTGATATTCTGGACCTTTGTTCTTCTTGATGGATTTTGACATTATTTTTTCTAACTCTATAAAATAGTTTTTGGTAGTTTGATTGGTATAGCACTGAATAAGTAAATTAATTTAGGTAGAATTTGGTTCAAGGATTTTCTAGTAGTCCCTAAACTTCAACTTCCAATATGTTTAGTGGTTTCTTTAAAGGATCTCATCTTCTTGAAGCTGATTTTGTTGAATCATACTGTTTTTTTCCACCTACCCATTCCTAGGAGCCAAGCTAGACCCAGAATCTTGTGTACTGTCCTTAGAGCACTATTAGGTCTTCTGGGGCCTCTGTAGTTGAATCAAGCTCTAAAACCTAAAGGATTTTACTGTCTGATTCAGAAGTAGGTGTGATGAAGCCCTGGTTTATGACTCTGATAGTAAATTAGGTTGAAGAAAATTAGGCTTTATAATGGGTCAAGGAGAAGGTTATTGTCTCCTATTTGTTTAAAAAAAAAGAAATAGAAATGAAAGAGTACATTCATGATACATTTGAGACCACAAGGTCTTTTTCCTCTGTACCCAAACAGTAGCTTTTGGAATTGCCTGGTTAATTCATTTTAACTAACTTGACTAGTTTGAATATAATATGTGTTTCTCTATACACAATGGAATCAGCAAAATATGTTTTGCTTATGGGAACTATTTATAGTATCTATGACTATTTTGAACCTCTTCAGTTGGCCCTGAAAAATATCCTGGAGTTGAGAAGAACAGTTCATAGATTGGCTGTAAATCCTCTTGTGTTTTCCAGGTACAGAAACTGGTATGCCTTCAAATTGGGGTTTGGTGACAAAGTATAGGGAAATAGGGACTTTATTATATCTACTTTCTCCTCTATTTATAAAATATTACCTACTCAGCTATCATTGAACCACAGATTGCATATAGGAAGGAACATAGCCTTTTTTTTTTCCTTGTGTATAGATGAATCTTACCAAAACATTTTCTGGTCCTTGGAAAAGAATTTGCTGATGCACACATTAGTGTACAAGAAAAATACATCTGATAAAATGTTTACTTCTAACATAGTAGAAAATGGTTATTATCTTGCTATTATATAACCTCAAAATAATGAAATTTCACCTCTTTAATGGCATCACACTAACTTTAAATGGATGTCATTTGACCTGCCTTCTGTATGTCTTCTTTTATTATTCTATTAGTCTTGTTTTAATCTTTATCTATAGGTGTCATTATTTATAAATTCAGAAAAAATTTAGATAATATGTACTTAGAAATTGTGTATTTAGGGATAAACTAAATCCAAACTATGTACATTTATGAGAAAGTAATTCAGTTTCTAATATGGGAAAGGTCCTAACTAACACAATACTCTTAAAATGACATATACATAGTAATTCCATTAACTAATATATTCATTTTTTACCACAAGAGTTAGTTTTTATGATTTTATAGCATTAATGTCTTATCATTTATTTTCCTCATATAATATAAAACATCATCCTCAAATGAAAGAAAATTCGTTTATTGCAGATAAAGGCATTTCACTATTGTCAAAAGATGATGGAAGGTAATGAATGACAGAACTAAAACTTGTATAATAAATATCCTTGTACTCTCCCAAATACACCTTAAAGATATGTTCACAAGAAAGCCAAACTCCAGTACACTGTGTCTTGTATCCTAGTGTGAAGATACCCTGTAACTTGAGGCCCTGTCTGAAAGGGAGGGACTGGAGGGAAGCAATAACAATATATCTTTGTAAAATCTATAAATACATGTGCTTAGTTTATCATACTCAAAGTTATCATGGCTAAAGATGGAACATTATAAAAGCACAGCAATTGTAAAATTCCCAATGAAATTATTTTTAGTAAACATAATAGTTTTAATGTACTGTATAATGTTTGCAAGTTGAATGGCCTGAAAGTTTGATGTGATAATAATGTTAAACTCCCATGAAATTCCTTTGTATATATTTAGAATTTAGTTAACTAGATGGATGACATTTCACTCAGTATAATATAACATTTTATAGGGGAGGGACAGCCTTATTTTAGTTTTTATATCTCTAGTCCCTACTTCAATGCCTTCCACATAATGAAAATGTGAATATTTATTGAAATCAAAGTTGAATTTAAAATAATTTATTAATAACATTTTAGCATATTTATTTTGCTTTTTTATCTTTATATTTTTCTGAAAATAAACTGAAATAAAATGATAGCCTAGAAAATATTTCTTGCTGCTATTATTTCTTTTTAATTGAGATATTTTGGTAAGGACTTACTTTCTCTATTAATTAGCAAATCTGAAAAACAGTAGGACTTGTAACAGAGTCAAAATGGGAGGTGGAATTGAGGTTCTTTCTTTTCTTCTTTCTACTTCATAACAAAAAGGAATTTTCTGAGACTTTTCTGATTTCTAGGTTCTGTTTTTAATCATGGCTTTCAGGTAGTCCAAAAATTTTTAAGTTATCTCTCCTGGATCTATTTTCCAGGTCAGTGATTTTTCCACTGAGATATTTCACATTGCCTTCTACAAACAGAACCTAAAAATCATCCCACAAGAAATTCTCAAGGAAAGTTTCCCTGATATTTTAGAACCAGAGGGCAATATAGAAATGGAAAGAATTTACCAATCACCTCTTGAAAAAAGATCCCAAAAAGGAAACTCATAGGAATATTATAGCCAGGTTCCTGAGTTCCCAGATCAAGGAGAAAATATTACAAGTAGCCCAGAAGAAACAATTTAAATACTGTGGAAACAAAATCAAGATAACACAGCATCTAGCAGCTTCTACATTAAGGGATCCACAGGTTTGGAATATGATATTTCAGAGGTCAAAGGAGCTAGGATTAAAACCAAGAATCACCTACCCAGCAAAACTGAGTATAATGTTTCAGTGGAAAATATGGTTATTCAATTAAATAGAGGACTTTCAAGCATTCTTGATGAAAAAACAGAGTTGAAAAATTTTGACATTCAAATACTAGAAGCAAAAAAAAAACATTAGAAGGTAACTAGGGAAAAGAAATCATAAGGAACTTATCAAAGAAGGAGGATTAATTAAAATTAAATAAATTTAATTTAATAAATTGTATTAAAAGGAGGAGAATTACTAAGGGGATGAAAGAGGGCATGATGGAGAGGTGAGCAGGTTGTGGGGAGAGTAGTTAGAAGCACACATTTTTTAAAAGAGACAGGGTCAAAGTAGATAATAGAACATGTAGGTGGGGATAGAATGGAGGGAAGTACAGTCAGTCTTTCACAATATATCGACTATGGAAATGTTTTGTGTAACTACACATGTACAAATTATATTGAATTGCTTATCTTCCCATTAAGGGTGGGTGATGATGGAGGAAGGCAAAGAATCTGGAATTCAAAGCTGTTAAATCAAATGGTAAAAAAAAAAATATTATTGTTGTTATTATTTTTACATGCACCTGGGAAATAAGATATACAGGTCCTGGGGTATGGAGATTCATCTTGCCCTGGGGGAAGAGAGAGGAGAGAGCAGATTGGGGGAGGTGTATACAGTAGAATCTCAGTTTTAGGGTGATGGGTAGGGGAAAGATGGGAAGAAAATTTGTAACTCAACATCTTGTGGAAATGAGTGATGTAAACTAAAAATAAACAGAAAATTTAATAATAATTTAAAAAAAGAAATGATGAGCAGGGCACTCTAAGAAAAGTCTGGAAACACTTACATGATCTGATGCAAAGTGAAATATACTGTGCACAAAGTAACAGCAATATTATAAGATCATTAACTGTGAATGACTTAGCTATTCTCATCAATACAATGATCCAAAGCAACTCTGAAGGACTTACAATGAAAAATGCTATCCATTCCCAGAGAAATAACTGATGGTGTCCAGATGCTGACTGAAGCATAGTTTTTAAACTTTTTTTCTCTGTTTTCTTTCACAACATGACTATTATGGATACATTGAATTGTTTGCCTTCTTGAAGACAGTGAGAAGGATGGGGGAAGGAAAAATGTGTGATAAATTTGTTTTTACATGTACCTGTGTAAAAATGAAACACTAAAAAAGTGAAGATCTAAAATAAAAATGGATGTTTGAACAAAAATGGCTTTGGGCCAGTAAAATAAAGAAAATGAGAAATAGCAGATAGACAGCTTAAGTGCCCAAATGGTACCCTGGGAATTCCATGAGATCTTGAGCAGGGATTCTTCAACATTTTCAGTTCTAGTCCAACATCTAATAATGGATTGCTTTATTTCTTGTTTCACCTAGACTTTTCTGTCAAATAGTTACTTTAGTCTTCCAACTAACTACTGAGAATACTAATTAGATTCCTGCTAAACTTTCTTATTTTTTTCAATTTTTACTCCTTGGATTCTGTTATCTTTGCTTCCAATACCTTCTATATATTCACAGTTCCATTCCCATTTTCTCTCCATAAACAAGTATACTGTTGGATACTTTTCTCCTAATCAAAGAATCCCATCTTTGATTTTTTATTTTTATTTTTTATTCTCTTCCCCCCCAGGCAAAGGCCATCATCCTTCTATAAGAAGTTCCAACATTTTATAATTTTACTTAGAGGTATCCAATTAAATTTGGGATATTCTGTCTTTAAAATGAATCAATCAGTCAACCAAGTTCTTGACTGAGTTTTTGATATATTCTTAGCCCCTTACTAGTGACCTGCTAATTTAAAATATCAGGAGGAACTCAGAATGAAATAATTTGAGTGTGATGTATTTGTGTTCAGTTATCTTACCTAATTCCACATAGACATGTACCTTTTGACAGTCATAAGTTGCTTTCCATAGTTTCCTTCATTTCATGTCTGTAAGAGATATGCTGATTAGGATCAGATGATGTTTGATTAGCTTCATAATTCAAACATATTCCAACAAATATAGACAATATCACCAGATTCTATTAATTCTAATGTGTAGATATTTGCTTCTGAGAGGGATAAAGCAAAGAAGACTAGATTGAAATTAATCCATCTGGGCGTATTGAAAACCATTATTTTATCTAATATATACTCATTAACAATTTTCGGGACCCAAGATGGCGGCATAGCAGCAGCAACATATCGCAGCTCTCACATAGCCACCCCAAAATACCCATAAAATATGACTCTAAACTACTCCTAGAACTCCAAAATGCACACAAATATACTTTCCACTAAAGTCAGCTCAGCTATGAGGAACTATATCAGCACTGCGAACCAAAACCAGCCTGGCCTGAAGCCCTGGCTGAGCCCCAGGGGTGGCTGGATGAGAGGAGCCAAGCACTGGCTGGAGCTTTGGGTGAGCCTATTGGCTGCAGGTGTGGGAGTGTCCAGAACTAGGTCAGTGGGTCTTGCAAGGTAGTGGGGGAAAAGCAGTCAGGCCGAAATGCCTCCAGGGCTGAGAAGCAAAAGGCAGAGGTTCTGCACCAGCCTCCACATTGCAGCTTCAGTGCTCTTGGCCTGCAGACTGCAGGGGGACCAAGTGATTGTTCAGAGGCCAAGTGCTCTCATGTTGAGCAGCCTGGATCCAGATCATGGTCTTGGGCTTTGGTCTTGTGGTCCTTTTTCCTTCAGTGAGCTGGAAGTGGGGGAGGGACCCAGCACCTTCCTGAGAGCTCTGGCAGCTGAGAGGACCCCAGCAATTTGGGACAGAGCTTTCCACTCTGGAAGCAGAGATCCACAGAGATTAAAACAAAAAAAAAAATACTGATTGACCAACCCTGAATAAGAATAAGCATAAGAAGCAAGGTAAGAACAGCAACCAAATTCTAGATTCCTTCTTTGGGGAAAAGAAAGACCAAGGCAGAGAGAAGGAGGAGGACAGTGCAGCCAGAGCTCCCCCACCAGGGGCTTCAAATAAACATGAAGATTGCCTTAAAGCTAGAGATGAGCTGAAAAAGGATTTTGAAAACCAAATAAAAGAAGTGGAAGAAAATTGGGAAGAGAAATAAGAATGTTGCAAGAACATCATGAAAAGAGAGTCAGCAATATGACTGAAGAAATTAACACCCTAAAAAATAGATTAACTCAAATGACAAAAGAGGCCCAGAAAGCTAATGAGGAGAAGAA
>CM053580.1:108619436-108637651 GCA_028627135.1 Pseudochirops cupreus
CTGGAGAGGCTTATACAGACTGATGCTAAATGAGAAGAGCAGAACCAGGCAAAATCTGTACACAATCACAGACACATTGTACATATGATGACCAACCTTGATAAACTGGACTATCCTCAACAACACACAGCTAAAGACAACTCTACAAGCCTCAGGATGGAAGGAGATACCTAAACTCAGAGAAAGATCTGGAAAGAACAGAGTTCAAATGGAGACTGAAGCAAAATACGCTTTTTTTCATGGGTTCTGATTTAAAGAGGGATGAATACAAATGGCTAAGTTTAGATTCTAACACAAAAAGATGCAAAATCTCATAGCAAAAAAGGAAAAGAGGGAGGGAGAGGAGCATGGTATGAAATTTATTAACTTCAGTTTGGGTTCAAGCAGGGAACAACATACTCTGTTAAGAATAAAAATCTATTGGTTTTGCTTTTGTTTTTCTTTTCCCAGTGATCACTTATTGGTTACAACCCTTCTATACAACCAAACTATTGTACAATATGAAAGTATTTGCAGATCCTGTACATGAGTGCATGCCAACTTGGGGGGAGGGTGAAAGGGAGGGGAGAAAATCTGAAACTCATGTGATTGTGGAACCAAATCTTGTAAATTAAAAGTAAATAAATAAGTCATTTAAAAGAAAAAAAAAGTAAAAATAATAAAATTCAAAAAAAAAAAAAAAAGGAAATGTGATGTTTCTGAGATGATACCTCAGAGCTCTTTTAAGTTTCATATCTCTAATCCGCCAGTGGTTTAGAACATTTTTGTATGTGACTATTGACAGTTTTGGTTTCTTCTTCAGAAAACTGCCCATTCATATGCTTTGACCATTTGTTGACTGAGAAATAATCCTTATTTTAATAAATTCCTCTCCATTCTCTATATATTTGAAAAATTAGCTCTTTATTAGAGAATCATAATGTGAAAATTTTCCATTTTCTGATTTCCTTCTAATTTTGGATTCATTGGCTTTGCTTGTTAAAATTTTAATTAAATAAAATCAAAATTACCCATTCTACTTTCCTGGATCCTCAGTATCTCGTATTTAGCCATAATGAAAAGTGATTTTTTTTCTTTGTCTCCCAAATTTGTAAGTGATATCACCATTTATGTCTAAATCATGTAACCCTTTTGATTTTATCTTGATTTATGGTATAAGATGTTGATCTATGCCTAGCTTCTTCTATACTGCTTTCTAATTTTCCCAGAATTTTTTTGTCAAATACTGAGTTCCTGACCCAAAAGTCTGGATCTTTGGGGTCATCAAACACTATATTAATGTCATCATTTATTTCTGTATATTGCTAACCAAAATCTATTCCCCTGCTCAACTACTCTATTTCTTATCCAGTGCATGGTGGTCTAGATGTTTACTACTTTGTTTTATAGTTTGAAATTTGTTACTTTGGAACTGTCTTCCTTCACATTCTTTTCATTTGTTCTATTGATATTCTCTATCCTTTGCCCTTTTAGATGATTTTTAATATGTTTTCTAGCTCTTTTAAATAAATGCTTACTAAATTATTATCTACGGCAATAACAGATTAATTAAGTTAATATTGTCACTTTACAACATTGACTTGCCTTACCAGCAAAAATTTTTTCCAATTGTTAATATTTTATCTTTATTTCTGTGAAATGTTTTTAATTGTGTTCATATGTATGTGTTGATACTGCTATGTATTTTATACTGTTAACAGTTATTTTAAAAGGAATTTCTTCTGTGCATTTCTGCTTGGTTTTGTTAGTAATATAGAGAAATGCTGTTGATGATTTGTGTGAATTTATTTCATATCTTGCAGCATTGCTAAAGTTGTTAATTGCTTTGACAAAGTTCTTTTTTTAGTTGATTGTCTCAAGTTCTCTTAAGTATATGATTATACAATCTCCCAAGTGATAGTTTTGTTTTCTCATTGTCTGTTCTTATTTCTTCAATCCTTTTTCTTGTCTTATTGCTATAACTAGCATTTCTAATATAATATTGAATAACAATGACAAAAATGAACATCTTTGCTTCATTCTTTTGTTGTTGTTTTTGTTTTTGTAAAGCATCTAGCTTATTCCAGTTACAGAAAATGCTTGCACTTGGATTTAAAGAGATAATACCAACAGTTTTAAGAAAATCTTTGTATTTCTTTTTTTTTTTAGTTTTAATAGAAATTAATGTGTTTTGTCAAAAGGTTTTTTATGTATATATAGATATAGTAATATGATTTTTATTTTTTTATTGACGTGGTCAATTATGCTTGTGGTTTTCCTGGTGTTGCACATGTCTTGTATTCCTAATATAAATTTCACCTGGATTTAGTATAGGATTTTTGTGATATATTGTTGTAATCTCTTTGCTAATAATTTATCTATCTATCTACCTATCTATCTACTTATCTATCAATCCATCTATCTATCTATTTTTTTTTCCATCAGTGTTCATTAGGGAAACTAGCCTGTAGTTTTCTTTCTCTATTTTTGCTTTCCCTGGTTTGGATATCACCTATATTTGTATCACAGAAAAAACTTGATAGGACATTTTTTTTTACCTATTTTTTATCCAATTTTTGTAGCATTGGAATGAATTATTCCTTAAACCTTTGGTAACATTCACTTTTAAATCCATGTAGTCATTGGGGAGGTCAACACTCTAAGGTATGATTATTTAAGTGTTCTATTTCCTCTTCTTTTAATCTGGGTCATTTATATTTTTTGTAAATATTCATTATTTCATTTAAATTATCAGTTTCTCTGGCATATAATTGGAAAATAACTCCTAGTTTTAATTAAATCTTTCATGGTGGTTTTTTCTCATGCTTCAAATGTTTTCCCTCCTTCTCTACGCCCCAGGATTCCCTGACTTCAGTTAATTCTTAGTTAAAAATTACACTTTCCACCAAAAATCCTTTCACAATTTCTTCCTGTTAGTAGAGCTTTCCCTCCTATTTATGTCCAATTTCTCCAGTGTACATATTCTTTTTTCATGGTTGTTTTTTAAAATATTATCTCTGTCATTATATCGTTGAGTTTATAGAGAGCAAGAAAAGTCTTTTGTCATTTTTATACCTACATATATAGGTGCTTACTAAGTTTTAATGTACTGACTTTCATTAAGGTATGCTTCCTCATCAAAAATATTTGTTTTGTTTTTCTTACAATGTTGTTGTTATAGCATAAATTGTTCTCCTATTTCTTCTAATTCTATCCATTGGTTCAGGGAAGTGTATCAAATTTTGATTTTTACAATATTAATATTGTAGCATAAGTTAATCTTTTATCTCTGATCATTCTAATCTGAATTAACTCATGAAAATATTTCCATCTCTTTGAAATTATCTTTTCCCCTTGTTTCTTACAACAACAATAGTATTTAATTAAAATGACATGGAAAAATTCAGTCATTAACCAGTTCACTGATATTCTCTTAGTTTCTTTTCCACAAAATTTGTTATATTTTTCTACATATGTGTCCTTTCCATCTTTATTCTCTTCAGGGTTTAGTGAGGCCAAAGAGCACTGGTTATTTAGTAACTTTTTATGTGCAGTTTCAAATTGTTTTCCGGAAGTGTAAGACACATTCACAGTCCCATTAAGCAATGTATCAATGTTCTTTTCTCACAGTCTCTCCAACATGTCTATTTTTCTTCATTTTGCCAGTTTTTTGCCAAATGATAATTCCCTGATTTCTCTATGTATTAAGCCTGATATATATTACAACTTCCTTTAGGACATTTTGACGTGGATATGCTACATGCATCTCAAGCTAAACATGTCTACTATAAGAAGTCAATCTCTCTCTAAAACCTTTCCCTTGTTCTCATCTTTCTTATTAATGTCAAAGGCACTACCATTCCTCCAGTCACTTGGACTCAAACTTGTTGCCATTCTCTAATGTTCATCCTCATACATTCTACATATCCAATTTGTTGGCAAATACTATTGTTTCTACCTTCACTATATCTTTTTTTTTAATGTTATCTCCTCAAATGATGCACCAACCATTCTGCATAAGCCCTTTGTCACATGTCATCTGAAAAAATTGTGAGAGATGTCTAATTAGCTTTCTTACATCAAGTCTCACATTATTCTCTTCATACTCCACTGAGTTATCAAAGTCATTTTCCTAAAGTTCAACCCTATCTATATTTTTTTGTTGGTTAATAACTCTAATGCCTCCTTATTACCATTAGATCAAATACAAAGTCCTTTTCAGGTAAAGCATTTCTTAACCTGAGCTTTTTGTACCCTTCCATTTTTCTTACTGTTACTTTCATCCACACACTTCATGATTAAGTTACATGACCTACTTGTTTTTCTCTGTACATAACACTGCTCCTTTTGACTCTCTCCTTTTCGCTGGCTATCAGTCATGATGGACAAGTTCCCCCCCTCACCTCTGCCTCTGCATGCTTAGAATGTTCTTCCTCTTCTTAGATCCTTTACTTTTCTCTGAGTCAGTTTAAGCAACATCTTATGTTGCTTGTCCTTGCACATTCCTTCTGCTACCAATACCTTGTCCTCTAAGATTATTTCAATGTAATTTGTGTCTATTTTTTTATGTGCCTATTATATACATGTTGATTTCCCCAAATAAAATGGGAATTCCTTGAGGTCAATAAATATTTTTGTTTGTTTGTTTGGGGGTGTTGTTTCTTTTTTAATTTTTTATTTACTTTTTCTTTGCATCCCAAGTATTTCTCACAGTGTTTGAAATATATTAAATACTATTTAAATGCTTGTTCTCAAATAATTGAGTGGTAACTTCACATCTGTAATACTAAATGTCATCACGTTTGAAGAAATCAACATGTTAGAAGGTAAGTTTGAAAGATGCATTAGTAAAAGGATAGAATTATTGAGTAAGAAGATTTTATAATCAGATAAGTTTATAGGATCAGCCTGTAATTGAGAAATTTATAATGCAATGCAAATGCATGCCTTTTTTTATGACAATTGAGTTTTCCAATTTCAAGTGGTCTTGAATATTTGACAATGTGTAAATTAAAATGATGATTATTTAGCAGATAGTTGCACTTCTGTAATGATTTTACTCAGGCCCTTATAGAAACTCATTTTGTTTCTTATTGACAAGGCTAGTCTTCCTCACAGAAAGAATAGCTTACCACCAACATTACATAATTTCAAAGATTTTTGTAAAACATTGTTGTTAAATACACCTTTGCATTCATATACATATAAATGCATATAGACATACATAAATGCCAATTTGTCACACATTTGCTCAGCTAATGTTTAAATATCTCACAACTGAAGATAAAGCATTTCAGTATACAGTGAGAGATAAGTATTAATTATAAATTTCCTCAAGGGCAACAACACAGTATGCTTTACTGTCTTAAGGGAAAGTTTTAAAGAATAAACACAGTAAATCATAAAAAAAGAAAAGAAAAGAAAAAGAAAAAGAAAAGCACAGAACACGGTATCCAGAAACAAACTTCATGATTGTGACTTGTTCTCAAGACAATCCTATACTGCAGTGCACGCTATGTTTCTCCACATCTCCACTTTTTCTTCATGTCATTCCTCAAATTTGAATTCACAATCTAGGCCCATTGTAATTCTCCTTGTTCTTTAAGGCTCAATTAAAATGTTATTTTCTCCATGTAATGTTACCTAACCTCTCTCCAATCTTATGTAAATTCCTATGTTTATACCTATTTCATGGTATTTACACAGAGCTCACATATCTGTAGTCCTTTAAGGTTTACAAATCATTTTCCTCACAACAACTCAGTATTGAAAAGATTAGTCTCCTCATTTTAGGAATGAGAAAACTGGGGTGGCTAGTTTGCACAGTGAATAGAGCACTGGCCCGGAAGTCAGGAAGACATGAGTTCAAATCTGGGCTCAGACACTTAACACTGACTAGCCATGTGACTTTGGGCAAGTCATTTAACCTCAAATGCCCTGCCTTCCCCCCTCCAAAAAAGTTTAAAAAAAAAGGAATGAGAAATCTGAGGCATGGGATTATCAAATGAGTTGTTCACCGTCACAAGGGAAGTAAATGTCAGAGCTAGAATTCTAATGTTCTTTCTGGAGGTATTTGAGTACTAGTCCTTTCCCAAATCAGTCTTCCTTATATAATTATTTCAGAAGAAATCCAAGAAGATCCAATCTGTGATCATTTAATCTAGTACAGAGAAAGGGCAACTGAATTCAACATGTATTTTATAGTTAGACAGATTCAGAGTCAATTGTATGATTGGACCCATATACTAATATTTAACAGATAGGTAGCATATTGTAGCACTGAAAATAATGGGTTTGTACTGCTCAACTTTTCTAGCAGTGTTCTACATAAGTGTAATGCTATACTTTGAAATCTCCAATTACAAAGCTGGGAGTAGTAACTGACTTGTAAATAATAAAGTCAATCTAAACAGATCTTGAGACCCTGTAAGGGTAGGATGAATATAATTAGATGAAATTAAAGATACAGATGCACAATGGATAGGAATGGCCAAACAAATCGTTTGTATGAACCTAATGAAATATCATTATGATATAAGAAATAATGTATAAGAGAGATGAAAAGAAATAAAAGAAAAAAATATTAAATAAAAGAGAGCACAAGCCACAGTGGAGTTTTGGATTTAAAATTAGAAGATCAATATTTAAGCCTTGACCCTACCACTTAACATCTCTTTACCTTGGGCACATCATTTAATCTTTGTACCACAATTTTAAGTATTAAATGACTGGAAGGTGGATTAGATGAATTCTACACTTTATTCTAGTCATAAATTTTATAGTAGGTACTTAACATGTGTTTTTTGAATATGTCATTTCATGGTCTCCTGTAATGCCATGCACCAGCAGCTTTCCAAAAGATGCTACTGTGAACAACTTTTAAAGTTCTGATTACACAGTATAGTCAACACTCTATTTATTCAAAAACTAATCAAAGGAAAACATTCACAACAAATCAAGATACAGTATTCACAACATTACATCTTATCACAGAAAATCAAAATATATTGTTCACAATAGCTTATCATTAAAATGACCACATAGTTTTCACCAAAGTGATCACAGTATTTAGAACAAAGAACAAAAGAACAATCATCTGGTATCCCTAAGGAGGTTTGTCTCTTTACTTAGTCATTCAATCATCTCAGAATACAAGTCAGTCTTCCACTCATGGGGCAACTAGGTTGACTTAATCAGTTACTTATTTTGCAATGTTACTAAGGGCTAAGTACCTGCTTACTTGACATAACAAAAAGGGGTTTTCAAATTTAAAGTAATTACCATTACATCTTCTTCACTGGTATTGATCTCCTGACCTGAATCTCTACATTTGTGCCTGTATTCATTCTTCATTTGCAATTTCTGCCTTTTGGCACTCCAAAGAAACTGTGGTACTGACATGGCCTCATGTTTTGCCTTGTACCTAAAAATAAATAAATGAATGAATGAATGAATGAATGAATGGATGAATAAATAAATAAATGAATGAATAAATAAATAACATTTTTATCTATTCATAATCTTCTTTGTATTCCAATGATTACTCATATTTACCTTTAAATATGAGCATTTCCTTTGGTAGAATGAAACTGTATTGATGGAATATTTAGAGTTAAAATTGGCAGAACTGATTGCAAACATCAGAAAGGAACTCCAGAGACCACAGAGCACAGGGAACAACTGCCACAATTTTTTTAAGAGTTATCTTTTCTGTCATACAAACTACCACTTTGAGAGAAGTAAACAGCTGACTCTAAGAGGGATCAAATGGATTCTCCAACACTTTTACCTGACATCCAAAGCAATTCTCAGTTAATCAGAAAGTATATAAGTGGTTACTATGTGCAACACTGTTACTAATAAGAAAGGTAATATCATCATCACTATCTTCAAAGAGCCCATTTTCCTAGAAGGACACATACATACACAATATATACAGTCTCACAGTATATTTTCTGGCTCACTACAAGTTGCTAAATGAACTACTCTCTGAGAGATTGATCATATACTGAGACTAGGTGATCTGTATGGAGTCTCACCTACTCCTAGAGCAGTTTGCCAGTTGATCTCAATGAAAATATCTATGTGTTGGACAAAGTGGAGTGATTCCTTTAGGAGGTTGTGAAGATTTTTGATATCCATCTAAGGAGAGAGGTTTTTATCTTATAAATTTGCATCACTAGTAGAAGTGATCTTTCATGATAAAATTTGTCAGTTTCTCTGAAACCTTAAATCAAGCCATCATAAAAATCTATACTTTAGCACATCATTTATTAGTAGGATTGATTGTACCTATCTATGATGAATAATACCAAGTGAATTGGTCATGTTGAATCTCATATTCATTCACTATCATTATAAATTCCTCAGTTAATTAATATTCTACCTATTGACAATAACATGTATAGTGATTGTTGGGGATGGGGGAAGAGACATACTTCCCACATATCCCTAAACACTTCCCACATATTACCCTACATCTCAGCTAATTCTGATCATTGGAAATAAAGCTGTCATTTTTCAGTTATTATACTACTGAATTTGATGATTTTTACAAACTTTATTGACTTTATTCTAGTATACAGAGAAACAGAAAAACCCAAAGAACACATGCTGCTTCTTGTTAGTTGAAATAAGTGATAGATATACACTTTGGTTTCTATGAGTAAACCAGGAGACATAATTCTTATTGATCTAACTAGGAAAATATTATAGGATATTGATATTCAAACTACAAATAACCCACTCCTCCATGCCCATCACACACTCCAACTGCAGTGATGTAGGCTGAATCTGATGCACGTCAATAGGGTCTTTCAGATCTAAAATTGAAATGAAATGATACATTTGCAATCAAATGTTTATCAAAATGAGTTTTACACAGTCATAGCAGAGAAAGGAAATCATGAAGCATTATTTCACTTGCCTCTGTGTTGACCTTGTGAACAAGTCAGTGAACTCTAAGAGAGATTAATTTCTGCCTTTTCATGTGATGGCTTTTTAAAATTTAGTCAAACAAAAGCTATATCACCAACATAAGCCTTAGACCACTGAGTCAATTAAACCTTAAAAAATGGTTACAATACTATTGAGAGGAAAAAAACAATTTCCTGGGACTGCATGGCAGATATTGATCTTACCATATTAAATAAGATTGAGAAAAGTTTGCTGATCTTAATGTAAGATTGAGGAAAGGTCATCGTAGGCTTCCAAGACTTCTGGATTCACTGCCTACAAGAGAAATATGTTTAAAACCAACAAGATGCCACAGATTTGTCTCAAATCAGAATTTCCTTCCCATTACAAGGATCACTGAGAAATCTTTACAATAGTAAGGGCTGAGAAGATGGCAGCACATTACTTCCATGAAGTGGAAAATAGTTTAAGATATTCTTCTGATCTAATAATGTTTCTATAAATGCTGGTTTAGACCATGTGGTCTTTTTTATATACTAGTAATATTTCAAAGATTTAAGAATTTGTCCTTCCAAAACCTGATAGAATCAGGTAGATCTCTTTTTACTATATGATAGCTTCATTAATGGAGTTTGTGTGTTCCATGATTAGTATAATTCAGATATGAAGAGAAAGAAAGTCCTCATGTCATTGGGTGACTCTCTTTGTGTTGACAGTGTAAAAGGAAAGGGATTCAGAGAACAGAAACACTACAGAAATATCAAAAGAACTTAGAAATGATGGAATTTTACCAAATATGTGTATCTAGTGTTATTAGTAGCTAATAATTTGCTGATGACATTCTGATTTGAAAGACATTTAGAATATCCTCTACTACAGCAAGGAGTTCTCATGATATTTCTATATTACTCTTATTAAAAATATATTGAATTATGAGGGGCCCATAAGTGGAATATGAAATGTTGGACTCTTACTGAATCAAGAAGAACTAATCAGGATTCACCATAATGCCCATCACTCAGCACAGATATTTATGCATGGGAGGTAACATGCAAGAATGTCTTAAGAAGAAAACATATTCATTTAGGGATGGAACAAATCCCCTATCTTGCTTCAATTTGTAACCTTTATTTTACAGTCTTGTGCAGAGCTCTACTCACCTTCCCCTTGTTGCAGATTTTGATGTTTCTTGCTGTGTCTGTGTAAATCAGGTATCATCATAAAGCCATATGTGTTTCTTACTTATCTCTTGGCTTTATACCCAGTGATGCCTTGATAAAAATAAAATAAAATAAAATAAAATAAAACAAAAACAGGGCATTTTTAGAATAGAAAATAAAGTGAAATATATTATTTAATGAATAAACATATACAAATTACCACTTGATAAATTATCTAGGCCTGAAGCATGCAGCTTTCCTATCATCTATTCTAGATGAATTTTCTAATAATTCAATGCTCTGCCTTGGTTTTCTTTCTGCACTATTTTCAAGGTAGGTTTTGGTCTTGGTTAATGACCTTCATTTTCATTTATTTTAGGAACTTCTCAGATGGCTCAATGGATTGCATGCTGGACTTGAATTCAGGAAAATCTGACTTCAAATCTACCTTTTGACTCTCACTAGTTGTGTGACCATGTCAAAGTGATTTAACCTCTATTTGCCTTAATCTACTGGAGATGGAAATCACAAACCACTCCAGTGTCTTTGCCAAGAAAATTCCACAGACATTATGATCCAAAGTGTCATGAAGAGTCAGGCATGCCTGAACAACACACACAAACAATGCAAATTCCTATAGCCCTTTTTATTTATACTTAAGTAATTAATTCTCATTCTCACTTGATTCAATAACACAAAATCAGATTTTATCTTCCTATTACAATTACTAAAATGATAGATATGAAATCACTTTTATTATTTTAAGTATAATAAACTCATAACCATAATTGTATTTAGGTACTTTTTTATTATAGATATGTCAATATTAGAAGTGGTGACAGAAATCTTATTCAATTCCATGTCTGCATTTATTACTGGAGAGATGTATTAAGATGGCATAGGGTACACTAAGTACTCAACCAAATACATCCCTAAATTGGTACCCGTTATTTTTGTAATTGCAGTAGAATATAAAGTTGTGTAGTCTTTCTTGAGTTTGTTTTACTTTACTAGACTTTAAGAATTCAAATGCAATATATATGTGAAAAATATCTTCAGTGCATTCCTAATTTCTAATAGGCAGTCCATTTCTCTATTAATAGCTTTATCTCTTTCTACATGACAAATATTACTAAACATGTCCTTTTCTCATATCCCAAATTTTATCCAATCCTCTACTTTTACAGTTTGCTATTTTATTCTTTTCTTAAAAGACAAGGGACCATCAAACAAGTACTGATTAAGTTTTCCCTTTTTTTATTCCTCAAACTTTGTCAATATCGACCCTTTTACTTTTCATTTCTCAAAGAAATATGTATCCCTCCTCTTTAATCTAAAAGTTAATCTTTTTTTTCCACCTGTGCAATTGATTTTATATCTTCCTCTCTTGCCAACTCCAAATAATTAATACATGAATTAACTTGTTTTTCATGCATATTCAATTTCTCCACAACCACTGTTCATCATCATCTAAGTTTTTTAAAAGAAAATTATACTTCAGACTCCCCTTTTCTAAAAGCAAACATTTCCCTTAATGTAATTATGCCATTCATATATAAACCTTCCCTTCACACTAAATTTCTTTTTTTTAAATGGTCTAGATCTGATACTTTCCTTCCTGATCACCTTTTCTATCCACAGTCCCTTGACATTTGGTTCTTATTCCCATCATTAAGATGAAGCTGCCTTCTCAAAGGTAACTATGACCTCATAACAGCTCGGTTCACTGAATTATTTTTATACACTTTTCATACCCTTTTGTTTTCATGGCAAAGAATTCCATGTTACTCCTAACACAACAGTATTTTCTCAGTCACTGACCATTATCCCCTACTCAGACCCATACTGGAGCTGTAACTTTGAAAGTCTCTGCCTCTCCAAGTTTATGCCAAACACCCATATAGAAAAGTAACTAATAGCTCCTGGGTTTCTAGAAGTAGTATTTTATTGAAGCCAGACATAAATTTATTGTTGCTGGGAGGCAGCTGTTGTCAGGATTTTGATCAATATTAAGTAACTGAAATATTCACTTGGAAACATGCTCTGATACTACATCTGAACACATACATATGATCAATCATTCAAGACACTTCTAATACTGAAGTAAAGAAGGATCGTGTGTAATTCACCAAAATTTGGAAATGTTACATAGAAAAGTGAGCCAATCAGGGTCATATACAAGTAAATACTATAAATTAGAAAGGAACAAACATTAGACATGTAGATCTCTGAAGGAATGTCGCATAACATTTTACATCGCCTTTAGTTCAATGGATACTAAGATTTGTGGATTTAAAGGAAGAAAACCAATGACCCTGGTTCACTAATAAATATGAGAAATATAGGTAATGCTAACAAAACTGTGTATTAGCTTCCCTATATCTTATCTCAGGCAACTACATTAAAGATGACAAACTAGGAGAGTCATCCTAATAGCCTGAACTGAGAATTTTATAATTAGACTGTGAAAAAGCCTAAGATTGGGGGACCTTTGGGAGGCAAGATGGCAGAATTAGTAAATTATTTTCACTTTCCTATATTCACCACCAAATAAGCATAAAATAGCACCAGAGCAAATCCTGAGAGCAGCAGACCCAGCAAAAGGATAGGGTGGAGAAGTCCATTAGCCTGGAAGATTTGGAAGATTGGCAAGAAAGGTCTATCTCATTTGCTTAAAAGGGAAGGACAATCTAGGACAGGAAGCATCCCAGCAAGTCAGAAGCAAGTTCAACCTCCCTATATACTTCAGTTCAGCCTAGGGTAACAGGTATCCTATAGGGGCTAGATATCCATTAGCTTCAGTGCAGCCCAGGGAAAACACAGAAAAACCACACCTGACCTCAGCACACACAAGACATCAGCACTACGTCCCCCAGCTTGGGACCGGATAAGCTACTAGACCCTAATAGCCACCAGCTGCCAGAAACTGAGACCACATTGCATAAAGTGAGTGACAAACCCCTGGCCCCCAGCAGGAGAAACTTGGTACAGTACACCCTGTGACCCAGAAGCAGGGTTCAACTTTAAAAGCCAAGAGATAGGCAAACAACTTGAGCAAAAAGGAAAACCAAACATTGATTATATAAAGCTATTATGGTGACAGGGAAGATCAAAACACAAAATCAAATCACAATATTGTGACTATTTCTACATCCAAAACCTAAAAGGGGAATATGAATTTGCCTCAAGCCCAAAAAGGTTTTTTGGAAGAGCTCAAGAACGTTTTAAAAAATCAAATAAATTAAAGAAGTAGAAGAAAATTTGCTGAAAGAAATTGTATATGTGTGTGTGTGTATGTGTGTGTGTGTGTGTGTGTGTGTGTGTGTGTGTGTGTGCATGTGAACTTAGAAAAGGAAGGACAATAATTGACTGAAGAAAACAGTTCCTTCAAAATACAATTGGACAAACAGAAAAAAACAACCACTGAAGAAATCGCCCCCCTAAAAAGTAGAATTGGCCAAATGGAAAAGCAAGTACCAGAGCTCACTGAATAAAATAATTCCCTAAAAGTTAGAATCGGTCAGGTGGAAGCTAATGACTCCATGAGACATCAAGAACCAAACAAAGTCAAAAGAATGAAAAAAAAGTCAATAAAATGTCAAATATCTCATTGGAAAAAAATAGCAAGCTGGGAAATAGATGCAAGAGATATAATTTGAGAATTATTGGAATACATGAAGGCCATGATAAAAAAGAAGAATCTGGATAGCATCTTTTAATAAATTATTGAGGAAAACTACCCTGAGGTAAAAGAGGGTAAAATATCATTTAAAGTTTCCACTGCTTTCTTCCTGAAAGAGGTCCCGAAATGAAAATTCAGAGAAATAATGTAACCAAATCCAGAATACTGAGATCAAAGCAAAAAAACTTCAACTAACTGGAAAGAAACCATTAAAATATCATGAAACCACTGTCAGGATTAGTCAAGACCTAACAGCTTCTACAGATAAAAGTATCAGAAGCCTTGGACTATGATATTCAAGAAAGCAAAAGATCTTGGATTGCAACCAAGAATCAACTATCCAGTAAAACTGATCATAAAGTTTCAGGGAAAAAGTTGAACCATAAATGAAATAGGGGAGTTTCAATCATTCCTGATGAAAAGACCAGAACTGAAGAGAAAATTCAATCTTCTAACAGAAAGTCCAAGATAAGCATAAAAAGGTAAATGTAGAGAAAAAAAAATACATCTTATTCAATAAGGTTAAACATTTTATGTCCCTACATGGAAAGATGATATTCATAACTCTTGAGAACTGTATCTTTATTAGGGCAATTGGAAGGGGTATGTATATATATAGAGAGAGGGTGTGGGTGTACCTTTGTGGGTTACTTTAATTTGTGACACACAAAAAAAACGTAGGAGCTGAAAAAATTATACTGGGAGAAGAGGGTAGGAGAGACAAAATAGTGCAAATTATATCACATGAAGATGTGCAAAAAAAAACTTAATACATTAGAAGGGAGGAAAGGAGAGGGGTGAACATTGTTTGAACCTTAGTCTCATAGTATTTAGCTCAAAGAGGGTATAAAATACACACTTATTTGAGTATAGAAATTTATCTTACCCTATGAGGCAGCAGGAGGAGAAAGGGAAAAAGCAATAAAGGGCAGGGTGTCTAGAAAGGAGGGTAAAAGGGAGGGAAGAAGTAATAGGGGGAAAAAAATAGAAAAGGGAAGGAGTCTGATAGAAGGGAGGGCAGATTGAGGGAGATGGTGGTAAAAAGCAAATCACTAGTGAGGAGAGAAAGGGTGAAAGGAGAGAGAAAAGTGTAAACAGGTAGAGAAATAGGATGGAGAGAAAGCCAAATTAGTAATCATAACTATGAATGCAAATGAGATGAACTTCTCCATAAAATGGAAGTGCATGACAGAATGGATTAAAAACTAGTATCCTGAAATTTGTTGTTCACAAGAAATATATTTGAAGGAAAGAAATGCAAACAAAATAAAAGTAAAAGGCTACAGCAGAATATATTGTATATCAGCTAAACCTTAAAAGAAAGGGAGGGTAATAATTCTGATCTCAAAGAAAGAAAAATAAAACAAAAATAGATCTAATTAAAGGAGTTAAAGAGCAAATTACATCTTCCTAAAAGGTACCATATACAGTGAGGTAATATCAATAGTAAACGTATATGCATCAAGTGGTATAGCAGGCAAATTTTTAGAGAAAACGTTAAATGAGTTACAAGAAGAAATAGGCAATGAAACTATACTAGTTGGAGACTTCAATCTCCCACTCTCAGAATTAGATAAATGTAAATATGAAATAAACATGAAAGAAGTTAAAGAGATGAATAGAATTTTAGAAAAGTTAGACATCATAGACCTCTGAAGAAAACTGAATGAGAATAGAAAGGAATATATCATTTTTTTTTCTCAGCAGGTCATAGTATCTACACAAAATTTGACCACGTTTTAGAGCATCAGAAACTCACAATCAATTGCAGAAAAGCAGAAATACTACATTCATCATTTTTACATCATGATGCAATAAAAATTTTGTATAATAATGGGCCATGGAAAGTTTGACTAAAAATTAATTGGAAAGTAAATAATCAAATTCTAAAGGTGTCAAACAACAAATCATAGAAACAATAAATAATTTTATCAAAGAGAATGACAATAATGATACAACATAGCAAAACTTACATGATACAAACCAAGCAGTTCTTAGAGAAAATTTGATATATCTAAATGCTTCCAAGAATGAATTAAAGAAAGAGAAGATCAATGAACTGGGCATGCATCTAAAAAAAGCTAGCAAGAGAACAAATTTAAAAGCCCCAATTTAAGTACCAAATCAGAAATTCTGAAAACCAAAGGAGAGATTAATAAAATTGAAATTAAGAAAACTGTTGAATTAATAAATAAAACTAAGATCTGATGATATTTTTAAAAAAACAATAAAATAGATAAATCCTTGGTTAATTTGATTTAAAAGAAAAGAAATATGAAAATTAATGAAGAGGGTGAATTCACAACTAATGAAGAGGAAAATTACAACAATAAAATTAAGAGTTATATTGCACAACTGTATGCCAATAAATGTGACAATCTAAGGAAAATGAACAAATTTTTACAAAAAATATAATTTGCCCAGATTAACAGAAGAGAAGGTAAAATAAACATATTTCAGAAAAAAGAAATAGAATGAGCCATCAAAGAACTCCCTAAAGAAAAACTCTCCAGGCCCATATAGATTTACAAGTGAATTCAACCAAACATTCAAAGAACAATTGATTCCAATACTATATAAACTATTTGAAAAAAAAGTGGAGAAGGCATCATTTCAAAATATTTTTTTTATGATACAGATATGGTGTTATACTTAAACCATGAAGAAAATAACAGAGAAAGACAATTATAAACCAATTTCCCTGATAGATATTGATGCAAAAATTTTAAATAAAATATTAGCAAATTGATTAAAGAAACTCATCATGAGGGTAATACATTTTAACCTGGAGGACTGGTTCAATATTAGGAAAACTATCAGTATAATTGATTATATCAATAACAAATAAAAGCTTTTGACAAAATACAGCATCCATTACTATCAAAAACATGAGCAAGCCTAGGGATACATGGATTTTTTTTTCTTAAAATGATGAATCAGATTTATTGAAAACCATCAGCAAGTATTTTATGTAATGGAGATAAACTAGAACCATTCCCAATAAGAACAGGGATGAAACAAAGATGATCATTATCACCATTGTTATTCAACATTTTAATAGAAATGTTAGCTTTAGCAATAAGAGAAGAAAAATTCATTGAAGGAGTTAGAATATAAAGGGAGGAAACAAAACTGCCATTACTCACAAATAATATAATGGTATACTAAGGAAATCCTGGAGAATTCGTTAAAAAAATTGTTTGAAAGAATTAACAACTTTAGCAAACTCTCAAGATGTAAAATAAACTCAAATAAATCATTAACATTTCTGTATATTACTAACAAAGCCCAGGAGCAAGAAACAGAAAGAGAAATTGCCTTTAAAATAATTGCAGATAATATTGATTATTTTGGAGTCTACCTGCAAGACAAACCCAGTGGCTACTTGAAAAAAAAAATTGCAAAACACGTTTCACAAATATTAAGTTATATCTAAACAACTGGAAAAATATAAATTGTTAATGGGTACACAAAGATAATAAAATAAAACTGACAATTTTACCTAAATTAATTTACTTATTAAATGTCATACCAATAAAATTGTCAAAAAGTTTATAGAATTAGAAAAATAGCAAAACTCACATGGAAGAATAGATGATCAAGAATGTCAAGGGAATCAGTGAAAGCAAATTCGAGGGCTGGTGGCGTACTCATGCCAGATCTAATACTATATCATAAAGCAGCACTCATAAAAACTCTTTAGCACTGCATCACTGATGGGGTGCCTTTGTTTGTAACATTCAGTTTTAACTCCAGTTTGTAAAAATCTCTCTTGTGTTCAGGTACCTGTGTTTGTAAAAGCCTGTGCAATTAAGTTGTAAAATCACACTTCCCCCAACCATAAAGCATTAACTCTGCCTCTTCCCTGAGCAAGCACTCTGCCTAGCTGCAATTATCTCTGCTTGGTACTATAACAAGATATACCTATGAATCCTCCACAAAAGCATTTATAAAACAAACCCTTTAGTTTAGAGAAATGTATACTTCCTTCATTCTAGTGGCCAGCTGCAACCTATGAATCCTTCAGTGCACTATCAGTAAGCTAACTCCTCACATCCTGGATTCCCAATTAGCCTAGTTTCTCAACATATATCTTGTCAAACAGGACACTGATGGGTAACAGACTGGGCACCTCTCAGTCAGAACTGACCTCTGATAGAGTTAGGCCAGATAGAATGGAGGGCAGATTGAGGGAGGTGGTGGTAAAAAGCAAATCACTAGTGAAGAGGGAAAGGGTGAAAGGAGAGAGAAAAGTATAAACAGGTAGAGAAATAGGATGGAGAGAAAGCCAAATTAATAATCATAACTATGAATGCAAATGAGATGAACTTCTCCATAAAATGGAAGTGCATAATAGAATGCATTAAAAACTAGTATCCTGAAATTTGTTGTTTACAAGAAATATATTTGATGGAATACTATTGTGCTCTAAGAAATGGGAAGGAAATGGACTTCATAATTACCTGGAGAGCCTTATA
>CM053580.1:108638151-108660508 GCA_028627135.1 Pseudochirops cupreus
ATAAGAGTGTGGTTGAACCTTTCCCTTTTGCCTTCTTGGTCTTCCACTGCATTGTAACAATTATCCTTTGCCTCTTCTATGACTTATTGATTTTTGATAGCATATATTTATACAATTTCATTTACTCTCAGTCTAAGACATTTTCCAGATCTTTTGATTTATGACTCTTATAATTACCATACATTTAAAAAAGTTCCTTAAATCGTGTGCATGAAACAGAATAAATATTCTTGATTAATGACTATATTTACATATTTTACCTTTAAGGGGATACGAAAAATGTTACAAGTTTTACAATGGATTTATTAGCTCTTGTTCTATGTGATTAAGATAACAAGGTCATATTGGATATACTTTCACCTTTAATGAGGTGCAAAATTAGAACCAAATTTCCTTACATCTCCATTTTCTTACATCTCTCAAGCAAGTGTACAAGCATTTTAGCTATATTTAACTACAGAAAAAGTAAAAGTAGGAAAAATGAGGGAGAGCTGAAATGGTATAAACTCTTGGAAGTACTACAGCAAAAGTTAGTCCTGGTGTTCACTACAACATAAACAAGGGTAGGTTTTGATATTCCTTTGATTCTATCAGCTCTGAAGCTTTATCTTTTCTATCTTGAGTGAGTCTAATTAATCCATTTTACTATCTTGTCCATAACACCTGATCTCTAGTTTTCTTTAAAGCATATGGAAATCATATCTAAGACATGTACTACTTACTGTGTAGACAATGTATGCTGTTGATAGGTCTTTGGGTACACAGTTGATTAAAAAAGTGATTTATTCCCTTGTTCTTTTCAGAGGAAACCCATCTAGAAATATCTATTCCTCAGATATCTTTCTTTTTCACATGGTGTCATTGCCCTAAGCTCTATACAATGTATTATAGAACTTCTTTACTAACATTTCAAAATTTTATAATTTTTGAATTATTTTAGATTTGATATATTCATATGCATACACAAATGCTTATCTATATGTGAGATGTATATGCAAAAACTTGTGCATTTATAGACATGTACATATATGGACACACACATACATATGTATGGAAGAGAATATACATACATACAAGTGTATGAACTATCTCAAATGGTGCAGATGATTAAGAATTTGCCTGTAATTTATTATTTTGCTTGAGGATTTGAGAGACTGAGGCTACCTATACTCACAGAGCTAGTATGAATCAGAAGCAAGACTTGAACTCTGGATTTTCTAGTTCTAAGGCCAATCTTCTTGCCTCTATCCCATGGTGTTTTTCACACACACCCATAGACATGCACACACAGAAACACACATGTATCTATGTGAATGTCTATATGTATATGCATACGCATGTGTATAACATATGCATGTACATGTATACAAATCCATAAAGAGACATATATTCCTTATATATTATATAAGATGTTCCAAAAGTCTTGGTGCAATCTTAAGCTATTAATAGCTTAAAAATTAGTTATTGACTCATATTTATTTTCTTTTTCTGTTTTGGAGGGGGTAAGGTAGCGCAGTTGTGATTAAGTGACTTGCCCAAGGTCACTTGGCTAGTCTTGTGTTAAGTGTCTGAGGCCTGATTTGAATTCAGGTCCTCCTGACTCCAGGGTCAGTGCTCTATACACTGCACCACCTAGCCACCCCTCATATTTATTTTCAAGAGATTAAAAAATAAAGCTACACTTGGGCCTTTTGCCATAGTTACAACAAGTTTGACATTTCTGTTCTACATTTTCTCCTTTGATGAAAATGAGTTACATTCGTCTTTCTTCAGAAGACTACCAAATCTATGCACTGCAGAGGTTATCTCTCTCTTCAATTCCATTCAAGCAGCAAGAACTGCCTGTAGAGTATTTCCTTCACTGTGTATCATAGATATTTTGAAATGGAACTAAAATGTACACTTGCTTCTTTTTTTAACTTCTCTGTTTCTGTTGCCCACATTTTTGAAGTTACAGGTCCAAATTCTTATACACATGATACTAACTTGTGTTGCTCCCCTGGCTACAATCAGTGGCTGTCTTACTTATACAATTTTTCAACCTCATATTTAATTATTTACCATTTTTTTATTAATTCTAAATGCACAGTATCTCTTACATCCAGTTTTAGATTTCCAACTGCCTTTTTGATACTTCAAACTAGATGTTCCATAGACATCTTAAACTCAATATGTACAAAACTGACTTAATTTTATTTCTCCTCAAAGCCTCCCTTCTTCCCTTATTACTTTTAAGAGTACCACAATCCCCAATTACCCAAACTCACAACTATCCTTGACTCCTCATTGTCTCTCATATCTCATATTCATTGCCTTGTCAAAGCCTCTCAATGTTGCTTTCATAATATTTCTCATTTCTCCTAAGACATGCCACCAACATAATGTAAAACTTCATAACTTCACATCTTGACTATTCCTTAGTCTGCTGTTTTTTTCTTCCTGACATAAATGTCTCCCTGTTCCAATTCATCCTCCACATATCTTCCATAGGGATAATAAAGTGATCTTCCTAAAGCACAAGTCTGGCCATGTCATGTCTACTTAATAAATTGTAGTGACTGTCTACTACTCCTATACCAAATATAAAATATTATTTGGCTTTTAATTTTGTGTTCAACCTGTCTCTACACCTCTCCCACCACACTTCCACATTATACTATCTATATTGTCCTCAATTCATTTATAGTGGTTTCCTTGATGTCTCTCAAATAAGAGGCTTTATCTCCTGACTTGCATTTTCACTAGCTATCAGTCCTGCTTTTTCTAGCTTCTTTAAAATTCTTTAGAAGCCTTTCTAAATCCTTGGAAGCTTTTCCCAATCCTCCACCCACCTCCCATTCTAGCAACTTCCTTATGTTGAGTATTTTTAATTTATCCTGTTTAGAACTTTTTTGTGCCAATGAATGCTTTGGATACTATCAACTTCATTAGTATGTGAGCTCCTTGAGGCTATCCTTAGCCTTTCCTTTTTATATCCAGAATTTAGCACAATGTCTGGAATATAGTAGATTCTTAATACACATTTATTGACTGGCTGTCTTCTTTGAACTCACAATGCTACCACTCGACTTGAAGAACTCATCACTTTTTTCTTGAAATTTCAAAATACTCCTTTACTTATCTGAGTGCAGCCAATCTCTCCTGGCTTAAATACATATTATACACATTCACCAATTTGATATTCTGAAGATTTGAGTCTCAAAATATCATTTCCGTTAAGCTCAAGAAGTTTGAATGGTTCCTTTTGCCCCTACAGTAAAATACAAATGCCTCTGTTTAACGTATAAAACCCATAATAGTCTAACTACAGCATTTCTTTCCATATACATTTCACATTTTCCCCATGATACATTTTATATACCAGCCAATCTAGGCTAATTACTATTCCCTTAGAGGCATTAGAGTGGCATAGTGGGAAGTGTGGTGAACGTGGAATTGGAAAGATATCATCCTGATTGGGTCACGTAATCTCTGTCTGCTTCAGTTTCTTCACCTGTAAAGGAATAATAACAGCACCTACCTGTTACTGTTGTTATGAAAATCATGAGATAATATTTTAAGGTGTATAACATTGTATCTGGCACATTATACACACTTAATAAATGTTCCCATTCCCTTTTCCCTATTAGGACAGTCTGTCTCCTACCTGTATGTATGTACTTGCAAATTATGGTGGGGATACACAACCATCTAACATTCATCACCTTAAAACTCCTAGTTTCCTTTAAGGGTTATTTCAAGTTTCATCTTCTACATGACATCTTGCCTAATCTCATCTCTCTCAAATTAGGAACATTTCTTCTACCTACCAAAGTTACTTTTTTGGGGGGGGTGGGGGTGGGGTGGGTATATGAATTGCACTCATCTGGCTTTGTTCATCATATGCAACTAATTTTTGAGAGCTTCCAAAATTGGTCACTAGGAAATTTGGTCCCTAAAATTGCCCAAACCAGACACTGAATTGTGAGATTGCAATCAACAGAATAAGTAAAGAGAGGGGAAAAAATATTCAGCTACAGTAAATTAATCATAAAATGTGTCACCTTCTCCCTCCTCTGCTACTTATTCCCTTTCTTCCCCTCCTCTCCTTTTTTCTTCCTCTTCCACCACCTGTCATTTTCCCTCTCACTACATAACCAATATGAAGACTCAAACTATGTAAACAGAATTTAATATTAGAATTAAATAAAACTTATAATTGAGTTATTCTGACAATTAAATATATAATTGTTATTATACTATTTTACTACTATGCACAAAAGTTCTTAAAGGTTGCATAAATGAAAATAATAACTATTTTAGGATAGTCAACTATACATTTCTGAGTTGACCTGGAATGGAAGAAAATGGGGTGAGAAAGGTGGTAGGAAGAGAAAGGTAGAAAATTAAAATCATATTGTAGGGAGAAATTTATTTTTGTATTTTTCCTAAACATCTCACCTCGCTATTCTCCTAATGCACTTCTTTGACTTCTCTGAATGCACTTATTTTGTATTTGTTTGACTTCCTTACCATGCTATTAGCAAACTCATTGTAGGGAAATCTCATCTTCTCACAAGATGCAATCAAACTTGTCACACATGCCTCATCATTGTACTCTGCCACTCTGATTGAAGGGTGAAATCATAAGCTCCTCCATTTAAGGAGGGGAACAAGAGCGGCATCTCCTCAGACATCATCTCATTTTTTTGCCCAGATGCACTTATTTTGGACTTCTTTGATTTCTTCACCATGCCCATGCTCCTACTTCCATGCTTCCCTCCTCCCTCTATTGCTTTTTAAATTACTTTTATGTATCATTTCTCTTGCCCCATTAGCTTATAAGCACCTTGACCTTGCTCTTCTTACTTTTCCAAATGTTTATTCCCAGCTCTCAGCAAAGAATCTGATACTTATTAAATATTTACTGAATATTGACTACTGGTTTTCTTCTTCCTTTCCTACTAGGCATAATCTTAGGGAATGTGCTATTTTGCCTTCTGCCGAATAAGCTTTAGAACAATAATTTCAACTCTATTTCTCAAAACACAAGTGAAAGGCACTTCAAAAAGCAGAGAGTGGCCAGAAATATATTATGAGTAAAGACATAGCTAGTTATTTTGACACTTGGCAAGAAGAGTAAGTATATGTGGCACAGGTGGAGAAAGACTGCTACTGGGGAGGCTACCACAAGAAAAGAGGAAAAAAGTAAACCCCTCCAAAATGGAAAGGCTTTAGGATCCCACAGAGGCTGATGTGATGATTTTCACTTTCGTTGTGAAAATAATGGAATAATAAAGGCCTAGGTTAGAAGCCTTGGATGTACCAAAGGACAAACAACAGTTTCAGAGTGAAGCCAAGAGAGACTGTAATTCCAGTGGTTGGTCAGGAATAGGATGGCAGAGGTAGTGTCACTCTCTGAAGATGTCAATGACTTTGGGTCTAAATTTTGGTCACTGTATTCTAGTTATACTACTTATTGTGGGTTCTATTTTATCTAATACTGTGAAAAGAAAGGATAAAATACAGTTGTCTCAAGGAAATCAATTCTGGTTTTAATCAAAGGCTTTATAGAGAAATTGTATATTCTTCCTACCCATTTATAGAACTATAATTGAGATTTTTAAAAGTGGAATGAAGATGACTATCATTTCAGACGATGAACAAAGAAGAAAGAATATTATGAGTGAGAGATTCTCATCTACCTGTACCCCTATTGCACTATCTGATAACTTCCTATTTTTTTCAGTTTCTTTTGCAAACTAAGTGCCTAATTCTACTCTTCCTGTACTACTGGACTGCAAATAATGTCAGTGTCCTCTAAGTGTCTCACTTTTAAAAGTGGGGATGCTTGTCTTTGGCAGCCTTGTGGAGTAGGGATCTTGTTATAGCATAGATTTATCTCTGACATAGAAAGTGCTGCATAGACCCCAGCTCATACTACAGTGAAGCTTGAGGCAACTACAATTACTGTGTCTCAACAATTCTATATGTTCTTACATATCTAACTCAAAATTATGCCAATCCAAACTAATGGCAAATTTTTTACACATGACTGATTATTTCTTCCATTGTTGGAATACGTTAAGAAATTAAACTTTGCCAGTGACATTGCTTTTCCTTTATCTGTTGAGAAGATACCTTCTTGTGGCCTGTCTTTCCAAAAATTAATGCCTTCATTCAGGTATCAAAATTTTTTCATACTTAGCATAGTCTTGATAAATACTTATCACCCCCATGGTCTCCAAAAAAGAAAATCAAGTGGTGAGTGTAGCTGCATTTAAATAGGGTGATTTTCAGATGACAGAAAACAAAGTGTTACCGGTTAGCTTGTTGAGTATTTACAGCTGAAGGGACTCTGTCAGACAACGAGGTCTGACTGCAGAGTCTTTGAAAAACATAGGTAACCCATATACCATGAAGAAACTTTGGGTTAAGATTAGTAAACAAATCAAAGAAAAAAAGGAACATAACTTGTCCCATATCCATTAAAGAACAATATAAGAGAAGAAATGAATGAGAGGTAGAAATAATGTATATCATAGCTATTTTGGTCAGAACAAAGGCCTAGAAATTAAATGAATGCCTATCATTGGGGATAGATGAACAAATTATGATATACAAATGCAATGGAATAAATACTATTGTATTTGAGAAATAACGAGAGGGATAGCTTTAAAGAAATTTGGGAAGGATTGTATGACTTCATGAAGATTAAAGTGAGAACAGCCAGAAGAGATTATTTTATAACAACATTGTAAAAAGAAAAACTTTTCAATACTTAAGCACTGTGTTTAAGCAATGACAACTATTAATAAAGAGGCCCAAAGATGAAAAAATCTACCCACTTCTTAATAGAGAATAAACGAAACAAATAGTATTAGTCATGCATTTTTACATGTAGACAACATGGAAATTTGTTTTTTCCTTGACCAAATATATTGGTTTAAATGTTTTCTTTTTTTTCTTAATTGGACGAAGTGGTTGGTGGCACTGAGACAAAAATGATGTTTATTAAAAATTAAAATAATATATTTTAAAAGAAAAAGAAAACATAAAAATAAAAAAAAATACTGTTAAGATAATGTTATACTCAACCATGCTAAAGAGAGGGATGGAATTTAAATTTCTCCATTTTTTAGATATGTAGTAATAATTTCCAATTTAATAGGTATTAGTTAACACTGAAGTTTTCTCTTTTGATTCTGAAATACATCATAGTAAAGAGACAACTGGACCTAGACTTGAATTTTTCTGTCTTATAACGCCTTGGAGCAATCACTACCCTTTAAGGAGCCTTTTTTTTTTTTGGAAGTCACTTTGATGAAAGATTATATACATAACTATAGATGTGCTAAAAAGACCTATACATCATTCCATTTTAAATAGCATTTGAAATAAATTGAATTTACTCATTTAATTTCAGTGATAGGGATTGAATATTAGATTTCATCTCTGTAGAGAACTCCTAGGTGAAGAAACATTCTGTGACAACAGAAGTTGGTATTTTTTCTGTCACTTAAATAAGTAGTGAGTTGATAAAAGGATTGAGTTGTTCAATGACTTGCATACTCAAAGTCATTATAATGAAAAGGACTTAAATGTCTGTAATCTTGTCTTTGAAGACAATTTTATATTCACTACTGGCATTGCTTGTCAATATATTAATACAGTTTTAAAAATATCCAATTTCAATAGTATTTTTACCTTTTAAGTTGAATCACTTTCAGTTTAAAAAAAAAGAGATTGAGTTTACCACCTATAAAATTATAAACAGGAGACTGTGGAAATACATAAAATGCATATGTACCTATGTACATATATGTGTGTATATGTATATATGTGGTTCCATGAACATAGTCTGGGGTAGCACTGGCTATTTTTACTATCATCCATTGCTACTGTTGTACAAGACACAGACACTCTGTCTCTCGATTTCTCTCTGTCTTCCTCCTCCCAGCCTCATATGCTTTACCTTATACCCCTCCCCACCCCAGAATCATCATGATATCACTAAGTTTCTCTTTATAGAGAACAGCTTATCTCAGCATCTCCTGATTCCCTGGATCATATGAATTTAACTTAGTTGATTGAAGATCAAATTTCATTCTTTTACCCCAGGTATATTCTGTGTCTAAGGAGGCCGAAATTGTTCATTATGACTTTGGAATCTTTTAAAAATAAATTCAACAAAATTCTGAAACTAAACTGAAACTAAAACTGAAACAGTGACCCTATCTGAAAGTCTTCCATTTTTAAATCTGCTTAAGTAAAATCAAGTTTGGAAAATACATCTTCAGGGAAAGCAACATGAAGATTGTTAAATACAGTGCTACAAAATCAAATAAAAATGTTTTTTGAATGAATGGATGTTTTAAGATTAGTGATCTATGAATCACTTCCTTAAAGTCAGTAATGAAGTATTTCTTTAGTTAATTATAATTTTAGAAAATTAAATGAAAGAGCCTTTTAATCTGGATATTTTAGGTAAAACATTTTTGTCATTCTAGATTTTCTCAGTAATCTTCCACTTCATGTTATATTTTTTAAAAAAAATGTGTTCCGCATTATGTGACAAGGTGTAATATTTAAATATCTATTTCTATCTATTTATCATAAGTATTGATTTCCCTCCTGAAATACTAAATCTAGAGTTATGCATCTATCAATATACAGCATACAACAATTTTTAATTTTTGGTGCAGACTTAATTTCCACTGTAATTTGCTCAAATTCTTTTATTAAGTATCAGAATTATGGAATATCAGAAATCATCTTATCTAACTACAAATTGACAAAGAAAACCCTCCAAAACATTCCCAACAAGTGTGACATTCACCTTTTTTTGAAAATAAATCTACTACATTCCCAAGGAGTCTATTCTAATTTGGATAGTTCTAACTATTAAAACATTTTATTTTTTGTTTACTCTATATATCAGTCTTGTGTCTGATTCTCTGTAACAGTTACATTTGCCTAATTCAAGACTTTGAAGTCAAACAGAATAAATTTAGGCCATGATCTTTTTTTCTAATTTTGTTATTATGGTGACACACTAGTTTTCCATGGCCTTTCATAGAATACTGACAATGCTTCAGCAGTCACATCTGTGATTACATTTAGTACATCTGGATATAATTCATCTGTTCAGGCTTGGAGACATGAATTCACTTAGGGAATCTAAATGTTCTCTTAGGACCTTTTTCTATCACCCTTTCTTAAGATCTTCAGATTATATTGTGGCTCGCAGTCAATTTAATTTGCAAATCACTGGTAAAAATAATATTTGCATTATATGTAAATATTGACCATATAGTTATCCTTTCCTCCAACCGATGACCATTGCAGAAATGTCAGACTGTTACATCTTTATAAATGTAATAAAATCTCATTAATTCAGACCACACAATTTAGAACAATTGAAATGCAGACATAGCTAGTCTTAAGTTTACTATAAGAATGTTCATTAAGAAAGAGATTACTTTATAAATTAAATTAATATAAATAGAGTGATTTGGAGGTTAACTCCACTTCAGAAAACAAATTGTTTTCAAGCATCCTGAAAAGCTCCTTGTTAGAAGCAAATATTTTCTAGTGAACAATCAACATGCTCACTATGTCTAATTTTTAATTTTCTTTAAAAATGTAGAAGGATTTTATATAACAATCTACTTTAACTTATGCTATTCATTTGAAATGATTAAAACAGCACATTTTTTTTTAATCAGCTACAGGAATAGTTCACTAATTTAAAACACATCAATTACCACAATATTTTAATTCCCAGTTAATTAAATTTTAGTATAATGATATTAGTGATAATGACTATCTCTCACAATTTTGGTAAAAATATAGTTTATTTATTCTAAAAGGCATCAATGTTTAAAAATCTCCAGAAATGTATTGAAGTGAGTTAGATATGCAGATGATGATATAAAGCTCTGCATAGACCATTTGATTGTGGTATAAAGAAGACTGATATTTAAAAAATGCCAAAACTATATAACATTTGAAAAGTAACCTTCCTTTTACTTCTATGCTCAGCACATTCCCTTCCCCCATCCCTTGCTTAATATCTCATGTTGCATCAATGGCCTGGGCATAAATAACATCACAATAATATCAGTTCCAATTTAGCTGGAAGTTCCTTTGACATGAAAGGCATTCTCTCCACAGCTCTATTTTCAAACATGCTGCTTTAAATGGGAAAGTCACTGCAACATTGGAAGGAAATGACTGACAGAAGGCATTGTTTCGTCCTTTCTTCAACACAGTTGGCATGAGGATTGGAGTTAAAAAGGAGCTTTTGTAAGTAATAGGTTGAATACTGTGAAGAAGGAATCTATGCAGCCTCTAAGTTCTCTGAAGGGGGTTTATTTCTGTTCCACAAGCTCTGCCCTTTTGAAAAACTAAAATACTTTCAACAAAGAAAATGATTACCAACACTTGTATAATTCACTATGGATGAACTGTGTGCTATATGGTGAGATAAAGGTCAGTTTTGACTATCAGCAAAACCTACTGGAGTTAGCAGATCAAAGAGCAATCACTGCTGAAGGAAGGCAACATGTGCATGGAAAAGTCCATCACTACTATATGAAATAAGGGCACTCCAAAACAACAAAGCATATAACACTTACTAGGTATAACCCACCTGTTGATTACCCTCCTGCCGAAATTCCTAGAAATGGAGATTGAAGTATGTCTTTGACTTTAGGACTTTCTCTCTGACCTAGTGCATCAAAAAAGACCTACTTCACCTTAGTGATTTTGAAGAAGCAGTACTTGAGCCCTCTTTGTGTGCTGCCATTCTTTAGAGGGCCGTCCTTTGACATTTTCTTTTAAGGGAGTTCTTAGCCATGGGATTTAGTTTAAATGTCATATCTATATTTTCTTCAGGCACATGAAAACCTAGAGATATAGATGAGTTTTTAAATAAAAATAAATTCTTTTTTTCTAATATTCTTTCTAATTTTTTTTAAAAGCTTATTTTTCTCCATTTTAGATCTGTTTGGGGGCATCACTGATATTTGCATTAAAAATAACAACAAAAAATGATTCTCATTTTACACAGAACCTTTGTACATAAACACAAGGGATACCCAGACACAAGAAATGTTAGATTATATTTAATATTAAAAATATTATAGTATTGTACTAACATGTTAGAGGCTAAGTTTTATTGATTATATAGAGGAGAGCCATCTTCAAATTTACATTGGAGTGGAATAATTTTTCTCCTTAATCTGTAATAAGAGACAATTTTCATACTCTATGAGATACTACAATGTGTGAATCAGAAAGTGAAAACTGGGTATATTGAAATTAATGTTATTAGCCACTTTTTTCACTGAGGAAAAGTAAGCGTATAACAGAAAAAAAAATTTCTTGTTCTATACAATGGGATTGGTTCTATAGTTCCCTGAAAAAAAATGTCACAAGTACTAGATTATCAATGTAGGTCACTAAGTGTGACTTGAGTTTCCATATTCTTCAAAAATGAAGCCTGATGTGAGATGAAAGGAGAGGATAACTCCACTATGTCTTTAGATATTGAAGCACATCCTTGTATTATTTCTTTACCTAGAACAGGAGAAAACAGTGTGTAGAAGAAAGAAAATGTTACAATTGGATTCAAAAAGATCTCAGTCAGATTCTGACCCAAGGTGACTAAGGGCAAGTGTGTGTGTCTGTGTGTGCACATTTGTCTGTGTGTCAATATGTATATACATATTGACACACAGACACATAAATACATGCACACACATATATATATATATAATATCTCAATATCCTTATCTATAAGATAGGGATAATCATTATACTGCCTCCTTCTTTGGGTTATTGTGAAGATCAGATTGAATAATGGCTACAAAGAATTTTGTAAGCTTTCAGCACAATATAAATGTAGGGCACTACTAGCATCATTGATTCCCTTATTCCCTTTTCTTCCCAAGATTCCCTTTTCTCATTCACCACCTATCCTAGTCATACTTAAGGAGAATTATAGCTTCTGTTACTTTTTATTAGATAGAGAAAGAAAAGGCACCTGTTGCCATGATATTCAGCCTACTGACTTTAAAGGCATGAAAGAGCACAACAATAAAGTATAATCATGATATCTAAGAATAGAATGTGGCTTATTATAGGATTTACCACCAATAAGAAAGAGATTGAATGCCAAATAGCAAGGGCCTCTTATGATCATTCAGTTGGTACATATATTTTTATAATAAGTGAAAGTGGACATCTTGAAACTTTTTTTTTCTTAGTTAACACATTTTTCTTAATTCAGAGTTCTTACAATATGTAAGTATTCCTGATTATGTTTTTAATCTTTAGATGTTTCATTAATCCTCAATTAAAATTCTGAAATGTAGAGAAAAAAGTGTGACAAACTTCATCTATTATACTAATTTGCTAGTTGTGAGGAAAAAAAAAAATGACACTTCCACAATCTGATTGGATATTAAAACTCAGTCTGTTATGTATGCTATTAAATTAAATAAAAGGAATTTGTAGACCCAGTTTGCTTTTGGTTGTATCCTGAATATGATGGTAATTACTTGAGCCTGCAACTTAAACTCTGTGTATCTCTATTTACTTACCTATGATGCATATTTTAAAAGATCTATTATCTCACTATCTTGGTGTTCCTTCCAACAATATAGATTACTATAAACTCGTGATTTCTGTTTTAATTCTCACATAAATTCTCTATTTGGGTCCTGCCCAGTATATAGGGAAGTGTTCTTATAATTTTCTTGATATTGCATGAAAAGTAATGGTGCATGTGGAATATATAATTTTATATCTATAATGTGATAAATTCTATGCCCACATATTACTTGTCAGAGTAAAATGAGAGAGAAATCACGACAAACAAAAACATCATTACGATTTAATTCTAAATTTTACCAATATTAAAAATTTTGCTAATGTTTTTCAATATTTATACAAAGGTTGAAATTTTAATGAAATCAAGGACTGATTACCTTAGATTCATAAAAAAAAAATATGCCTACTTATAAGAAAATGGTTCCTCTCTATACTTTGGAGGTGAGATATCTTTATTAATATATAAAATTTATTACACATAATTAAAACATTACTTTAACTGTAGAAGCATAGGACACAAAAGAAAAATCAATTTCCCAAAATAAAAACACATGGCTTTCTATTTCCAATCAATTTGTTCAAACTCTCAATGTCCAATTTCAGTACTTATATAGAACACATTTAGGTTGTCCATTCAAGTAAATAACATAGTGTAGAAAATATGCAAATTTTGTGTAATTTATTTATAATTTTAGGTTTTGGGATTTGTTTTCCCATTGTGGATAATGAGACCGAGGACCTTTAAGTAATAATGCATTTCATTAAACAGGCCAACCAATTTTCCATTGTGTGATACGATCAACACAGAGACAGTTACAGATAGGAGCAACAGCTAGGCTTCATCATTTACAGACACTGTTACTTTGAACTGGGTGATATGATCTGTATTTTCCATGACAGCAGTGCTCAATTTTTGTGAGCATATGTCTACATCTTTTATACATCACTAATAATGATCAGAGGATCATCAAATAAGTATATGTCTATCATTATGTCTTTCAAGGAATCATAATTTTAGGATTTATATAAGTGGTCCCTTTTTTAAAAAAAAATGCTTTTAAGATAGTATTTTGCTCTATTCAATCAAAAGCATTTCTATAGCCAGCAAATAATATATGTGATTAAGTCATTGTTCAGCTTTTAAATAATAATTACCATCAGAGGTTGTGTAACTTTAAGTTTTATTAAAGCATAGTCTCTGAACAAAATTAAACTAAGGATCACCCAAAAGACAAAGGAGACGTGCACTATGAGTATGCCAGACTGGAACCTATTGCAAACAAATAGTTATAAGGAAGAAGCCCAGTAAAGGATATATTCAAAGAAATTTATGGAGGTAGGGGAGTCAGGTAGATGGAATCATCATGTGACAAGATGGAGGATTAATACTTGGAGAAATTGTGTTCTTTATTGGTTTTCTTTCAAACAATAAGAGGAAGTGAGGAAGACCTCTTGTCTATTGAATGTATAATACAGATTTAACTATCTATGGACAAGGACAAGAAAATAACGTAATCTGCATCACTGGAGAGAATAAATAGAACTCTGAGGTCACAGATTCATGTGAGCATATAAGTATTTAATGTCATAATTAGATGCAACTAATTTAAGATAGAATAACTAAGAATGCCAGTGGGTAGAGTGCCAGACCTGGAGTCAGGAAGACTAATCTTCCTGATTCTTAATATGGCCTCAGAGACTTAAAAGCAGTAGGACCCTGGCCAGTCTCTTAACCCAGTTTTTCTCAGTTTCTCATCTGTAAAATGAGTGAGAGAATGAAATGGCAAACATTTCTAATATCTTCAAAAAGAAAACCCCAAGTGGAGTCATGAGTAGTTAGACATGACTGAAATGACTAAAAGAGAGAGAGAGAGAGAGAGAGAGAGAGAGAGAGAGAGAGAGAGAGAGATGTCATAACAAATGGCACATTAGACTTCTTATCAGACATACCTAAATTCAAATCCTGATTTTAATATTTAATTTCTATGTGGCTTTTGGTAAATTGCTTACTTTATCTCTATCAGTCTAAATCTCATTATCTATAAAATGAATATTGGGTTATTGTTTGGATCACAGGAGATAATACATTCAAAATACTTAACACTCTATAAATTATATTTATTGTCATTATTAACTATACATTTCTCATAGCCCCCCCCATGCTCTTTAAGGAAACACTTTAAAACTCAACTAAATTTTGTGAATCACTTACAAAAATTGTTATTAAACAATATGAATTACCTCAACTACACACTTTATTTCATCTATACTCACATAGTATTATTTTTTTTTTTTAGCATTTTTGCTTGGAAATTAACATTCATTTCATAGGCATTTTGCTTATTAGGTACAGAATAAGTTAATTAGGCATATTAATCTTTCATATCTAGAGTGTAGACAGAAACACACAGACTTCTCACACTTCTCTAGATTTGATAATAAAGTAAAAAATGCTTTCCTAGAACATTTTACTACTCACATGTTTTGTTTTTCTGCTTCAAAACAGTGACAACAGCTGCCAACATATTCCTCCAGGACTTTAAAAATATCAATCAGTTTCACACTTCAAGGCATAGATAAGAATAAAGCAATTTCTCCCAGAAAAAACATTTCCCTCATTATCCCCACTATTCTCCTACAATGTAATTCTTCCAGTAGGACATTCCTTCCTTCAGAAGTAATTTGTGTTTTGTCAGTTTCATATAACACAAAAGGTTAAATTGTGGAACTGTATTCAAAAGGCTTGGATTATGGATACTGGCTGATATGGACAGAGGAAAATAAAGTTAACATTCTTATCCTGCTCTTTTTTTTCCCACTTTTTCTTTTCATCTGTTCTTTCCTGCTCAACTCCCCTTAACTATCAACACCGAGCTTGGTCATCAAGTTAATATTTAAGTGTAAAAATAAAACAATATTTTGTGGCTAAAAGAGATATCCTGGTGAAATTTCTAATGTAATAGTAGTTAAGCTCTAAATTAATTAGAGAAGATAAGGAGATCTTAAATATATTTATATTGTCATTCTGTCTTTTTTCTACTTCCTGTTTTTCAGTCTGTTTCTGTTTATTTTACATTTGACATTTGTATTATAACAATTTAACATATTTCTTTCTATTCTTCATAGCAGGATAATGTCAGGACACGATCATTTAAAAAATATCATCAGAGGAAATGTGGGAGAATACATTTATGGTACTTTGGAGAAATGTGTGAATTATACTGTGCAATAAGATAATTGCACCTTTACTATGTAATACATAGATATAAAAATCAACTCTTTACATATTATACTGATTTTTTATAAAAGATAAAGAATATTATATCCATTTAAATGCATATTCAATTTTACTCATTGTTTCATGTTGTTCTGAAAGGATTTGCAAAGAGAAAATCTTAAAATTTTATTTCCTTTAACTCATCTTTGCAAGGTAATTAAATGTGTAGACAACATTCACTTACATATTTTGATTAATGTTTATTTAAGTTTAGGGTTTTTGCTAATTGCTTTTATTTATACTTAATAATTTTATATGCTTAATCTTCAGCACATATTTTCAGTAACGATTTTAAGATAAGAAATAAAAAAATAATTCCAAGCTATCTCCTGTGTCACCATATTAGCAGGTCTTATAATTCTTTCTTTGCTTAAAAAAAAAAAAAGACTCCAACAAGGAGAAAAATAGCAAACATTTCCTGCAACTACATATTTTCATGATTATGTGAGAGTATTTCTTCAAAAATAAGCATAGAGTTCTTTTTCTTTTGTTACAAAAAGATATTCTACTCTAATTCAGATTTTCCTCAAAAAAATCTTAATGGAAATAACAGAATTATTTTATCAACTTTATAACTGGGATGTTCACAAGCCATATCTAATAGTCAATCTTGGGAATAATTACTGGTAATGGGTATCCAAGGGAAATAATTGTCTGGCACTGTGAATTAGGAGTGCCACAGGTGGTGTTAATCACTTGGAATGTATTGGAGTAGAACAGTGCCAGCACACAAGCCTGCTTAAGCTTGATTTGTGGATTCAATGCTTCTGGATGCTTCAGATATAAAATGATTGCCTTCTAACAATGATCTGCATTGAAATTTTCTGAATGATATGCAATAATGTAGGTGGGATTGAAAAATTCAGATTCAACATCAGCTTTTTAGTGTATAACAAGGGAAGTTTTCAAATGGGAAAAAGGAAAAGAATGGATGATAGAATGAAGAGCTCTCACTTCCTAATCAACATGTTTTGAGGAAAAAGGTCAGTAGAGATGCTGGTGACTCAACTTGATTTATCAGGGCATTGAAATAAAATTGTTTTGAATCTTCCATTAATTGGCCACTTTATTGATAACATTTAAAAATATTTCCTATGTGTAATGAATACCCAATGGTATCAATTAAGTAATATGTTAAATATCACTTTGATTCATCATCACATTAGTAGAAAAAATTGTGACATATCAATAAGTAAGTACAGAACTGAGATGCATACTCAATATGCTGAACAATTCAGAAAATATTAAGTAGTGTATCTTAGAAATAGAGTAATACTTGTATTTCATCAAAGACAGTAAGCCTGGAGACACAAATGAGAAGTGAATAAGATTATTAATAAGATCATATTTCTTGATTTGATTATTAATTCAACCTTTCATAAATTGATTTTTCTCTCATCCTTCTAGAAATACAACAATTCAAAATAAGAAATATTCGATACAGTTTGAAATGAATTTAATCCCTATGAGTTTCAGTCAGAGCACATTGAAATTTTAAAGTAAAGCACTCATTTGATTGCTGCAATTTTATTTTAGAAACTTTGCATAATATATTTTAAACTAACAACATAAACTTTCTAAATGTTTGCAGCAACAGAGGGCCTAAGAAAGGGGGAGAAAAGAAATGGCTTTTCTAGAATATATTACTTATCATTGTGTTGGATTGTACTTAATTTTGCCAAAATGGATGGTCAAATACATCAAACCAAAACAAAAATATATTTTACAGATTTGAGATATTTCAATTGCCTTTTTAGGACTAAATAAATAAGCAAAAATAAAGTTTAGGAATTTTTTTTTACCAAAAGAAAAGGTAAAGAATACCATTTCTAGGTATATTAAGAAGAGCCAGAGAAGCTAGTCCTATTTCCTATGTAGAAAACCCTTTTATATAGAAAGTGCCTTCATATTGTCTTTTTTTGAGGAGGAAACCAAGGTAAGTGGCTTGCTTAGTCAAACAACTAATAAGTGTCTGAGACAGATTTGAACTCAGGAAGATGTCTTCCAACCCCATCCACTGTGCCACCAAGATGTTTAGGTTTACACAAACTAATTAGTTCAAGAGCATTCAAAGTGATTTCCTACTACATTCATCTTAGGCCACTCTGTGGTGTTCCTTTACTTTTTTTTTCAGTTCATTATTACACATGGCACTAGTTACTTCTCTAGGGGCTGTGTGAATGAAATGTCCTTCAACACATGCTTTGTGCCTCTCTCTGAGTCTGAAAGAAAAGCTATTCTTCATTTGCTCTGCATGAGAATTTACTGGTAATGGGAAGGGAAGTTGAGGAAAAATCAAGGAAGAATAGAAAAGAAAAAGGTGGAAAAAGAGAAAGGAGAGGGAAAAGGAAAAGATATAAAATTTGTTAAGCATCTTCTCTTGTAGGCAATATCTACCTAACTGAGCTGACTGCTGTGGTCATATTAATTCTCATCCTTATTACAAATAAAATTGGAAATGACCGTGGAAGAATTAGAAATGTGTTGGTCTTGTTCTTTTTATCTGAAGTAAATAGGCATGGTCTTTAGTTCTAAAATGTAACTAAGCTTCCTAATGTGGCATCATATTGGACACAATACAAAATTTTCTCAAAACTGTTGGTGAATCTGTATCAGTAAAACTAGTTTTTGAAAATAACCTACCACTAAGATCACATGGTACATTACATGTAGCTTACTTTTCTCCCACAATGCTACCTTAAAAATAACAGTAGAAACGTTGAATATATGTTTTAATGCACTAAACATGTTTTTCAAATGTATGTCTATTTTCATGTATGCATGCAAAGGAATATTTATATCTTATGCTATATTACTTGTGGTATGATGTATTGGAAAGGAATTATTAAATGACTTAAAAGTTTTATGTTCTATTCTCTCCATTATTCACCATCTGACCTTGGGAAAGTCAATTAACCACTCTGACCTTCATTTTCTCTATCTGTGGAATGGGAATGATAATAACCTAACTTAGAATGTTGTTGTGAATCTAACTTGAAATGAACATTAAGACAGGAATGTGAAAATAATAAAGCTTAATGTATATTTAGCATATTATCATCTCATTCTTTTCATTTTTCAGTCACAGATATTGAGCTTAAAAGGAACAAATACCACATCTAGTCCAATGTAATGATACTGGGATTTGAAGATCTTCCATGCCCCTTGAACTTGCAGATGTAGCAGGAAGGGGTGGAGCAAGATAATGCCGGAACCAAGCTAGCCTCCATGCAGTGCTGACTGGAAGCAGCAGCAGAGGCAGCCGCTGCAGTTGCGGCACAAACTCCTTTTCCTTTGAGCTGGCCAGAATCTCTGCTAAGGACTCCTGTTGTGGACTGCCTGAGACAGTAACTGCAGGCGGGGCAGAGCTGCTGGGAGCAAGCTACCTGGATGCTGAACAGTTGCATGAGTGAGGAAAGGAGGATCTTTACCTGAGGTAACCTGTCCTGTTTTGAAGGCTTGAGAATGTGGGTGTTTACTCCTTTAACTACATGCGCCAACTTCATAACTACTATGTTGGCTTTGCCTTTCTGGTTTAGGCACTCAGTTTTCTGGTATTTTAATAAATGCTCCAGCTATATTTCTTATGTAGAGAGCCTGTTACATTTTGTGATTAATAACCGTATCAGCATACTTATAGTTACTGTAGGCATTGTGAATGCTGCATTGCTGATACATCCAACCAACTCATTTAACAAATAAATAACCAAGGAAGGACTTGTCTAAGGTAATACAGAATATAAGTTTCAGAATTAAGATTAGAAAAGGTCTAAGGACAACTTGCTTCCATATATTTTTCTCTTTAATAGTCCAGATTATTGCACATATGTATAGGGGATCAGTTTCCTTCCTTACTTCCTTACTTCTCCTTTCTTTTATCATTCTTTCCTTCTTTCTTTTTCTTCCTTCCTTCCTTCCTTCCTTTACTTTTTTTCTTTCTATCTTTCTAAAAGTTGTGAGACATAAACTCATGTTTGGGCTAACTCTAAAAGCACACAAGATGATAAGGATGATGCATACTTCACCTGATTCCTTATAGATTTTTTCCTTCCATTTCTTCACTAAACTTAAATATTGTCTTTAAAAAAATTCTAAATAAATGGATGAGTTTCTGTACTGTTTATTGCTGAATTCTGAAGAATATTTTGGTATTGTATTTATTGGAGATTTGAGGTATTTCTTTAAATTAGCAAATTTTGACATGAATCTGACTCCTTGTTATATTTAACAAATCAGTGTCTAATGATTCACTTGGATATTCCTCTATGAAGTAATTTCTTTTTATTGAACTTTGATAATAATAATTTTTATAATTATTAATTGAGTCAATATAATATAGTACCGTAGGGGCAATATTTGTAGTAAGAACTGAGTTCAAATGTGACTGATACTATCCAGAGCAGTTGGCCAGTCTCTGAGATGCAAGCAGCTCTCTGTATGGAAGCACATTAGCGGAAAGGGTTTCCACACCAATGAAAGCACAGGAAGTTGACAGAATTATTCCCTAGTTATGACAGTTGAATTTATGAATATCTACTTCTCCTCACTACAATAGCCATCCACAGGCACTTGTAGAAGCTATCATCTGTGGACAAGGGCTCTGTGATGATTAAAATAACTTGTTAGATATATTGAAGCTTCTCTTTTTTTTTTAAAGGGGAGCAGGGTAACAGGAATATACAGCAACCAATCAATTAGAAGAATTTCTGAGGCTCTGAGCTTCTTGACATACAAGTGATCATTTAAGAGTGAATTCTGGCCAAATTTAGATGCCTGTAGCTGCCAGAAACCACAGAACTAGCCTTGAGGAGACACAGAAAAGTTGCAGATAGGAGTACTTGCTTGGGAGTTTCTGAAGATCATATTTCCTGGCTTATTATAACTACATACAACCCCTTGCCCTTAACCCATGGCTTTTTCTTTGGAAGCCTCTAGAAACCATATAATCTCACATGATCCCACTTCCCTTTTAGCAGCTGAGATCCCTCTACCTCTCTACTTCAGTTGTGTAAATTTCTCAGACAATAAATATTTTTATGATTAATGACCATATCCTGTTTCATTTCAGGTCCCTTTCTAAACCTGAGGGAATATTGGGGCCAAGTATCCTTGATTAACATACCCATTAGCTGGGGTTTAATGCTGTGTTGTGGCAGAACTATCTCAAAAATTCAGTCAGACCAACTGTAATCCAAGTACAGGCATTTATTGAGATTAAGGCCTCTCATGAATTTGCTGGCCACAAGGATTTTATATGTTAGGGCCGAAAGCAATCCAGTCAAGTATTTCTAGGTGCTTGAAGGACTGTAATCTTAATGTGATTAAAATCTTCCCTGCTCATTAATAAGACTCATGTGGAGCCCAATAAGGGAAGATTGCTTAGGGGAGGCTTGCTTTGAAGAAAACTTTCTCACCTTTTGCTAATTTCTAATTAGGCACTGAGTCAGGAGGCTTGTGATACCTTCTGACTCTGAGAAACGAATAGACACACACACACACACACACACACACACACACACATACACACACACACACACACACACATACACACACACACACACACACACACACACACACTCTTTGGTTTGATGTTTTGCTTTGGGGGTTTGCTTCTGAGAAGGATCTTGTGATTCTCTGTTCAAGATTCTGAGTGATGGTATGTTCAGAGTACCCTAACTTCTCATATGTAAATGCTCTCTTGATTCAGGGATGTATGTAAAGTGTATAGTTGATTCAGGCAATCAGAACCATATCTGTTGGTCTTTATTTCTCTCCATGTATTTTCTCTGAAGTTCAGGGTGCTGACTTTTCCCTGAACTATTGAATGTAATTAAAAAAGATTGCTGACCCATTCAACAGCTTTCTTTCCTAGTAGAGCAGATCTAAGAACCTGTGCTATCATGCACTCCAGAAGCCAGTAAGGCCTCCAGCCTCAGTACAGAAAGAAAATTGTGAGCCCTAGAACACCTGGCACAACAGGTTCAACTAGACCAGGTCACCTCCAGCAGAGTGTGCTAGCAGCCACACACACATGCCAGTGTGGTTGCCACTACAAGGACCTCCAAACTAAAAGAAAGGGAAAAGAAAAGCTTAGCTTTGGGTTAGACAGGATTCAAATCAGAGACTCTGTTACATATGAATGGAGGTGGGGTCAAGAGTCAGAGACTCTACCCACTCAGGGATGCCAAAAACTGTTTCAGTTTCATGGTATGTTCTGGTGGCACCATATCAAAGAATTTGGAGTCAATGCCTCTAATTCAAGTATGAGTATTTATTGAAGATTGATGCTCCTCAGAAATGGGCTAGATTCCAAGAGCAACCAGAAACTTCATAGAAAGCAAGATGAATTTTATAGGGTAAAATTGCAATTATACAACAAAAATTGTGAGTATTAAAAAGGCAGAAGGGATCTGTTAAGGGATTAGGTATTGAGAAAGGGTCCCTTCTATGGTTTGGTAGTCAAATATCCTGGTTGTGGGGGGC
>CM053580.1:108661008-108678500 GCA_028627135.1 Pseudochirops cupreus
TTGTTTTTGCAATTACAGAGTGGTATTCAGTTAACAGAACAACAATTATTTCATATGCTGCATCAAAGACAACTGAAGATGAAAATGAACTACATCCCCATATATAACTAATTTGTGCTGTGAACCAACAAGAACCTGCTTTAAATTTCCATGCCAATTTACAACCCCCATACTGTACCAGGCAAGGTTAGTGGGTGTTGAAAATACCACTAAAGGACAGGGCTATCTAAAGAAACATTCGGTAGTGTGTTAACTATACAAAAAAAGACACTGCACAGTTTAAAAACAAATCTTACACAGCCTTACATATCAATTTTTTTTTTCTTTAAAAGGAGTGAATTGTGTACAGGGGGTTTAAATGCTTGATAGACAAGAAAAAAACTGCTCTAGAACTAACTTATTCATCGTCATCATCATCTTCCTCCTCCTCCTCCTCATCTTCTTCATCCTCCTCCTCGTCTTCTTCATCTTCCTCCTCTTCCTCCTCCTCCTTCTTTTTCTTGCTCTTCTCAGCCTTGACAACTCCTCCCTTCTTGCCAACATCAGGTTTTCCTTTAGCCCGGTATGCAGCAATATCCTTTTCATATTTTTACTTCAGTTTAGCTGCCTTCTTTTCATAAGGTTGCTTGTCATCTGCAGCAGTATTATTCCACATTTCTCCCAATTTTTTGGCCACATCTCCAATAGAAAGACCAGGATGCTCCCCTTTGATTTTTGGACGATACTCAGAACAGAATAAGAAAAATGCTGAAGGAGGCCTCTTCGGTGCATTGGGATCCTTAAACTTCTTTTTTGTTTCTTCTTTAGGCGGTATGTAGGTTTTCATTTCTCTTTCATAACGAATGTTATCAGCTTTTGCCATGTCCTCACATTTTCCTTTCTCTTTAAAAGACATTGTCTTCCACCTTTCAGAGCATTTTTTAGAAAATTCTGAGAAGTTCACAGAAGCATCTGGGTGCTTCTTCTTGTGTTCCTCTCGGCAGGTTTGCACAAAGAAGGCATATGAAGACATTTTCCCTCTCGGCTTCTTAGGATCACCTTTGCCCATTTTGATTACTTTCTTGCCCCGGCGCTATCTCTATGGAGCTCAATGTACTGCAATGGCTGTGAGAGCGTGAGCCAGATGCACTAAGAATTGGTTTTTATGAAAAAATAAATAAAATTGATAGACCCTTAGTGAATATGATAAAAAACAAAAAGAGAGAAGAAAACCAAATTTCAAGTATCAAAAATGAAAAGGGTGAATGTACCTCCAATGAAGAGGAAATTAAAACTATAATTAGGAATTATTTTGCCCAATATACGGCACATAAATTTGACAATCTTAGTGAAATGGATGAATATTTACAAAAAATATGTGTTGCCCAGACTAACTGAAGAGGAAGTAAATTGCTTAAATAATCCCATCTCAGAAAAAGAAATTGAAGAAGCTATCAGAGAACTCCCTAGGAAAACATCCCCAGAGCCAGATGGATATACTAGTGAATTCTATCAAATATCTAAAGAGCAATTGATCCCAATACTCTACAAACTATCTGGGAAAATTGGTGAGGAAGAGTCCTACCAAATCCTTTTTATGACACAAATATTGTACTGATACCAAAATCAGGGAGAGACAAAATGGAGAAAGAAAATTATAGACCATTGTCCCTCATGAGTATAGATGGAAAAAGTTTAAATAATACATTAGCGAAAAGACTACAGCAACTTATCACAAGAATAATGCATTTTGATTGAGTTGGATTTTCTCCAGGAGTGCAAGGATGGTTCAATATGAGGAAAAACATCACTATCATTGATCATATCAACAATAAAATTAGCAGAAACTATATGATTATCTCAATAGATGCAGAAAAAGCTTTTGACAAAATACAACACCCTTATTATGAAAAACACTGGAAAGTATAGGAATAAATGGAGTTTTCCTTAGAATATTAGGTAGCATCTATTTAAAGACATTAGCAAGTACTGTATGTAATGGGGAAAACTAGAAGCATTTCCAATAAGATCAGGGGTGAAACAAGGATGTCCACTATCACCCCTCTTTTTCAGTCTGGTACTACAAATGTTAGCAGTAGCAATTAGAGAAGAAAAAGAAATCAAAGGAATCAAATTAGGCAAAGCAGAGACTAAGCTATCACTCTTTCCAGATGATACGGTGATATATTTGGAGAATCCCTGAGAATGGAGTAAAAAACTTCTTGAAACAATAAATAAATTTAGCAAAGTTGCAGGATATAAAAAAAAAAATCACATAAATCCTTAGGATTCCTATATATTTCCAATGACATCCAAAAGCAAGAGACAGTAAGAGAAACTACATTTAAAGTTACTGTAGACATTATAAAATATTTGAGAATATACCTGCCAAAACAAACCCAATACCTGTATGAACACAACTATAAAACGCTTTTCATACAAATAAAATTAGATCTAACTAATTGGAAAACCATAATTTGCTCATGGCTGGGTCTAGCTAATATAATAAAAATGACAATTTTACCTAAATTAAATTACATATTTAGTGCTATACCAATTAATCTACCAAAAATTACTTTATATAGCTAGAAAAAATAGTGACAAAATTCATTTGGAAGAAGAAAAGGTGCAGACTATCAAGGTAATTAATGCAAAGAAATGCTAGGGAAGGTGGTGTAGCCATACCAGATTGTAATCTCTATTATAAAGCAGCAGTCATCAAAACCGTTTGGTCCTGGCTAAGGAACAGAGTAGTGGATCAATGGAATAGATTGAGTACAAAAGACTCAGTAGTCAATGATGACAGTAATATACTGTTTGATAAACCCAAAGACCCCAGTTTTGGGGATAAGAACTCAGCATTTGACAGAAACTCCTGGGAAAATTGGAATATAGTGTGGCAGAAACTGGACATAGACCATCATCTAATGCCATACACCAAAGTCAAGTCTAAATGGGTGGACGATCTAGGTATAAAGGCTGATACAGTAAGTAATCTGGGGAAGCAAGGAGTAGCTTACTTGTCGGATTTATGGAGGTGGGAAGACTTTATGACCAAAGAAGAGTTGGAGAGCATTATAAAATGCAAAATGGATAATCTTGATTACTTTAAATTGAAAAGTTTCTGTACAAACAAAGCCAATGTAACCAAGATTAAGGAGGAAGTGGGGAATTGGAAAGAATTTTTACAACCAGTGTCTCTGATAAAGGCCTCATGTCTAAAATACACAGGGAATTTAGCAAAATCCATAAGAATATGTCATTCCCTCAATTGATAAATGGCCAAAGGATAAGAACAGGCAATTTTCAGATGTAGAAATTTGATATATCCACAAGCACATGAAAAAATACTCTAAATCACTATTGATTTGAGAAATGCAAATCAAAACAACTCTGAAGAACCACTTCTCACCAGTCAGATTGGCTAAGATGATAGAACAGGAAAATGACAAAAGCTGGAGAGAATGTGGAAAAATTGGAATACTAATGCATTATTGCTGGAGCTTTGAACTGATACAACCATTCTGGAAAGCAATATGGAACTATGCCCAAATGACATGATTACATACCCTTTGACCCAGTAATACCCTTCTGGGCTTTTATCCCAAAGAGATCATAGAAGTGAGTGGAAGACCCATATATACAAAAATATTTGTTGCAGCTCTTTTTGTGGTGGCAAAAAACTGGAAATTAAGGGGATGCCCATCAATTGGGGGAATGGCTAAGCAAGTTGTGGTATTTGAATGTAATGGAATTCTATTGTGTTATAAGAAATGGGGAGCAGATGGTCTTCATATTTACCTGGAGAAGCTTCTACAAACTGATGCTAACTGGGAGGAGCAGATCCAGGAAAAATTTGTACACAATCACAGACACATTGGACGTGTGATGACCAGCTTTCAAAAATGACTCTTCTCAGCAACACAAAGTTATAAGATAACTCTACAAGACTCAGGATGGAAGGAGATATTTACATTCAGAGAAAGATCAAGAAAAAACAGAGTTTAAATATAGACTGAAGCAATCTACATGCTATCATTCTTTTTCATGTTTGGTTCTCTTTCTTTTTTTCCCATTGATCACTCCATCGGTTACAACCCTTCTATACAACCAGACTAATGTTGAATGTGAAAGCATTTGTAGATCCTATACTTGATTGCTTGCTGCCATGGTTGGGAGGGGAGAAAATTTGAAACTCAAAGGATTGTGGAACTGAATCTTGTAAACTGAAAGTAAATAAATCAATTAAAAAAAACCCTGCATGTTCATATCCTTTGACCATTTATCATTTTGGGAATGATTTGTGTTCTTGTAAATTTGAGTCTTCTCTCCATATATTTTAGAAATGAGGTTTTTATCAGAGACACTAGTTGTAAAAATTCTTTCCCAGTTTTCCCCTTTTCTCCTAATCTTGGTTACAATGGCTTTGTTTGTGCAAAACTGTTTAATGAAGTGTAATCAAAATGATCCCTTTTGCATTTCATAATGTTCTCTTCTTCTTCTTTGGACATAAATTATTTCCTTCTCTATTGATCTGACAGGTAAACTATTCTTTCATCCCTACATTTGTTTATACTATCAGCCTTTATATCTAAATCATATACCCATTAGTACTTTATTTTTATATACCATGTCAGACATTGGTCTATGACAAGTTTCTGCCATACTAATTTCCATTTTATTTTTTTTCCTTAAACTAGCATTTACGGTAGAGCAAAATTAATCCCCATGTTGATTATTTCCTTTAAAAAATGTGTATGTCATTCTACAAATAAGGATGAATGTCCTTCCATCATGGTATTTGTTGCATTATTTGTCACTGACCTTCTAAATTCCTGGAAAGTGATTGTTTCAATGACAGTTCTTATGTCTTTCAAAATTGTGAACTCTCATAATTTTACTATGGTATATACGTTGTTATCATTCTGTTTTGTTCATATAAGCCTTTTCAGGTTGTTCTAAATCTCTCTCTTTTTTATTTCTTACTATAAAATAATATTTAATAATAATATTAATACTTTCTTATGATAAAATAACATTCATATATGAATTTGTTCAGCAAATTACAAAATATTGGTTAAAATGCTAAGTATCCAGCTCTTTGCCTTATTTTGTCTTTTATTTCTTTATTTGACTTATTTTGTCTTTTATTTCTTTGTTGATGTTTATATTCAGATTAATGGTTTCCTCCCTTCTTTCTCCACCATCAAAACAGATCAATTCATTCCATTTGGTTTGGTTTACTTCTTTTTTTTTTTAATACTGTTGTATTGCTGCACTGCAATGACAATAACATTTAGATAATTTTTAATTAAAATAATGTTATTGTTGTTTTATTTTTTCCATATAGTGTCTTCATTGAATATTCACTTAATTCACCTTGAATATAATCAGTCTTTCACAAGACTTTATGTAGTTAGCCATTAGTTATGTTATTAGTTTTATCTAGTCAGTATGGATTCATAAGAAAATTTTTTATCTTAAAAATTAGTGAAACATAATTCTAATATGATAATTAATATCTTAGTTTTCATTTATCATACTTTAATGTTTTCTGCTTTCTTACTTTTTAGCAAATCACATAAGTGAAATCATTTTTGTTTTTAAAATAAAACAGGGTGTTTTCTTTATAGGTATATGCAAGAAAAAATATCTCATTATTATGCAGATATTTCTCCCTTTACGTTATGGGAGAGGAGGTAAAGTGGGCTGAATGTGGGGAAAACACATGAAGGCTAGATACAGACACTAACAGGAAAGGGAAGAGGAATGCAAAGAAATGTGTTAATGGAAGAAGACAGACACCAGGGTGGGTTGAGAGAGCAGGCAGATGGTTTACTCTATCCCAGGATTTCTTGAGTCAGGCCCTACATATCTCCCGGGGAGGGGGGGGGGGGAAGGAAGGGCACATGTTCTCCACGCACTTTCTTCTTTCACTTGCTTTACTTATTTGCCTGTTTGTTTGTTCGTTTGTTTTTGGTGGGGGTGTTGCGAGATCAGAATGCCAGTAGAGGAGAATAAGTAGAGAAATAGAGCACAATACTGTTCATTAAAGTTAACATGTGTTTTTTTGGAATGTGTATATCTTCTAGAATTCTTTAAGTCAAATTTGCATAATGAGAATTTGTATAAATCAAGTACTTTACTTTTGATAATATATTATGTATATATTATATAAAACAATTTAAAGTATTTTTAAATATTCATTGAAAAATGTCTTTATTATGACTTGAAATATTGTGGTTTTACATTTTGTTTTTTTCCAAATTTGAGGAAAGCTTGAAAATCTTGATATTTTTTATGTTTTTATGTCCTTTTGTCTCCTTCCAAATTCATCAATTTTGTTTTTATACTGTTTATATAATTTTCTGGCTATTTGACTGAAAGAAGGATGGGACGCTTTTTTCTTCTTGTATTTTTAATTATCTGCCTTTCAGTGAAATAATTCTGCTTTTCAAGTCCATAATAATAACATTTAGCAAGAATGGTTACAAATTTTTGTTTCATCATCATGTTCTTTGATATTTCATCCTCCTTCATTGCCTCCTTTATGTCACCACATTTTTGCTGAATTAATTTTCTTTTTCAATTTAAAAAAAAAAATCTGTTATCTATCTTATTTAATTCCCAGGAAAATCTAGTTTCATTTCTGATAATTCTGTTTATATTATTTGAATATATATTTCCTTCAGAAATTTCTGTCTTCACTTCTTTCAAATCCTTTGGATACATGTATGTAGGTGTCCATTTATTATTTGTATTCCTCTTTTATTCATTTTTGTGAATGTCCCCTTATCCCTTCAAACCAAAAAAGTTTTAGTTCTTTCTCTTACAGAATGTCTTATTGTTTTTGAGGGGATAGATTCTCTTTCAATATTTAACTCCTCTGTCTTCCTTTAAGTCCCTAATCTTTGGTGCTATTTATTGTCATGTCTTGTAGGGAGAAAATTATAGCTTGATGCCTGATTGCTTCTGTACAAGAGTAAGGTCACAGTATATTGGATGGAACATATGAGCTTTTTTTCAGTAATTTCCACCAAACTTTTTCTACAATCATTGTTATAGATCAGTGCTTCTCAATCTTCCTAATGCTGCAACACTTTAAAAACAGTTCCTCGTGTTGGGTGACCCCCAACCATAAAATTATTTTCATTGCTACTTTATAACTGTAATTTTGTTACTTTTATGAATCTGATATGCACGACCTATTTTTGTTGTTAGAAATTGAACATAACCCACAGGTTGAGAACTGTTGCTATAGATAATGTGACAGGAATCTGTGAGATTCCCTTTGGGATAGTGGTGAACACAGTATAATCTCTGGGGGAAAAAATAGACATCTAACTGTACTTGATTGGAGACAAAAAGTTATCTCCCAAAGGCATAGAAACTCTAGCAATACTCAGTCTTGTCTAAACCTCCTCTGGTAATTTAATAAAATCACAAAGAAGTAGTCTATTACATTGTGAGATGGGACAAGGACATGCAAGTATATGGAGTTCCTTAGGATACATGTAAATGAAATGGAGAAAATTTAATTTGGGCTATACTTGTCAAACTGAACTCATGAATCCTACAAAATAAATTCCCTCCCCTCTAAAACTATTAAAACTAAAGGGAGTTGTCACCCAATTGTTTTTCATTTCACCAAGATTTATAATTGGTCCCAAATTAAACAATTTTATATATGGCACTGAAATCTCATCTGATTTTAGTGAATGTTAAATCAGCCATCTTTGAATCTCTTGTCCCTCCTTACAAAACGTTGAGATTTACCACCTCGGTAGAGTGAGCTAAACTAAACATCTTTTAATAGTCTCTGTAATTTCAATTGCAATTCTGAATCCTATCATTAAATGAATTCTCCAGTCTACAACAATTTTGAAATTCAATGCTTCTGTGACTACAAATTTGGTTCTATTAAGTTTGGCAAGGAAGTTTTATGCCAGGCGAGGAAGTAGAGGAAAGCAAGATTAAGATAAAGGTTTACCCAAAGGTGGATCTCATGAACCTATACTACACAGTGTTTGCAGCATAGTAGGCAAATTAAAATGTTTATTAATTGAAAGTAATGTAATAGAGATAGAAGCAAAGGACAAAGAAAAATAATCTGAAAGCAGCACCATCAAAACAATGTTAGGACAACTTTCAGTTTCTGTGTCTAATTATATTGGAGAGTGTGCATTGGACATACTCCCTTCCTTTTTCTCTTGATGGGCAACAGCTGTGCTGCAAATAGCTCTGACATTATGCTATTTAAATTACTTTCATATAATTACAGTACTAATTGCCTGGTGTTCTTTGAAGTATTATCATTTTAAGTTAATGTTTATCAGAAATTCAAATACTTTTTTTTTAATGAATGTTTTCCTTTTAATCTTATTTAGTTAGTCTCAGTTTGTCAAATCCCTACATTTGTCCTGGTTTTCTTCATGGAAGCTCTACATTAATCTATAATATTGTATGAACACTCCTGAATAATTAATATTTGTGATTTAGTGATAAATGTGTTCCCTATTTAGAATTTAAACCTATGAATCTTTAAAAGAACTACTCAAGTCAACAAAGTATACCCTTGTGTATCTCCTCCAAACCATATTCCAGGATCTAAGCTTAACAGTGTTCCAATTACTGCTTCAGAACTGGCTTTATACTCTGAGATTCTTAAGGTGAAGGACATAGATTATTTTATAGAATAGGTGATCACTCACATGTATGTAGATATGTATATTATGTATATTACACATGCACATTTATGTAAGTATCTATGTATGTATTTATACCTGAAAAAATGATTACTTTGAAAGCAGCAGAGTATAATATGTGGTTTAAAATATTAATTTACTACTTGGAGTTAATTTTCTATCAAAACAAAAAAGAAAGCTAACATAAATATGTATTTTACTAATGCATTTAGTCACATAGACTAGAGAAAAGAATATAGGAATGAATAATAAATAGATATATTTTCTAGGTCCCTTTAGACTGGAAATAATAGCTTGGCAGATTGCTCATTGAATATAACACCACTAAATATTCTTGTTTTGGATTAGAAAATAGAAGCTTACGAATTCTTGTTCTAAAAAATGACAGGCAATCATTCCCCAGTTGATAAATATGGAGTCTGAATGCAGATCAATGCATACTATTTATTCTCTTTTGTTTTGTTTTGTTTTTCTTTCTCATGGTTCCTTCCATTCATTCTAATTCTTCTATACAACATGACAAATGTTAAAATATGTTTAATAAGAATGTATATGTGGAGCCTATATGAGACGGCATGCTATCTTGGGGAGGAAGGAATAAACGGAGGTGGAGCAAATTTAAAATCTATGGAAGTTAATGTTGAAAATTAAAAATAAATACATAAAAAAGAAAGACTTTCAGTGTGACACTAACATGACAGATATGACACCCCCTACAAATTCACATAATTTCATTTTTGGTGAGCTTATTTTTTTATTTTAAAATCATTGTTATTAAGTAGCACCTTGAATTATTTTCAATGAGGAGAGCATTTTTGGTGAATTTTCAATTTTCCTGCTGGTACAACTTGTTACTATGATTCCTCTATCTTTTGGTCTGTTCTTCAGGGTAGAGTAATATTTGAAAAGACAGGTGTGTAAAAGATTTTAAAAGTTCATCATTAACAGTTTTAGGCAGAAGCCATTTTGAAAATTCCCTTTTTCCCTTGGGGTGGGTAGGTGGCACAGTGAATAGAGCACCAGCCCTGGAGTCAGGAGGACCTGAGTTCAAATCTGGCTTTAGGCACTTGAAACACTTACTAGCTGTGTGACTTTCAGAAATTCATTTAACCCCAATTGCCCTCCAAAAAGCAAAAAAAAAAAAAAAAAAAAAAAAAAGAATTCCCTTTTCCTAAATTTCAAGTTATAAAATATTTTATTTTCACGTTTGCAAATTCTGAAAGGGCATGTTTCACCTTCACTTCATCATTACATATCCACTGAGCAAAAATTATTTTAAAAGTACAATTACAAGAATTTTATTTTTATTTTGAGTTTTCATGTGTCACATAATTAAAAAGTACTCTTTGCCAAATATGAAAATATCAGACTTTTCCTGTGCATAGTTACCATATTTTTATAAAATACAGTGTGCTATTTTCAAATCATAAAATTTTAAAACTATATAGCCATATTTATACAACATCTACATACCTGTTTGAAAAGTAAATATAAAATATGCATACAAAATACAGTTGAGTTTTTCATTTTATTTAACTTTCGTGACTATGTACTGCTAAAATAATAATTAATAATAATATTAACCATTTTAAAGTTTACAAATAACTTTAAAAACACTATATCCTTGGGTCTTTGCAACAAAGCTAGATGGTAGTGGTTATTATTGCCTCCATATTGCAGATGAGAAAATCAAGTATTGAATAAGTTAAGTGATGTACTTGGTAAATATTCAAAGCTGGCTTTTGAACTCAAGTTTTCCCATAGAATATCATTTGTGAATGCTTTATTTTTCCTTTAAAATTTTTAAAATCAACCATATGCTTAATTTTAATTTTACCACCAGATACACCATCAGCATCATAGTTTTTGTTAGTATTCTTCAATTTACTTCATTTTTTATTAGAGGTAGTTAGCACAGTGAATACAATGGTAGCCACAGACTCAGAAAAATCTAAATCCAAATTCAGCTTGAGACACTTACTGTGTGTGTGATTTTGAGTAAATGAGTTCACTTCTGTCTTGATTTACTCAACTGTAATTTGGGGCTAATAGTATTACCTTCCTCATAGCATTGCAGCTAAGATCAAATGAGGTAATATATAAAGTGCTTAGCATACTCCCTGGCATATAGTAAGTATTTAATACATTTTTTCCTTCCCCTTTTTCTTTCTCATTACCTTATGAAATTACACTGAGTTTGCACTGTTCTAAAATGCTCATGAAGACAGCTAGGTGGTGCAGTGGACAGAGTACTTCTTGTACCCTACTTACTTGTATCTCCACCTCTGTCAGATCCAGCCTCAGATACTTACTAACTGTGCGACCTTGGGAAAGTCACTTAAGCATCTTTGTCTCTGTTCCTCCTCTGTAAAGTGAGAAAGAGGAATACATGACAAACTACTATAATATCTTTGTCAGGAAAACTCCAAATATGGTCATGAACAACCAGAAATGACTGAAAGAACCAAACAACAAACAAATCCACTTTCGGATGTGTTATCTAGTGACTTTCTCTTTAATACTTGTGAAGCATATTTTTGGACCTATTTCTATTAAACCTCTATTTCTCATCTAGACTTCACCTCAGTAGAAGCAGACCAATATTCTATTACTGCTGATAACTTCTGGGATGCTGACTCAGCACATTTTTTCTAATGCCATTATAGGAAGTCTAGGCAAATCAACCCAAACCAACTTTAATTAGCAAACAAGCTTTTGGCACAGACTCCATGCTGAACACTGTCATAGGTGTTAGATTCAGGCTAGGGAAAACTTTCTAACAATCAGAGCTCTAAAAAGGAACTATACCACCTCTGAAGGTAGATCTCCAAACAAAGAAACATCAGTTTAATATTGTTTGACTTAAGGGGTTTCTGATATTTCTTTTTTTGTGTGTGTCTCTGAGACTCTATTGAATTTAAGTTTCTACTTATTTTATGAATTCTAAATCTACCTAACAGTACCAACCTAACAGTACCTAACAGTACCAACCTAACAGTACCTAACAGTACCAACACTTAATATATGTCTTTCTCTCTAAACCACATGGGAAATTGACTCGGTCAAATAGTTATGAAATCTAGTTATTGTTATGTGTGTAGCAATTCCATGATCTGTCATTGCTGTAAGTGAAAAGGTTTTCAACTAGAGAGAGTACAAATAACTTTTTCCATCTCTGTGGTAACATATCTTCTTTTTCTTGTTCTCTCTGTATACACCTTAAATGTGTGTGTGTGTGTGTGTGTGTGTGTGTGTGTTGGGGGATGCATAATAAATATATTTTTAAATATTTCCTAATTTCAATTCAATCTGGTTAAAGGTACACTCTGAAGAACTGGGATAAGAAAAGAACAAGGGAGTAGATGTGGGCTGGTTTTCTGGGCTAAAGTAAACTAAACCAATTCAGTAATTGTAGGTTTGAGAGTTAATATGCATTTAAGACCAATTTTACTGTATAGAGATGAAAGTAATAAATGGAGAGACACAGCACAAGACAAAATAAAACACTATACTTCTGATTTTGAATTATCCCAGGAAACAGTTGCTAGATCAAGAAAGTAATCCCTGGAGGTCAGCAAGAAAATAGATGGAACTTTTGACACCATTTCTTATTTAGCTGAGTTTTGTGCTATTTTTATTAGTACAAAAGAACGAGTAACTTCCCTTTTCTTAAAAGAACAAGCCCAACACTTTACCGAGGAAGCATACCTGATAAAGGAGTCAGTGGACACTCAAAAATAGGATGACAAGAGACCCATGGGCAGAAGGGGAAAACACTCCCTCAAGGCACAAATGTCAGGGAATGCCATTGACCTTAATGCTTTTGCATAAGCCAGGTATCCCTCCCCTCTAACTCCATGTGTGCATGCACATGCATGCCCATGCACCCATGGGCACACACACACACACACACACACGCATCATAACAAATGACTTCAAAATACTTAGAAGACTAAGAAATTCCAAATTGGATTATCTAATTTAGGGTCAGTAATAGGACTACAAAATGAAAATGATGATATAAAAACAAATTACATTTAGGACAAAGAATGAGGAAGAGGAAAAATAAAACATCAGAAGCAGTTGAAAATATCAATAGTGATACATTAAAAATTAAATTGGTTAGAAAAAATTGGAAAGATTGCATTTTTGCTTTTTTTCTACTTTTATGGCCATGAGGACATATTCTATTAAGCACTGTAGAAGGTGCTAACACAATGAACCTTTTGGTTTATAGTATAGTATTAATGTTTCACCCTTTTTTTTCTCATTTTTACTTATTTCTAACAAAACAATAGCTGTGTCTAAGATGTTATGTGCCAGAAAGTTCAACAGTTACTTTGTCACAATAACAGCAAATATTAAAATCACTAAAAATAAAATCAACCAGCAAATTCTTAATTATCCATGAATAAAAACATTTTTGTGCTTAATATAGCAAGCATACCAATTGCATGAGGAAACAATTATTCATAATTCCTTTTTAGGCCCGTAAAGTAACAAAGTAATTTGAGATTTGTAACAGGTGTTAAAAAAAATTAAGCGTTGAGAATGTTTTGTTTTTCCCACATTTCTATTACCTTCCCCACCAAAGGTTTTTAACCCACAACTTCACTACTTTCATACATTTTGCATACTAAAACCTACTCTAATACTTTATTGAACAGCTGTCATAACTAAGAAGGAAACTGTTGTAGGGTATTTTTGAAGCGCAAGCTTCTGGTAGCAAGAAAGTGATTTATAAAACCATAAACCCTTAAAGTAACAGTGTCCTGAGGTCTTCTACTCAATCCCTAAAATAGATCCTATACATACCATTTCCCCATAATTGTCATCTGTCCTCTGGACATTCACCTCCAGATGAAGAGAGACAGTACAAACGAGCAACCTACTTTGTAACCAGAAAGGTAATTGCGTGGAAGTTTTCATCATTTAGTGCCCTCTGATTATTCTCAAAGTTTTCTAGTCAAGTTCAGATTTAGGCTTCTTGTATTAATGCTTTTGCACATTTACTCCCTTTGAGCTACTTATTAAAACAAAGATTTTTTTTTTTTTTATGCTTGTGGAAACAAGATGGTATGGTTGATAGATTGCTAAACTTGGAGTAAGGAAGACATGGGTTCCAATCCTGTCTGATATGATTGCTAACTGTGTAACCCCAGAAACATCATTTAACACATCTGTGTCTTAATTTTATCATTTGTAAAATGAATGCAGAATTTAATTACCTCCATTGTCTGTTCCTTTGCTAAATCTGTGATCTCATGAATTGATATCACATGACAATGCTAAACATCTCTAATATACTTTAAAAAGTCTAAAATTGAAAATTTATTCTTCAAGTAAATGTTCCAAATATATGTAACTCAAACCAAAACCTGCCAAGCCCAAAATGTTTATCTAAGACATGTGTTCTGTCATCACAACAACTCCATGGAGTGTGATGAAGTATAGCATGAAGATAAATGTCCAAGGATCCTCAGTCATTTATATCTTAATTTGGAATAGATAAAAGGACTCATGAGATAAAAAATCTAAAGTTAGAAAGACCTGGAGGAGGACAATCAAGTTTCCAAAACAGAAAAAAAAAAACAAAAAAACAAAAACTGAAGTCCTTTTTGGCCCAGGGAGGCAACAAGTATTTTAAGATGTACAATTTATAAAGGATTGTCATAATATAAAACTCAAGAGTTTTCTCCATTTTTAATGTTTCTTTATAACACCTTTGGATAGCTGTTTAAGACTGTCTTCTCAATTAGTCTCTGTGCTACCAATGAACTATGAGATAATATACGGCTTCTAGAAAGGCCTCTTACACTTATTGTGAACTAAAAATCTATCCCTCTGTAAACTTTACCTTAAAACTGTTATCTTTAGAGAAACAGGACTAGTTCAGTCCTTTTTCCATATTGCAGTTTTTCAAGGGCTTGGACAGATCATTCATATCCCTCACAAATCTACTCTTCTCTGAACAAAATTTCCCCAAGTCTTTTAATATGTCCTCTTCTAAGAAGATATTTCAAGTCATCTCAAAATCCTTATTGCTTCCTTGGGCAAATCACTTAACAGTTCTGTGTTTCATTGTCTCCATTTGTAAAACAAGAAGGTTCAATTTCCTGGTCTGTACAGATAAAGGATCTATGATCCTACAAACTCTTCTCTCTTCTCAATATATTAACTCTAAACCTAATTACTTCTGAAAAGAAAACATATATTAGATGTTATCCCATTTTATTCTCATAACAATTATGTCATGAAGTAGGCAGTGCAAATGTATCATTTTGATTTTAAAAATAAGAAGCAACTTCACAGGGTTTTTTAGATGTATTCTTCTAAACATATAAATATATTTCCTAAATGGGGGAGCTAGGATTCAAACTCAGAAATGTTTACTGTAAGTAGACTTATGTAAGTATGTAAGTAGTCTTACACTATACTAGTCTTACACCACCCTGCCATAGGATATTCTTACTTTTGTTTTCTGTATTTTTTAATCCAATAGTTATAAAAGTTGAAAATGGAGCTGCACTGCTCAACTACTTTCAATTACTGACCTTGCTCTCTTCAATATGATTATTCATGGACTGCCTTTAATGTGGTTATTCCTAAAATAGGATATATTAGTACAGCTTGGGATCATTTAATTATTAAGAATTTTTATCAGCTGTTGATTTGAGAGTTTGGAAAAAAAAATTAGTTTTGGGAAGAAATTTCTTTTAATTTTCTCAACAAAGAGTACTTTTTTTTTTTTATCTCAAGTATACATGGACCAAGATTACGTCTGACCTCAATCGAAGTTGTGGTAATTATCTGGGTTATTTTCTATTTAAATTCCTGAAACCGAAAAAAAAAAAGGTTGAGAAGAAAGAGTATCTACATTATGGTTAATAGTCCAAATTAAATTCTTCAGAATTACTACAAAAGTACCTATTTATTTGCTTTATTTGTATGAAAATACAGTCTGATTCAGTTTTAATGTGGTTGATTGGAATAAAATTTAGTCATTTGTTTAAATTAATGTGTGTGGGAGATAAAAGCGCGGGAGAGATTAAGGGAGGGAGAGAGAAGAGAGAGATAGAAACAGAGAGACCTGGAAAGACAGACAGAGAGACAGAGAGACAGACAGATTGAAATCAAGATCATTAGTAGGAAATTAATATATGCCAGAGAGTATGCTATGCACTAGTAATACAAGTATAATTAAAAAAGCAATTTTCATCTTAAAGAAATTTACATTGTAATGGGTAAAGACAAAACATAAAGGAGTGGTAGATAGATGCAGAGGAGAAATAGGATGGGGGGCATCCACGTGTATACATTGGGAAGTAATAGTAAGAAAGAAGAATGGAAGCCTTTGCCCAAGGATACAATGATAAATGTTAGCCTACTTTTTAGAATTTTGAGTTTAATGTTCATTGTTTGCATTTCCTAAGTGTAAGTAATCAAAAGAAACATATGAAAAGAAAATTAAGAGAGGTACAAAATTTCATTCAAGAAATACTTTGTAGAAAATCAGAACTGGCCAAATGGGAGCTGATGAATTCATAAGATATATATAAAAGAAATGAAAAAAAATGTGAAATATAATAAAAAAACATTTTTTTTGGAAAACATTTCAAGGAGAGAGAGAGTTTAAGAACCATTGAACTTCTCAAAAGTTATGAGTAAAAATTAAAAATAAAATGAAAATAGCATGCTTCAAGAAATTATAAAAGATAACTGCCAAGATATCTTAGAACCAAAGTGCTAAGGGATATATGAAAAAATCCACCAGTCTCTTCCTGAGGAAAACATCAGAAGGAAAACTCCAAGAAATCTTACAGCCAAAATCCAGAGTTCAACAATCAAGGACAACCACTACAATCAGCAAATAAGAAAGAATTCAAGTACTATTGAGCTATAGTGAGGATCATACAAAATTTAGTAATATTGGATTAGAGTTTGAAAATTCACATTACAGAAAGAAAATGATATAAAGCTTCCAAAGAATAATAAACTATACCACAAAATTGAGTAAAATCCCACTGGATTAGAGAAGGAGGGGAAGAATCTCTAGTGAATTGGAGAACTTTCATGCATTCCTCATCAAAAAAAAAAGGACTACAGGTAAGCAGAAAATGTGACAAACAAAAGCCTCAATATAAGTATGAAAAGGAAACATGACTGAAAAAACATAGGAAACTAAACAACGTTGAACTGCTTATATGTTTTTGTAATGGGATTATAAAACAAAATCCTTCTGAAATTTAACATCTCCAGGGTTCTTAAGGAAGTTTAATTAGGAAGAAAAATGAAATATAATTCATTTGTCTTTGAATGATCTCCAAAGAAGAATGGAAGAATACCCTGGGAGAGGTAGGAAAAAGAGGAAAAATGAGAGGGGGATTTAAAATCTCATATAATGTGCAAGAGTATAAATGGTGAAGGACACTGAGAGGGAAGCAGTCAACACTTGAAATTCCCTGTCATCTAAATAGATAAAAGAAAGGAAGAATACAAATATATATTTAGTTGGATAAAGGGAAATTCATATTACTCAACAGAGAAGTAAATGACTTAATGTAAAGGATGAATGGGATAAGAACATGGGTATATTAAGGGAGACTGGTCATAAGCAAAGCTAACTCTTAAGGAAAGGATTAGAGGAAAAAGGGGAAAGTGGAAAAAATATAAGAGAAAGTGGTGGAGGGAAATAGATATTTACCAATAATAACTGTGAGTGTGAAGTGAATGAAATCACCAATAAAATGGAATGATAACTGAAAAGATTATATAAACCAGAATCCAGCAATGTGTTGTTTATAAGAA
>CM053580.1:108679000-108700078 GCA_028627135.1 Pseudochirops cupreus
TTCTCTTTGATCTGGGGGCTCTGGAACCTGGCTATAAAATTCCTAGGAATTTTCTTTTGGCGATCTTTTTCAAGAGGTGATCAGTGAATTCTTTCAAGTTCTATTTTGCCCTCTGGTTCTAAATTATTATGGCAATTTTCCTTGAGAATTTCTTGAAGGGTTCTTTCTGGGTTCTTTTTTTGATCATGGCTTACAGGTAGTCCAGTAATTTTTAAATCGTCTGTTTTGGATCTATTTTCCAGGTTAGTGTTTTTGTCAAGGAGATATTTCACAATGCCTTCAATTTTTTCATTTGTTTGGATCTGTTTAATAGTATCTTCATTTCTCATAAAGTTATCTGCTTCCATTTGCTCCACTCTAATTCTGAAGGAATTATTCTCTTCAGAAAGCTTTTGAGATTCTTTTTCCATCTGGTGAATTTGACTTTTTAAGGTGTTCTTCTCCTCATTGGCTTTTTGGGCCTCTGTTGTCATTTGAGTTAATCTAGTTTTGAAGGTGTTATTTTCTTCAGTCAGGTTGTTGTCTCTCTTTTCATTATTTTCTTGCATTGTTCTCATTTCTCCTCCCAATTTTTCCTCCACTTCTCTTATTTGGTTTCCAAAATCCTTCTTAAGCTTCTCTATGGATTATAGGAAGTCTTCATGTTTCTTGGAAGCTTTTGTTGTGGGAGTTCTGACTGCGTTGTCTTCCTCCCTTTCCCTGCTTTGATCCTTTTTGTCTCCAGAAAAGGAATCTAGAGTTTGATTGCTGTTCTTGCTTTGCTTCCTTTGCCTAAAAAGTCAATTATTTTACTTTTTAGGTCTGTGGAACTCTGCTTCCAGGGGGGAAAGCTCTGTCACAAATCACTGGGAATTTTGCAGCTGCCAGAGCTATTAGGAGGCTGCTGCAGCACCCACCTGCTTTGGCTCACTGAAAACACACTTCAAGACCGCGATCCTGATCCAGGCCAGTTAGGGCAAGAGCACTTAGCCCTTGAATGTTCCCTTGGCACCCCTGCAATCTGCAGGCCATGACCTCTGAAGCAACCACATGGAGGTTGCTGCCCAGCTTCTGTTGCTTCCTTGCCCTGGGGCCAGTTTGGCCCTACCTTCTCCCCCAAATTAAGCCAAGTTCCAATAACCTTTCACTTAGTCCTTATTTCTTATGGTTTGATAAGTCTGGAAGTTGCCACAGCTTCAGCTGATCCACTCCGCTGAAGGCCTCAGCAGTGACTTTTCCTGGCCACCCCTTGGCCAAGCCATGGTTTCAGACCAGGCTGTTTTCCATTCCCAGCACATTGCGATGAGCCCTTCCTTTCCTGCCTGTTGAGCTGCCTTTAGTGGTATATGTGTTTTTTCTGTACTTTTGTGAGTTCTGGAGCCCAAAAATTTGTTTAGAGTCATATTTTATTGGTATTTGAGGTGGCTATGTGGGAGCTGAGGAGTTTTCCTGCTTCTATGCTGCTATCTTGGCTCTGCCCCCAATGTCTTTGTTTTCATTCATGTTTTCCAGTTTTCAGAGTCATTAGTTTAATTGGAGCTGCTGTAATCATGCATAGGTAAAGTGGTAGCTGTTCATCTACCTGCACTCTTTGACCTGAGGGTAGCTGAGAGAAGCAGAGCATGATAGCTGAGGCTCTCTTGGGCTCCCTGAAGCATTCCACACATCATAGACTTGCCCTGTAGGAGAAGGCAAAAATAGCCTGTGGACTTTCCTACCCCTACCATACTTGCTGAATTGTTTTCAAGAAAGGAGCCTGTCTGTGCCTCTGGTCATGCCCTTGCCCTGGAGTCTGGTGAAATGCTTAGCAGGTAAGGTTTATCTTCTTGGAAAATTCTGGGGTGTTTAGCTTATACCTAGAGGAAAGCAGGAGGTACTATGAAGCTGTCCTGGTGCATCCTCCTTCCTGCCTTTCTCCTGGAAATGAATAGGTGTTTAAATGTGAGAATCTTGTGGAATAAGAAGCTTTGTATGAATATGAATTGAGTGAGTGAGTGAGGTAATGAATGGGTGAATGACACTGTTTCTACTTCTTTTCTCTTGGTTTCTGCAGGTACAAAGCAGTTGAAGATTATGGACTTTCCTGCCTCATCTATACTCATTCACCTTGTCCTTCTGAGGAAATAGGGTCACTTACAGTTATACTGCTTTCCTTGCCATCAGAATATATTAGTTACCTGACAAAGACAAAGTTGTTCTGTCTTCAGGCTTTTGGTTTTTGAAAATGCTAACAAAAGTTTAGAAAGTCTTTTCTAAGAAATTATGCAGAAATATGAGTAATCTGATGCTAACTTAGTGTTCCTGCTTATGGATTGTTGAGGTAGGCAGAGTTTGGTTGCTTGACTCTTTCTTTGGCTCTCAGCTTACTCCCTAAGCAAATAAGCTTAATGCTAAAGGCTATCCAATCTTACTAAACTCAGTGGGCTTCTTTCCTTTGTTTCTCTTTATTTCTGTTAATTTTGAATTAATTTTGACCTTTGCTGTAACCAGTGATTGATTTGATCACTACAGAGAGTTCATTATGGTATGACTCTTCATTAATAAGAGTTATTTTCTTATATGTAAGATTATTATCAACTACATTTTAAACAATTTTTTAGTGTTCACCATTCCCAGCATCTTCCCACCTTTTTTTTTTTTTTTTGCTTTTTGGTGGGGGGAAAGCAGGACAGTTGGTGTTAAGTGACTTGCCCAAGGTCACAAGGCTAGTAAGTGTTAAGTGTCTAAGGTCAGATTTGAATTCAGGTCTTCCTGACTCCAGGGCTGGTGATCTATTCACTGTACAACCTGGCCACCCCAGATTCCCACTTTCTTGGAGAAAGTATCTACATTATCTGAATTGAGACTTCTGAGAAATCTACAAGTTACCATTTCTTTCATATTTTTTGATGGTGATTTTTTTTAAATTTCAGTCTCTTCCCTGTGAAAGGCATTTATCTAAACTCATTAATTTCCAAGTTATAGGTTTACTTTGGAAATCCTGTCAAATACATAGTAGAATTTCTCTATTTCATCACTCTTTGCAACAGTTATCAACTAATAAGTAATTTATTATGTCCCAGAGTGGTTCCATTTCCAACATATTTCATTAAGAGAAGGTCAGAAGGAAGGGTTTCATGCAATAGTGTTTTTTATTTCCTTTTCATTAACTATAAAACCAACTTATTCTAATTTTCATATTAGAAACATATAAATTGAGTTTTGATTTACCTGAAACATTTTCATCTTGTAATTTTAAGCATTGCCAAGATATAATTATCAGTTTCACCTAGTTTTCTAAGGAAAAAATAGAAATAATTATTAATAATAACATTTAGATGGCATTTTAAGGTTTGTAATGCATTTACAAATATTAATTTATTTGATCCATATAACAATCACGTGAGATAAGTGCTATTATCTCCATTTTATAAATGAGGAAATTTAGGCAGAGAACGGTTAAGTGACTTGACCCGAGCAACACGTCTAGTAAATACATATCTTAGGAAGGATTCATTAGTCAAAGTAGCCCATTCCTGGGCAGTACATTCACTTAGTCAGTCAAAGTCTCTCTTCTCAAACACAGATTAGTTTCCAATTATAAAGAAAGTACATTTATTTGCTCAATCACAGAGCACACACACACACACACACACACACACACACAAAATCAAAGGTTTTCCACCCACAGATCACAACTTAATTACAATACAATTCATTAATGCCAAGCACTTTCTCAACAGGGGCAGGAGAGCACAAAAGGCCATCTACCCTTAAGGTACAACAAGATTAAGTTATGACAGCATTGAAAACCCAAGGAAAGTCCCTTCCTTCATTTTGACACAAGGCAAGTTCTCAGCAATCTCTGTTCCTGGGGAGAAAAAGCCAAACAGAGCCACAATATACATTGCCCTGTCCTCGTCAAGTCACTCTCTGCCTGCAGAGCAGCCCCAGAACTCCTGAAAACATCAGTATATCAGCAAGCACCCTAGCATACCCAGGATGGCTGCTAGCACAGGTTCTTATATTTGCTTTTCTAAAGGAAAGCAACTCAAAATGGGTTAACAGTCTTACTTTAATCAATCAAACATATATCATTTTCCTAGCTCAGGGCAAAAAGTCAGCACCCTGAACTTCAGAGAATGCAAACAGAATACAAGCAAAAGTTACAGCAGACAAAGAAACAGATCAGCAGATGGGCTTCCAAGTGTCTGACTATTACATCCATACCTAGTCAGTTATCAGAGAGGGAAGCACCAACATCTGGGTTTTTCAAAGCCGGGGGGCTCAACAGCTTTCCAGAGTCTCATCTGGCCAAATCACACAACTCTTTCCAAAGTGAGACCCAAAGCAAAAACTCACATCAGGGTATATATAGCATTCTTCTGGATCAGAGAATGTCACAGCCCTCTTGACCCTCTGCCCAATCACAAAGTAATAAGGCATGGGTATTCCTGAAGAACAGGCCTCCCACCACAGAGTCATTTAAGTGCCTTAAGCAAATGGCATAGGGGCAAGGAAGATCTTCAGATTTCCATAACAATCAGCAAGGCCCTCTTCCAGGATTTCTGTATACATACAACAAGAAAATCCTCCTTCAGGGCTTTTGAACAAATAACAAGTTTCCAGGACCTCTACAATAGCAACACTGTCCTTCATCAGCAGGTGAATCTGGCAAAACAACATCAAAGCAGACAGACAAAATAATAACATCATAGCCATGTCTTCTCAGTTCTCAGCACCTTTTGGTAGCAGTTCTCAAAAGTCCTGCACAGCTCCAACTGGACCTCAGCAGTCCTCTCTCAGCAACTCTGGCCTTCTCTCTGTTTGAGCTTTCTCTCTGCTTGGGCTTCTCTGTAAATCCATGGCTCCTCCCAGTTCAGCACTTTCTCTTCACATCTTCAAGTCCATCCCACAAGTGAGATTCACAAACTTTTTAACACTCAACCCAAAAACCAAGCCAATACAGGGATATCTTTCAATTCCATTATCATTACATACTTATACATAATATTTTAATAAATAAAACAGAAAGTTAACATTTAGAAAATTTAATAAAAGGATAATTTGCATTAAGGCTAGACAAAATATTGATACATGCATAGATAATTAGGGACATATGTCAGAAAAGTGAAAGTCATTTTATAATATGATAAATTTACTTTTGCTTTAGCTATTTCCCTGAATTATATGAATACAATTAAGAGAACAAGAATTTTCTAATTTTCACGTCACATTTGCATCACCACTTAGTTTGGGCAGTGCTTATAAATATCTGCAATTGCACTGTTTCACATAAGCATACATATATAATATAATACTAACTTTGTGGATCCCAATTTTATAGAAAAATTTAGACTAGTATCTCTTGAATCCAGTGTATTGAATGCAGTCTTTCTTTTTGACTACTTTACAAGTGATAGGTTGAGGATACATTTTGGAGGAAGTATGAAATTTTATGTCTATGATTTGTGTCGTGCAATGAACTTTGCACAATTTTCTGCCACACTGTTCTGCAGGGGAAGGACCAGTATAACTGATGCCTAGAAAGAATATAAAAGAAAAATTGTTAAACCAAGAAAGGGGTAACATCGGGGAGTAGAATTCTAATAAAATGCCAAAATCTTTGGATTTGTTAAATTCAAGGATGAGTACCAAAAAGAAAAATAATCACCAACTCATCAGGGAGGAGGAAATAAATTAGAGGAGAAAGGATATTAAGAAAAGTTAAATGTGCTGACTGCTTACAATAAAGTAACAAAAGTTAGGTATAGCAATTCTAAATTTTTCCCTTCTCAATTATGCTGTTCAAGAGCAGGAAAGAGACAGAGGCATATTTGTGTATGCGTGTGTGTGTGTTTGTGTGTGTGTGTGTATATACACATACATATATATATGTATATATAGTTATACACACATATATATGTATATATAGTAACACACACATATAATTATGTATATATATATATATATATATATATATATATATACATACACACATACATACATAAATATATACACATACATGTGTGTATCCCAAATTCTAGTCTACTCTGATTCAAACACACATACACATTATGTCTCCACTTGATCGACTACTGAAGTTTCAATTTCAATGCATATTCAAAGTAATAACTTGATAAATTGCCATATTTTCCATGAATGTTATTAGTTGATATAGGTTTCAAAAAACTTATGACTGAAAATGAAGGTGGGATGATCATAGAGTGAGAAAAAAGGATAACAGATGAATAGCGCTATGCTCTTGACTGATATCTATGCAACTTCATTGCAGCAGAGGAAATATATCAGCCAAGAAAGTTGATGCAAATCCCCTATGGAAGACTTGCTATAGGAGGTAGCAAAGTAGCAGAGGATAAAGCAGAAATGGGCTATGATCTGTATCTGTATCGTGAGAAGGGACATGTGAATCACTGAGATCATAGACCTATCAAAGAGTGGAACCAGCAGAAAAAAGGAAGAGTAATTTCACAAGAATCAAGGGAGAAGCAGAAACCTATAAACCATTTCAATTACTTCTTATAGGCTAAAACTTCAGAGATAAAGGAAATGGCAGAATTTTACTACCTTTCCTAAAATAAACAAATATGGAGTAAATGTTATCACCCATAGAAAATGAATAAAAAAATCACTCATTGTTTAATTTTACTTGTCTTACCAAAAACAAGTAAACAAATTATGAATTAGAATGAAAAAGAAATGGATTTTGTTTTGTAACTTGTTCTTTGGATCTTGTAATACTTGAAAACCTATGACAAGTATTCAAGTTAATTATTGTTGCAGTTATAAAAGATCTTAGGCACATCATACATCATATATAAGATAAATGATGAACCCAATAAAAAAGTTATGTGTTCATTGAAGGGGAGAATTTGGCTCACGGTTTTTGAATTCGACATTTTGATTGAACTGAATTTTCTCCACAGAAATTTCCTTCAGGTTTCAGCAGGGTGGTTCTCATCTGATTCCTAAAATAATTATTCTCTCCCCTTTCCTTTCTATTAGATATTATATCATGGAGAAAGTGAAATGACATCTTTCTTGACACATTTTGCTGCTTCTGCAAGCATAGCAGATTACTTTCTTTGCTGAAACTTGCTCAAAAACATGACAAGATTTGTTATAGTAGCTAAAATAGGGAACTATTTTCTTAGTAGGGCCTGCAAAGGTGTTTAAATATGTATGAAATTCAAAACATTTGGAAAATATTTTATATATAAGTAATGGCTAGATGCAGGGAGGTGGGGTTAATACTCTTAAAGTGAGACTTAAAAAGAGCTCCTTCAGTAGTATCTTAAAGAAAAGTGCCATGGGAAGGTTTCAGAGAGATGAAATAGCATAAGTGAAATTGCTGCTTGCAACATCATAAATCATAAGAAGAGAAATAGAAGAAATGCAGATTGGAAGTTGAATCAAATAAAGGAGTACCAAAAAATGGAAATCAATGCTACAAGATGAGGAGTGTTCAAAGTCATAGAATTACTATGAAGTCATTTTAATCAGGCTTTGAATATTTGAGTTTATTCATTTTCTCCACCTGAGATTGGTAAAGTAGGCAATTTGCTTATCTCCCATATCTCCTGGATTCATATTGTTAATTCCATTGCAATGGTTCAAAACATGTCTGTGTGATCATGTCAGTTTTGGTAAAAAGGAGGTAAAGATTCATGACTTTTGGGAGGGAGTCAAGATTGTAGAATAAACAGTAAGTTGCTCTCACCATCCTATAGTTACTTCTAAAAAAACAAAAATTAGCACCACAGGAAAAATCCTAGAATAGCAGAACCAACAGAAAGATGGAATATAGTAGGCTCTTAGTCCAGGAAACTTGAAGGACCAACAAGAAATGTCCATTTCACTTGAATAAAATGGCAGTGTATTCCAAAACAGGAAGCATCTCAGCAAGCTGTTTGCCCCACTTCAGCAAACCAATCAGAGATCTTGTGGCCTGGAATGGTAAAGCAGGTAAATATCAACATCATGACCCTTCCCCAAACCCCATGACCCTTAGCAAAGCCAGAAAAACTGACTGACTCAAGCTTGGAGAACTAAAAGTGCTCCAGTGCAGTCTTATATGGGCATGTGTCCTCCAACAGCCAGACCTTCTTATGCTCCAGAACAGCCCCAGGCAGACAGGTGTCCCACTGCAGGTGGACTTCCCAGTGCTACAGCACAGCTCAAGGTAGGCAGGTGGAGCTCCACAAGTTTCAGCACAGCCAAGCATGGGGAGGCATTGTCCATCAGCTAGATCTCCATGTGTGTCGCTGTCGCCACAATTAAGCACAAAGAAACCCCACCAGGTCTCAACACACACTGAACACCACCACTAGGACCCCACTCAGCACTAGGTAAGATGACAAACCCCCTAAAGCCACCAGCTTCCAGTACCTGAGTCCCCAGGGCACAAAACCAATGACCAGGCAATTAGCCTCACCACAAGAAGCTTGGGACAGGTCCCCTGTACCCCAAAAGCAAAGCTCAACTTGAAAAGCCAGAAAATAAGCAAACAAATGGAACAAAAACCAAAATCAAACAGTGATTATAGACTCCTTCTATGGGGGCTGGGAAAATCAAAACACAAACTCAGAAGAGGACAACATTGTTCAATATATCTACATTCAAATCCGAAAAGGACAATAGGAATTCATCTCAAGCCTGAAAAGGCTTTCTTGGGAGAGCTCAAGAAGCATTTTAAAAGTTAAATAAGAGAGGTAGATGAAAAATTGGGGAAAGAAATGAGAAGTATACAAGAGAGAATCAACAGTTTAGAAAAGGAAGGCCAAAAAATGACTGTAGAAAAAAATTCCTTAAAAAATGAAATTTTCCAAATTGGGGAGATGGGGGTAAAGATTCACTGAATAAAAAAAAAAAATCACAAAAAAGTAGAATTGGGCAAAGAGAAAAGGAGGAACGAAAACACACTGAAGAGAACTCCTTGAAAAATAGAAATAACCAAATGGAACAGGATGTATAAGGCCAAAATGAAGAAAACAATTCATTAAAAACTGAAATTCTGCAAGTGGAAGCTAATGCCTGTATGAGACATCAAGAATCAGGCAAAAGTAAAAAAAAATGGAAAAAATTAAAATAGCTTTTTGGAAAAAAATAGACCTGGAAAAATTTTACAGGAGAGATAAATACAAAATTATTGGTCTTCCTGCAAGCCATGATTTAAAAAAATAAAGATTCTGGACATCATCTTTAAAATTTTTTTCAAGGAAAACTGCTCTGAGATTTTAAGACCAAAGAGCAAAATAGTCCTCAAAAAATGAACTCATTTTCTCCTGAAAGAGATCCAAAAATGAAAACAACAAGGGATACTGCATCCAAGTTCCAGAATGATGAAGTCAAGAAAAAATATTGCAAACAGCCACAAAGGAAGAATTTAAATATCATGAAACCACAGTCAGGATTACACAAGGCTTGAAGCATCTACATTAAAAAATCTTAGGGCTTAGAATATGATATTGAGTAAAACAAAGGAGCTTGGATTACAACCAAGGATCAACTACTCAACAAAAATGAGTATAATCTGTCCAGGGAGGAAATGGATATTCAATGAAATAGGGGACTTCCAAACATTCCTAATGAAAACACCAGAGCTCAACAGAAAATGTGATTTTCAAAAACAGCATTCAAGAGAGGCATAAAAGAGTAAACTGGAAAAGAGAAAAAAGAAAAAAGAAAAAAATGGTTTTCAATGGGGTTAAAGTGTTTACATCCCTATATGGGAAGATGATGTTTGAAACCCTTGAGCATGGTACCTTTATTATGAAATTTAGAAGGGGTATACATAATCAGAGGGTGTGGGAATAAGTAAGGGGTCAGGGGAAGATTGTATTGGGGGAAGAGAAGGCAAAAAAAGGTGAATTATATTAAATGAAATGATACAAAGATATATTGTAGTAGATGGGGGGGGGGAAGAAGGGAGATGAACTTTGAAATATACTCTCATTGAATTTAGTTCAGAGAGAATAACAAACCTGCTTAATTTGGTATGGAGATTATCTTACCCTATAGGAAGCAGAAGGAGGAAGATGAAAGAAAAGGGAGGGTGTGGATTGCAGTGATGGCAGAAGGAAGAGAAGTAGTAGGGGAATGAAAAGAGCTGACAGAAGGGAGTGATGATTGAGGGAGACCATGGTCAGAAGCACAACCCTGGTGAGAGGAAAAAGGCGAAAGGAGAGAGAAAAGCATAAACAGAAAAAATAGAATAGAGAGCAAGACATAATTAGTAATCATAACGTATGTGAATGTAAATGAGATGAACTCTCCTATGTAAGCAGACAACAAAGTGGATTAAAAACCATAATCTGGGGAAGGGCCATGTAGAAGCAGGAAAACTCTGTGAGCTCCCCCCATCATCACCTCAAATACCTATAAAATGTGACCCTAAACAAATTTTAGAGCTACAGAACCCACAAAGGGACAGAGAAATAAATCTCCTGCTGAAGGTAGCCTGGAAGGCAGACAGGAAGGGCCCATAGCAGCTGCTGGGAGAAGAGCCTTGCCATGTGTGAGCCTGTGGTTTTAGCCCCAGGGTGGCCCTGACAAGCAGCAACTAGAGTAGATTTCTGGAGAGCGGATCAGCAGCAGCAGTGGCAGTTTCAAGAAATACCAACCCATAAAAGAAAAAGAAAACATAAAAGGTTAGTGTAGAATTCTGTGGAACTGCAGAAGCACAACCTAGTCTCTATCTCCAGATTGAGAGGTGGTGGAGGCACCATAGCCTTGCAGCCAGAGCTCCTGGTCTGCATATCATAGGGGGATCAGGCAACCATTTAGAAGGTAATTGCTCTTGCTTTAATGTGCCTGGATCTGGATCATAGTCTTTGGTGGTAGCCGTGAGGTGTGTGAGGAGTGAGCCAAAGCTCATGAGGAATGTAGAGATGGCGCCTTCCTGATAGCTCCAGCAGCTGCAAAAAAAATGCAGCAATGTGGAATAAAGCTCTCCCCTCTGGCAGCAGAGTTCTACTGTGGCAAAGAGCTCAAAAGTCAAGTAATTGCCTGGCAGCATGAGCAGGCAAAGGAAGCAAAGCAAGTACAGCCATCCAAATTTAGATTCCTTTTTGGGGGACAAAAAGGATCAAAGCATGGAAGAACAGGAAGACAACACAGTCTGAACTCCTACACAAAAGCTTCCAAGAAAAAATATAAACTGGGTACAAGTCATGACAGATTTCAAGAAGGATTTTGAAAATCAAGGGAGAAAAGTGGAGGAAAAATTGAGAAGAGAAATGAGAATGACGCAAGAAAATCATGAAAACAGAGTTAACAACCTGATGAAGAAAATAACACTGGTAAAAAATAGATTAACTCAAATGGTAGAAGAGGTTCATAAAGCCAATGAGGACACATACACACATGACCAACACACACACATACACACACACACACACACACAGACACCACCAACATAAAAACACAGAGAGACACCAAAACACACATACACACACCACCAACACATACACATACACACACAGAGACACCACCAACACAAACACACAGAGGCACCAAAACAGATATACACAGAAAACACACACACACACACACACACTCATACACACAGAGAAACCACCTACAAACACACATACTCACACCACCAACACACACACATACACAGATAGATACAATAACACACATACACACACTACCAACACACATATACACACACAGAGACACCACCAACATAAAAACTCAGAGTCATCAAAACGCACATACACATACATCCCACCAAGACATACACATACACACAGAGACACCAAAAACATAAACACACAGAGACACAGAGACACAGAAACACAATACTAATGCACAAACATACACACACAGAGACACCACCAACGTAAACACACAGAGGCACCAAAAGACACATAAACACACACCACACACACACACTCATACACACAGAGAAACCACCAACATAAATACACAGACACCAAAACACACATATACACACCACCAACACATACCCATACACACACAGAGACAACACCAACATAAACACAGAGACACCAAAACACATACATACACACACCACCAACACACACACACACATCACCAACACATACACATACACACACATAGATACCACTAACATAAACACACAGAGGCACCAAAACAAACATACACACACACACCATGCACACACACTCATACACACAGAGAAACCACCAACAAAAACATATACCAACCCCAGCAACACAAACACTTACACAGACAGATAAACCAACACACACACACACACACACACACACACACACACACACACACCACCAACACAAACATACACACAGAGAAACTACCAACATAAAAACACAGAGACACCAAAACACACAGACACACACATCTCACCTCTGACACACACATACACACACAGAGACACCAATACCAAGCAAACATACACACACAGAGACACAAAAACACACATACACACAACACCGACACACAAACATAAACACAAAGAGACACCACAAACATTCACACAGAGACACCAGCACACATACAGATACAACCAACACACACACACATACACACAGAGAGATAGCAAAACACACATAACACCTACACATACACATACACACTCAAAGACACCATCACCCATATACACATACCACCAACACACACACATACATACACACACAGAGACACCACCATCAAACACAAACATACACAGAGACATGAAAACACACATGCACATACAACTAAAACACACACATACCCACACAGAGACACCAAAACACACACACCATCAACACATACACATACACACACAGAGGCACCAAAATACACATACACACACCCCACACACACACACTCATACACAAAGAGAAACCACCAACAAACATGCATACACACATAGATATCAACAACACACACGCATACACACAGAGAGACCACCAACATAAATACACAGACACCAAAACACATGGAACACACAACCAAAACACACACATACACACACAGAGGCACCAAAACACACATACACACACCCCCAACACATACACATAAACACACAGAGACACCACCATAGTAAACAAACAGAGGTACCAAAAGACACATACACACATCACACACACACACACGCACAGACTTACACACAGAGAAACCACCAACAAACAAAAATAAACAGAGATACCACCAACAAACACACATACACACAGAGACACGAGCCACATAAATACACAGGCACCAAAACACACATACACACACCACAAACACATACCCATACACACACAGAGACACCACCAACATACAAACACAGAGACACCAAAACACGCATAAAAACTCGTGTCACCAAGACACACACATACACCCACAGAGACATCAACAGCAAGAAAACATACACTCACAGGGACATACAAAAAACCCCACAGAGACAAAAAATCACTCATACACACATACCACCAACACACACACACACACAACAAAGAGACACCACCAACATTCACACACAGAGACATGCAAACACAGACAGATACAACCAGCACACACACATACACACAGAGAGACAGCAAAATACACATGCACACATAACACCTACACACATGCATACACACACCGAGACACCATCACACACATACCCACGCCACCAAAACACACACATGCACACAAAGACACCACCATCAAACAGAAACACACATACACATACCATGCACACACACTCATACACACAGAGAAACCACAAACACACATACACACAGAGATACCATCAACATACACACATACACACAGAGACACCACCAACATAAAGACACAGACACCAAAACACACATACACATACCACAAACATATACCCATACACACACAGAGACACCACCAACATATAAACACAGAGACATCAAAACACGCATAAAAACTCGTGTCACCAAGACACAGACATACACACACAGAGACACCAACAGCAAGCAAACATATAGTCACAGGGACACAAAAAAAACCACATAGAGACACAAAATCACTCATACGCACACACCACCAACACACACACACACACACACACACACACACACAACAAAGAGACACCACCAATATTCACACACAGAGACATCTGAACACAGACATATACAACCAACACACACACATACACACAGAAAGACAGCAAAACACACATACATACATACCATCTACACATATACATACACACACCGAGACACCATCACACACATGCACACACCACCAACACACACACATACGCACACAAAGACACCACCATCAAACAGAAACAAAAATACATACATCATGCACACACACTCATACACACAGAGAAACCACAAACACACATATACACAGAGATACTATCAACACACACACATACACACAGAGACACCACCAACATAAAAACACAGAGACCAAAACACGCATAAAAAATCATGTTACCAAGACACACACATACACACACAGAGACACCAACAGCAAGAAAACATACACTCACAGGGACACAAGAAAAAAAACACACAGAGAGACACAAAAATACTCATACACACACACCACAAACACACACACACACACACAAGAAAGAGACACCACCAACATTCACATGCAGAGACATCTGAACACAGACAGATACAACCAACACACACACATACACACAGAGAGACAGCAAAACACACATAAACACATACCACCTACCTACATACATACACACACCAAGATACCATCACACACATACACATACCACCAACACACACACATACGCACACAAAGACACTACCATCAAACAGAAACACACATACACACACCATGCACACACACTCATACACACAGAGAAACCACAAACGTATATACACAGAGATAACATCAACACACACACATACACACAGAGACACCACCAACATAAAGACACAGACACCAAAACACACCAAAACACATAACCAAAACACACACACACACACACACATACACCAAGACACCAAAACACACATACACACACCAGCAACACATACACGTACACACCCAGAGGCAGCACCAACATAAACACAGAGAGACACCAAAACACCAACAACACACACACATACACACAGAGAGATACCAAAACACACACATACACACAGAGACACCAAAACATACATACACACACCACCAACACATACACATAAACACACAGAGACACCACCATAGTAAACACACAGCGGCACCAAAACACACATACACACACACCTTGCACACACACTCATACAGACAGAGAAACCACCAACATACATACATACACACAGTAGCAACACACACAAACATACACAGACAGATACACTAACACTACCAACACACATATACGCAAAGAGACACCACTAACACACACATACACACACAGAGACACCACCAACATAAAGACACAGACACCAAAACACACATATACACACCACCAACATGCACCCATACAAACACAGAGGCAACACCAACGTAAACACACAGAGACACCAAAATACGTACACACCAAAACACACACACACATATGCACACCCAGAGACACCAACACACATACACATACCACCAAAACACACACAAACCCACAGAGAGATACCAAAACACATATACACACATACCACCAACACACACATACACACACAGAGACATCACCAACCTAAACACAAAGAGGCACCAAACCACTCAAATACACATACCACACACACACAATCATACACACAGAGAAACCATCAACAAACACACATACCCATACCAGCAACACCCAAACATACACAGACAGATACAACAACACATGCACATACCACCAACACATATACACACAGAGACACGACCAACACACACATACACACACAAAGACAGCATGAAAATGAAAACACAGAGATACAAAAACATGCATACACACATCTCACCAAGACACACACATATACACACAGACACACCAACAGCAAGCAAACACAGACACAAGGACACCAAAAACATAAACACACGGAGACACAAAAACACACATACACACACACCACCAGCACACACACATGCACACAAAGAGACACAGCCAACATTCAAACACAGAGACACCAGTACACAGCCAGATACAAGCAAAATACACAGATAAACACAGAGAGATAGCAAAACATGCATACACACATACCACCTACACACACACACACAGACACCAAAACACACATACGCACACCAGGCACACACATACATACACAGAGACACCAAAACACACATACACACACCACCAACACATACATGTACACACACAGAGACACCACCAACAGAAACACACAGAAGCACCAAAATACACATACACAACCCACCAAGACACACAGATACACACATGCACACAGACACCAAGACACATATACACACACCACCAAAACACACACCTACACACACTGAGGTAGCAACTACAAACATACACACACAGAGACATCAAAAACATAAACACACAGAGACACAAAAACACACATATATACACCACCAATACACACACATACACACAGATACCCTACCATCATTCGCACACTGAGACACCAACACACATACACATACACCCACACATACACTCATACAAAGAGATACCAAAACACACATACATACATACCACCAGCACCCACACATACACACAGAGACACCATCACACATATACACACACCACCAACACACACACACATATATACACAGAGATAACACCATCAAACACAAACACGCTCAGAGGCACTAAAACACATATACACACATACAACCAAAACACACATATATACACAGAGAGACAACAAAACACACTTACACACACCAGCAACACACACACATACACACGCAGAGAAACCAAAACACACATACACATACCATCAACACATACACTTACACACACAGAGACACCACCAACATAAACACACAGAGGCACCAAAACACATATCCAAACACACCATGCACACACACCGATACACACAGAGAAACTAATAACAAACCCAGCAACACACAGGCATACACTGACAGATACACCAACACACAGACCCACACCACCAACACACGTATACATACAGAGACACCACCATCAAACTCACGTATGCACACAGAGACACCAAAAAAGCTAAAGCTAAATTTTCTATTCAGCTCTGGTTTTTTTTCATCAAGAATACTTGAAATCCTCTATTTCATTGAATATCCACAATTTCTCCAGAATTATTATAATCAGTTTTGCGGGGGAAATGATTCTTAGTTTTAATCCTAGCTTCTTTGACCTCCAGAATATCATAACCCAAGCCCTTCAATCAGAAATTAGGGTATAATATTCCTAGGAGTTTTAGCCCCAGCGTGGCCTGGACCTGCTGCTGCTGAATCATTTGGGAGAGTGGATTGTAGGCAGCTATGGTGGTTTCCAGAATTATCAACCTATAAATACCAAAGACAAAGTAAAAGGTCAGTGGAACTCCCCTGGATCTGGGTGGATAGAGTATGGTCAAGCCTCTACCTCTGGAGCTAGAAGAGGCTGAAGTGGTGGCCTTCAGCCACCTCCCCATGGCTACTTCAGAGCTCCCAACTTCCAGATCATAGTGGAGCCAAGCGAACATTCAGAGGCTAAGCATTCTTGCTTTAACCTGCCTGTATCAGAAGCATAGTCTTGGATGGTTGTCCTAAGGTGTGTGAGCAGTGAGCCAAAGCTGGTGGGGGATGTAGAGATAGCACTCTCATAATGGCTCCAGCAATTGCAGTTATCACTGCGGGCTCAGGCAGGGCTGGGCTCTGAGATGAACCCTTCCTGTCTGCCTAGTGGGCTGCCTTCAGCAGATTTGTTTCTTTCTGTCACTTTGTGGGTTCTGTAGCTCTAAAATTTGTTTAGAGTCATATTTCATATGTATTTGAGGTGGTTATCGACGGACCTTACAGAGTTTTCCTACTTCTATGCTCTGCTCCCCTCCCCCCCCATGCCTCTTGAAAAAGATCCCAGAAAGAAAACTTCTAGGAATATTATAGCCCAATTTCAGAGTTCCCAGATCAAGGAGAAAATATCATAAACAGTTAGGAAAAACAATTAGAGTATTGAGGAAACACAATCAGGATAACACAAGATTTCACACCTTCTACCTTAAGAGATTGAAGGGCTTGATTGTGATATTCCGGAGGTCAAAGAAGCTAGGATTAAAACTAAGAATCATCTACCCAGAAAAACTCGTATAATACTTCAGGAAAAATTGTGGACCTTCAACGAAATAGAGGACTTTCAAGTACTGTGGATGAAAAAAACAAAGCTGAATAGAAAATTTAGCTTTCAAATACAAGAAGCAAGAGAAGCATAAAAAGGTAAACAGGAAAGCTAAATCATAAGTAACTTATTAAAGTTGAACTATTTACATTCATACATGGAAAGACAATGTTTGTAACTCATGAGACTTTTCTCAGTATGAGGATAGTTGAAGGGATTATATATATATATATATGTATATATATATATATATATATATATATATGTATGTATGTATGTATATACATACGTGTATATGTATAGGTGGGTGTAGGCATTTATGTATATATATGTGCTTGTGTTTATGTGTGTATATGTATACATAAACAGAGGGCATAAGGTGAGTTGAATGTAAAGGGAAAAAACAAAATTAAGAGGAGAGAGAGGAATAGAATGGCATGGATCATCTCAAATAAAGGAAGGAGGAGAAGGCTGTTACAATGGAGAGAAAGAAAAGGAAGGTGAAAGGGAATGAGTCAACCTTACTCTCATTGGATTTGGCTTAGGGAGGGAATAACACACACACTAGGTTGGGCATCTTACCCTACTCGAAAGTAAGGGGAAAGATGATAAGAGGGGGTATCACAGGAGGGAGGGCAGATTGGGGGAGAGGGTAGGTAGAAGCAAACATTTTTGAAAAGGGACAGGGTCAAAGTAGAAAATAGAATAAGTGGGGGGCAGGATAGGATGGAGTGAAATATAGTTTGTTTGTCACAATATGACAACTATGTAAATGTTTTACATTACTATATATGGGTAATCTATTTTGGATTTTTGTCTTATCAGTGGGAATGGGTGAGGAAGGCAGAAGATAGGGCATCTGGAACTCAAAGTTTTGAAAAGAAATGTTAAAAAACATTGTTTTTTACATGCAATCAGGAAATGAGATATACAAGCAATGGAACATAGGCATCCATCTTGCCATACAAGAAAATAAGGAGGGATTGGAGGGTGTATGAGAGGGCAGATTGGGGAAAAGGGTATTCAGTGCACTTGACATCTTAGGGTGGGGCATAGAGGAGACATGAGAAGAAAATTTATAACTCAATATCTTTGGGAAATGAATGTTGAAAATTAAAAATAAATTTAAAATAATAAAAAAAAATAAAGTCATTATTTGAAGGTGCTTGGAGGTGTTTAGGGGAGACCTCAGGCAAATCAGTGTTTTACTCCATCATCTTGCTTCTACCTCCATTCCTCTCTTTAACAAATGAGAAATATGAAGCACTCTGAGCTTAAATTATTTTCCCTCATATTGAGTAAATATTGGACTCAGTATTTCACAACAGATTCTCAGAACCTCACATCCTATGTTCATTCTGGTACGTTACATCGCCCTTCTGATGCTTTGAAATCATATGGTCAGCTATTTTATAACTTTGCTATATCCTGGTTCTAACAGAGAGTTTAATTTAAGTAAAAAAAAAACAAAACATGATTTCTTGGAACAATTACATGTTGAAATGACTTTTAATATAATTGACAAACATGTGTCTATAAAAGCTATTACTCATTTACAGTGAAGTTAAACAAAATCACAAGGCATCTGGAAAATTTGTTTATTTTTCTTTCAAAGTGATCTATTAACTCACAAACATAGTAAGACAACTAATGGGACTTCGCCAGGTAATACATAAAAAAAGAAACAAAAACGACTAAGATGGACAATTTGAAATTCATTGTTGATTGCACTTATTTAATGTTTTAATTGCTGTTGACTGAATGAATACTTTCAATAAATATCCTCAGCTTGATTGGTATAACATTATCTTCTGTTAATGCTAATGAGACACTGCATTAGTAAATACACCTACCTATTCACAGTTGTCTTCACAAATGAATAATAAGTACAGTGGGTTATTTTTAAGAATTTTCCTAATGTTAATTAGCTTGTAAATGTTACAGTGTGTTTTTTTTTAAATTCCAGGATTGGTTTTACATACAGTGTTATCAACAAGAAAAATAATCATTCTGTGGTATTTGGATTCTAGAAAAGTGCAACCATTTAGTTGGATTTTGAGATCCCTTTCCCAATGGGAAAGTTTTCTTTACTACAATCAATTGTACATTCCCACCACATCAAATTAATAATAATCAACATCAACATATGCTTTAGAGTTTGCAAAATGCTTGATAAATATTATCTCATTTTATCCTTGCAATGATTCTATGATTATGCGAGGCTGTTGCTAGTATTGTTATCCTTCATAAGTTTTTAATTTTTTTGCTAATATTCATATCAAGGACTCTACTTACCTATCTCTTAATATCACTAGAAATGAAAAATAAAAGAGAGAATTAATCAGTTTCTTCAATGATTTGCTACTTACAGTTGGAAAGAGAAATTAATTTAATATAGCTTTATTATGGTCCTCCAAAATTTAGGATATGAATAGGTATTGGCAATTCAAGAGCAAAACAGAACAAAAAAATTAAACAATTCTTTCCTTCAAGAATGTTGCATTGTGTGTGCACAAAGTAATGTAAATGCAGTGTCCTCTTTTCCACTTCTATCCCCATGTGATCATTCTCTCATCTACATATAGATACACACACATTGTTCTATGTGTAACCCTGCATACCCATATATATTTACATATGTGTGCATACAATCCAAATTCACAGTTTTTGCCCAAAATTTATTATTCTGGAAACCAGAGCAAAGACATTAAAAAACAACATAGTCATCTGCATTTATTAATGCATGTGTGCAAAGCACACGCAAAGTACTTAGCAAAGAAATGAATCAGATATTAAATGTTCTGATTATCCATTCTTAAATGACTGTAAGAAACATTAATTACCCCTATGCTTAATCTAGATAACTCTGGTTTCCACAGCACAAAAGGAGAGAGAGTCATCTGTCTACTAAGACTGAAATGAGAAGGAAGTTCAACTTAGTGACTTTACTTTCTATCTTGTTA
>CM053580.1:108700578-108722068 GCA_028627135.1 Pseudochirops cupreus
ATATTTCTTCATCTTTTTGATCATACGTCCTTGTGTCCTTGCCCTTGGAGTAACTGTTGCTTCTGTACTGGTTGTGATGGGGATAAATTACCTTCCTGCTCATTGCTGATAATACAAGAGATTGCTAACAGAACCCTGCAGTATCATTATAAAAAGGGAACAAATAGTGATTACAGTGATGTTGATAGTTACCACTTATTTAGAAATTTAATGTTTCCTATGCATTTTAAAATTTTTTAAAATTTTAATTTCACATTAACATTGAGATATAGGTGCTATTATTATTCTCATCATTATAGATCAGGTAGATGATGCAAGAGGATTTTAATAAGTTGTTCAGGGTTACATAAATAAGTAAATTTTTGAAGCAAGATTAGAACTCAGGGCTCCATTACTCTAAGTCCAATACTTAATTCCTCTTGAAGCTCACTGATGGACTTTTCCTGGATCATTCACCCATCACCTTTGACAAAACTTTTCAATAATGGGTGTCATTTAGGAGTTGTTAGATCATCCCCAAATGTAAGATTTTCAGCACTGATTCAAATCATACACCCAGCTTTGCTGGAGGTTTTCTAACTTATTAAATCAGTGGCTTCCTAAGATCATCCCTGCTACCATATATCAGCATAATTATTTTGCTCTGTCTTTGTGCACCAAATTCCAAGATTAGTCACTCTTAACTGGCTTGGTTAAATGGACAGATATGTTGTCCTTAAGAAATTTCTTGACACCGAAAGCATACTTGTATGGAGGAGATTAAATGTAGGCTGTAATACCATGTAGGTAATTTTCAACATTTTAAATAAGTAGAATAGACTTAGATGGATGAGGTACACCTGTGTATGAAACAAATTTACAATTCTTTCCTTGGGTCTGGGGAAGTAATAGTAATTCTAAGTAAGAGTCCAAGAAATCCTTAGAGTTTAAGAGACAAGTATGAGGAATATAAGTTCAAAGACAAATTTTAACTAGAGTAGAATGGTGTAGGAAATATTTTTAATGTTTTGAAATTACATCATTGATTGGTTGAAGGAGATTCCATATGTGATACCACCTGCTGCCTCCATCATGGAATAAAAAGGTTTAATTTTTTTTTTTAATCAACTTATTTTCAGTTTTCAACATTCACTTTCAGAAGATTTTAAGTTCCAAGTTTTCTCCCCATCTTTCTCCTCCCCTCAGACCAGGAAGGTCAGCATTCTGATTACCCTTTCTCCCAATCAGCACTGCCTTCTATCACTACTCCCCCTTCTCTTATTTCCTTCCCTTCTATTTTCCTTTAGAGCAAGATAGATTTCTATACCTCATTATTTCCCAGTTGCACGTAAAAACAATTTTCAACATTCATTTTGAAAACATTAAGTTCCAAATTCTCTCTCTTCCTCCCTCATTCTCTTCCTCATTGAGAAGGCAATCAATGCTGTAGGGGTTATATATGTGTAGTCACACAGAACACTTGCAAAGCACTTCCATAATAGTCATGTTGTGAAAGACTAACAATATTCCTCTCCATCCTTTCCTGACCCCTTTTATTCTAGTCTCTCCTTTGATGCTGTCCCACCTAAGAAGTTTTTGCTTCTGATCTGTCCTCCCTTCTATCATCCTCATCTTCTCTTATTCCCTTCCCTCCTAATTTCCTGTAGGGTAAAATAGATTTCCAAATTCAGTTGAGTATGTATGTTATTCCCTCCTTAAGCCAAATATGATGAAAGTAAGGTTTATTCATTTCCTCTCACCTCCTCCGTATTCCCCTTGAGTGGAAAAGCTTTTTCTTCATTCTACTTTTCCCTTTTCCCCTTGATCAGTGAAATTCCTCTCTCATCCCTTAATTTTATTTATTTTTTATTTTGTTTTATTCAACTCACCTTGTGCCCTCTGCCTATAGATACTGAGAAAGGTCTCATGAGTTACAAATATATTTCCATTTAAGAATGTAAACAGTTTAACTTTAACAAGTCCCTTAGGATTTCTCATTCCTATTTACTTTTTCATGCTTCTCTTGAGTATTATATTTAAAAGTCAAATTTTCTATTCAGCTCCTGTCTTTAAACAAAGAATTCTTGAAAGTCTACTTCATTGAATTTCCATTTCTTCCCCTGAAGGATTATACTCACTTTTGGTGGGTAGATGATTCCTTTTTTTTAAAACTTTTATATCATTTGATTTTTTTAAATTAAATTTTGTGTTTATTTTTTAGTTTACATCATGCATTTCAACAACATTTTGAGTTGCAAATTTTCTCCCCATCTTTCCCCTACCCATCACCCTAATATAGCAATCCCACCGTATATCCTCTTCCCACATCTGCCTATTCCACCTCCAACTTTCTGGTAGGGCAAGATTGATCTCCATACCACAGTGCCTGTATATCTTATTTCCAAGCTGCATGTAAACAACAACAACAACAACAACAACAATAATAATAACAATAAACTTTTAAACATTTGATTTTACGAAAGTGTGTGCTTCTAACAACCCTCCCCCCCAACCTTCCCACCCTTCCATCACACCCCCTCTCATCCCCTTCCCCTCTACTACCCTGTAGGGCAAAATACCCAATTTATTGTGTTTGTATTTCCTTCCCTAAGCCAAACTCAATGAGAGTAAGTTTGACCCATTCTCTTTTGCCTTCCTGTTGTTCCCCTCCATTGTAACCATTATCCCTTGCCTCTTCTATATGAGATAAATTACCCCATTCTGTCGCTCCCCATCTCCTCTCCTTATATTCCTCTTTCACCTTTCAATTTCACCTTTTAAATACCATCCCTTCCTATTCAATTGATCCTGTTCCCTCTGTCTATGTATAACTGTACACATATATACACACACTCACATATGTATTCATACGCATATATACCCTTCTGGATAAATATTTATATTCCCTTTAAACTGTCCTCATACTGAGAAAATTTTCATAAGTTACAATTATTGTTCTCTGTGTAGGCATGTAAATAGTTCAACTTTGAAAAGTTCCTTATGATTTCTTTTCCCTGTTTGCCTTCTCATGTTTTAATTCCTTCTTGTATTTGAATGTCAAATTTTCTATTCAACTCGTTTTTTTTTTCATCAAGAATGCTTGAAAGTCCTATATTTCATTGAATGATCATATTTCCCCCCGAAACATTATATTCAGTTTTGTTGGTAGGTGATTCTTGGTTTTAATCCTAGCTCCTTTGACCCTCAGAAGATCATATTCCAAGCCATTTGAACCCTTAATGTAGAAGCTGCTAGATCCTGTGTTATTCTCATTGGTTTTCACCAATATTTAAATTGTATCTTCTTGGCTGATTGTAATATACTCTCCTTGATCTGGGAACTCAGGAACCTGGCTATAATATTCCTAGGAGTTTTCTTTTTTGAATCTTTTTAAAGAGGTGATTGGTGAATTCTTTCAATTTCTATTTTGCCCTCTGGTTCTAAAGTATCAGTGCAAATTTTCCTTGAGAATTTTTTGAAGGATGATTTGGAGGTTCTTTTTTAGATCATGGCTTTCAGGTAGTCCAATAATTTTTAAGTTGTCTCTCCTGGGTTTATTTTTGAGGTTAGTCATTTTTCCAAAGAGATATTTCACATTGCCTTCATTTTTTCATTTGTCTGGGTCTGTTTAATAGTATCTTGATTTCTCATAAAGTCACTAGTTTCCATTTCCTCCAATCTAATTTTGAAAGAATTATTCTCTTAAGTGAGCTTTGGAAATTCTTTTTTCCATCTGTCAAATTCAGCTTTTTAAGGTATTCTTCTCCTCATTGGCTTTTTGGGCCTCTTTTGCCATTTGAATTAATCTGTTTTTTAAGGTGTTATTTTTTCAGTCAGGTTGTTGACTCTCTTTTCATGATTTTCTTGCATCATTTTCATTTCTCTTCCCAATTTTTCCTCCACTTCTCTTACTTGATTTTCAAAATCCTTCTTTTTTCTTTTTTATAAATTAATTTATTTTCTTGTTTATATCATTCATTTCCCCAATATTTTGAGTTACAAATTTTCACCCCATCTTTCTCCCACCTAACACCTCAAAACAGCTATCCCACTGTATAACCCCTTCCCCATTCTCTCCTATGTCCTCCCCCATTGCCCCTCTGACTTTCCCACAGGGCAAGATGGATGTCCCTACCCCAGGTCCTGTATATCTTAATTCTCAGTTGCATGTAGTTAATAATAATAATTTTAAATATATATATATATGTATATATGTATATATACGTATATATGTATATATATGTATATATACATATATATAATTCTTTCCCTTCCTCCCTTGTCACCCAACCCAACTGGAAAAGACAAGCCGTTCAATTCAGGCTGTATGTGTAGTTACTCAGAACATCTCCACAGTGGACATATTGTGAGAGACTGATTATATGTCTCTACTTCCTATCCTGCCCCCCTCCTTGTTCTATTCTCTACCCTTTCCCTGTCTCTTCACAGAAGTGTGTGCTTGTAACAGCCCTCCACCCCAACCCACACTTCCCTCTATCGTCTCCCTTCTCATTCCCTTTCCCTCTACTCTCCTGTAGGCCAAGATACCAAGTTTAGAGTTTATGTCATTCCTTCCCTAAGCCAAGTTAATGAGAGTAAGGTTGACCCTTTCCCTTTTTCCTTCCTGTTCTTCCCTTCCATTGTAACAGTTACCCCTTGCCTCTTCTATATGAGATGCTTAATCCCATTCTGTCTCTCCCTGTCTTCTTTCATTATGTTCCCCTCCCACCTCAGAATTTTACCTTTTAAAGTAGTGTCCCTTCCTATTCAATTGATCCTGTTTACTCAAGGTACACAGAAATACACATATTCACTTATGTATTCATATGCACATATAAACCCTCCTATACAGACATGTGTGTATGTATATGTATATACACATTTGTGTTCCCTTCACCTATTCTCATACTGAGAAAAGTTTCATATGTTATAATTATCGTTTTTCCATATTGGCATATAAATAGTTCAACTTTGGTGAGTTCCTTATGATTTCTTTTCCATGTTTACCTTCTTATGCTTCTAGTATTTGAGTGTCAAATTTTCTTTTCAGTCCTGTTTCTTTTTTTCCAGCAAGAATGCTTAGAAGTCCTCCACCTCATTGAATGCCTATATTTTCCCCTGAAACAGTATATTCAATTTTGCTGAGTAGGTGATTCTTGGTTTTCATCCTAGCTCCCTTGATCTTTGTAATATCATATTCCAGGCCCTTCAATCCCTTAATGTAGAAGCTGCTAGATCCTGGGTTATCCTAATTGTGTTTCTACAGCATTCAAATTGTTTCTTCTTGACAGTTTATAATATTTTTTCCTTGATCTGGGGACTCTGGAACCTGGCTATAACATTCCTAGAAGTTTTCTTTCTGGGATATTTTTCAAGAGGTGATCAGTGAATTCTTTCAAGTTCTATTTTGCCCTCTGGTTGTAAAATATCAGTGCAATTTTCATTGAGAATTTCTTGAAGGTTGATTTCTAGGTTCTTTTTTAGATCATGGCTTTCATATAGTCCAATAATTTTTAAATTGCCTCTCCTGGACTCTTTTTTCATAATTTTCTTGCGTCAGTCTCATTTCTCTTGCGAATTTTTCCTCCACTTCTCTTATATGGTTTTCAAAATACTTCTTAAGCTGCTCTATGGCTTGTAACAAGTCTACAATTTTCTTGGAAACTTTCTTTTTGTGGGAGATGTGGTTTTCTGTAAGTCTGTGAGTTCTGGAGCCCTAAAATTTGCTTAGAGTCATATTTAATGGATATTTGAGGTGGTTATATTGGAGCTGCTGAGTTTTCCTGCTTATACACTGCTGACTTGGCTCCACCCCCTACCTCAAAATGCTTCTTGAGCTCCTCCATGGCTTGCAACCAATTCACATTTTTCTTGGAAACTTTTTATGCTGAAATTCTGACTGTGTTGTATTCCTCCCATTCCATGCTTTGATCCTTTTTGTCCCCTAAAAGGAATCTAAATTTGCTTTGCTGCACTTGTTTTGCTTCATTTTCTTCCTCATTTTGCTCCTCAGTTACTTGAATTTTGAGCTATTTGCCAGAGTAGAACTCTGCTTCCAGAGGGGAGAGCTTTGTCCCAAATCACTTGGGTTTTCACAGCTGCTGGATCTTTTAGGAAGGTGCCATCTCTGCAGCCCCCAGAAACTCTGGCTCACTGGGCACACATGTCATGACCACCACCTGAGGCTCAGATGCAGATCCAGATCTGTTAAAGGAAGAATAATTGCCCTCTGAATGGTAGTTTGGCACCCCTCTGATCTGCAGGCCAGGAGCTCTGAAGCAGCAAGGGGAGGTGGCTACAGGGCTGCCACATCTCCACCACTTCTATTTTCAGGGGCAGGGCCCAGACCCACTCCTCCACCTTTCCCAGTTCCAACAGAATTCTTCACTGACCTATCAGTTTTTCTTTGGCAATTATGGGTTGATATTTCTAGAAACTTCCACCGCTACTGGTGATCCACTCTCTTGACATCCACTGTAGCTGCTGGTCAGGGCCACCCTGGGGCTAAAACTGTGGGCTCACATACGGCTGAGCTCAGCTACAAAAGTGCTGTGATGCGCCCTTCCAGTCCACCTGCTCGGCTGTCTTCTGTGAGATATTTGTTTCTCTCTGTCACTTTGTTGGTTCTGTAGCTCTAAAAAGATTTTTAGAGTCATATATTATAGGTGTTTGAGGTGGTTATGGGTGGAGCTCATGGGGTTTTCCTGCATCTATGCAGCCATTTTGGCTCTACCTGGGTAGGTAATTCTTGTTTGTAATCCTAGCTCCTTTGACTTCTAGAATGTTGTATTCTAAACCCTCTGATCCCTTAATGTAGAATCTGCTAGAACTTGTGTTTATATAATACTTGAATTGTTTCTTTTTGGTTGTTTGTAATATTTTCCCCTTGACCTGATAACTCTGGAATTTGGCTATAATATTCCTTGGAGTTTTCCTGTTGGGATCTCTTCCAGGAGGTGATTGTTGGATTATTTCCATTTCTATATTACCCTCTGCTTCTAGAATATGAAGCCAGTTTTCCTTGATGCTTACTTGAAAGATGAAGTTTTGGCTCTTTTTTTGGATCTTGATTTTCAGGTAGCTCAATAATCTTAAAATGATCTCTCCTGGAACTATTTTCCGGGTCAAATATTTTCCAATGAGATATTTCACATTGTCTTCTATTGTTTTGGTTTCTTTTTTTTTTCTTCAGTTTTTTTAGTTTTCAACATTCATTTCCACAAGATTTTGAGTCATAAATTTTGTTCCTCTTTCCCCCACCCCAAAACAGTGAGCCTACTGAATATACCCTCCCCAATCATCTCTCTTATATTCTTTCCCACCCCCTCTAACTTTCTAGAAGAGCAAGATCATTTGTCTTATATTTTCTTCATTTCTCATTTAGTCACCAGCTTACATTTGTCTCCATTATAATTTTTAAGGAATTATTTTCTTCAGTGAGCTTTTAGATATGCTTTTCCATTTGGTCAATTTTGCTTTTTAAGACATTCTTCTCCTCATTGGCTTTTTCGCCCTCTTTTGCCATTTGGGTTAGTCTATTTTTTAAGTTTTTATTTTATTCTGCATTTTTTGGGTCTTCTTTAGCAAGCTCTTGTCTTGTTTTTTACTATTTACTCACATCAATATTATTTCTCTTCCCATTTTTTCCTCTCTTCTCTTACTTGATTTTAAAAATTCTTTTTAAGCACTTCCATGACCTCCAAACAATTTGTATTTTTCTTACTGGTTCTGGATATGAAAACTTTGACTCTGTTGTATTCTGGTATGTTTTGATCTTCTTTGTCACCAAAGTTAGATTTGATAATCTTTGTTTTTCCACTGTTTTCTCATTTCCAAGGCAATAACCTGACTTTTTAATTCTTTGTTAAGGTACAACTCTGCTTCCCATGAGGAGAATGCATTTTCTCAAGCTTCAGAGGTTTTGTGCAGCTTTTTTTGCTGATACTTCTGGTGACTTGAAATTTTTTAAGTCTTCCAAGGTGGTATGATCAAAGGTGCAATGTTTATTCTTCTCCTGGCCTGTGCTCTGGTCTGTGAGTGACCACAAGCACTCTGTTCTGCCTTGGAAATGTGAGGAGAATTTCCTCTCGACCACAGCCATAAGCTCTCCCATGCCAGCACTCCTTCTCACCCAAGACCACCACTCAGCACTATGACCCAGTTTCAAGCATGGGCAGAGCAAGAGAAATGTCCCACAGATCCCTACAACCCCCCTCTTATAAGCTGCTTCTTCTCCCCACCATCTGTGGGTGTAGAGCTCCAGAAATAGCCACTACTGATATCCTTGCTATCATCCCAGGGCTCTGTCCAGAAGGCATGCCTTTCTCACCAAGGTCTAACAGACATATCCTACTCACTTTCTAAGTTGTCTTTGACATTTGTGGGTTGAGAATTTTGGAAACCACTTAAGCTACCAGTGATTCTTTCCCCTGAGGCCTGCTCCAGGTTTTCTGGGGGGGGGCCCATCGGATCTACCACAGCCCACCCTGGATTGCACTGTTCTCTCAGGTAGGTGCAACAGACATTTCCTGTCAATCTTCCAGGTTGTCATGGGCTGGAAATTTGTTTCACTGTTTTTTTGTGCATTGTGGTGCTATAAAATTTGTTCAGAGTCATTTTTGGCAGCTATTTGGAGAGATTTGGTGAAGATCTAAAGCAAATTCCTGCTTGTTACTGTGCCATCTTGGTTCTACCCCCAAACAAGGCTTAATTTAAAAAGGAAGGGAAAAAAAAATAGAAAAGGTGGGCATGAAGGAAAGAAAGAAAAAGTAAAAGGAAGACAAGATAGGAAGGAAGAAAGGAAGGAATAAAGGAAGGAAGGAAAGAGGGAAGGAAAAACGTATCACTATTAATTACATTGCACAACAGAAAATATTCCTATAAATTTTCATTTGGAACATTATATTATTCATGTGTTTAACTTATAAATTGACAATTAGACATGGTAATATGCTCCTCAAGTTATTTTTATTATCTAAAATACATTTTCATACTTAGATATAAAATATTAACTATTGACAGATATATTCATAGTAAATTATTATTATTATTATTATTATTATTATTATTATTATTATTATTATTATTATTACTATTACTACTACTACTACCACAACTACTACTAGTAGTTCAATTTATCCAATAGACATGACAACTGTGTTTAAATTACTTGTGGAGTTGGCAATAAGGGAGGATGGCAAACAGAGCAATCCAATGAGGAAGGAGTAGATAAATAATCAGCATGCAGATTTCAATAGTTATATAGTGTTTTTTTTCCTGAAAAGTAATTAAGAATTAGGAGTTGACTATCTAATTCCCAAGGCTTCAGGCAAATAAAATATTAAAATGGTTTCTAAATAAAGGATAATCACATTATTGTTTTAAAACTCCAAAGGATTAATTTCTGTGATTTTTTTTCTGAACCAAATGAAGAAAAACAGCTAATGTTCTCTTCTACTTCATCACAAGATTGCCATCAGCAATTTGGCTGACCAAAAAAATGCCCTTTCTAATCTTCCTATAAAAATAAACTTGAGTAATTTATATGACTCTATTTCAAGTTGTGTTATATACCTGCTTGAGGGTTGACTGAGATGGTTAGAATTTGTTTAAATTGTCACTGCCCATTATATCTATTAACAGAAAATGTTGACAATATCAACCTTGGAAAAAATCTCAAGACTCTGATGGGGAAAAACTGGATTATATTTTTAAGGTAACATTTCTTCTACTTATCCTCTTAGCTAAAATGGAATATAAAAGTCCTACTTAATGAGAATGCTATTGTAATAAAAAAAAGCATGATTTGACAAAAAGACATAAAAATCTTGAGGAAAAATAAATTAAATCTATCCCTATCCAGATTTTTCTTGATAACAGAAACATTAAAGAGTCTTTGGGCTTTCTACCAGAGGGCAGGGCAAGGGAGGCAAGGGACAAAATTAAATTGATGTTTCCTTAAGGAATGAAGAGCCTGAATTTTTATCCTCATCATCTAGAAGCATGAATTAAGTAAATTCTTATTGATAGGTTCTGTGTTTACCTTATTTAGAACACAGAGGAAATATGAAATATTTAAAATCAAAAGAAATGAATTCTAAACAAAAGAAAATCATATTTCACTGTGTTCTTTCCTCACCTTATTTGTTGTGAAAATTTTCATTTCTTTTTATGAACAGAATAAAGCAATAGATTTTATTCTCATGTCCCCTTAGCAAGAAGTTCTGCAACTTGACAGACAAAGAAATGTCCTCTTTATTTTTAATATAAAATTAATTTCAGTTTATTCTTATAAACTTGAATTCTTATGACTTAGTTTCAAGCTTGTTTTATATGCCTGCTTGAGGGTGAAACTATCTTATGAAGCTAAAAACAATGCTTAAACTTTTCACAAGAGAAAAAAAAATAAAGGACCACTTGGTTCTTTTATACATTTTGCCTAAAGGGATCACAGAGTGAAAAAAAGGACCAGGAATTGAGAAGAAGAGAGAGAGAAACAGAGAGAGACAAAGAGAAAGAGATGGAGACAGAGACAGAGAGAGACAGAGAGAGGGACAGAGACAAAGAGAGAGAGACAGAGAGACAGAGACAGAGAGAGTTACTACATCACAAAAAAAAAGAATTTGGAGATCACAGAATTGAGTGGAACATGAAGGAATGAGAAGGGATGCCAATAGGGCTGAGTAGTTCAGGCATCTATCCGTGGCCAGTTTGAAGATACATTTGTTTCAAATTTGAGATGCTTATGAAGAATTTGTTGGGACACATATTTCAGAAAGAGTAGCTTTCCATCATGAGTATAAGCCTCAATTTAGGAAGTATGTAGAGATTGAGAATTAAAGAAAGGAGGGATGTTTGTGCAGAGCAGCAGTAATTAATTCTCTCTGTGCTTCTGACTGGTAAAACTGAGTTTGCATCTGAGTTCTTTTGCCAATATCTATGGATCTGTACTAATGTCTGGTAATGGTGTTGACAGGCCCTGACAGGTAACACAATTTTGATCCCTTATTAATGATTGCATTAAAAAAAGACGATTCCAGTGGTGTGGGATTTAGATATGCCACAATATAGAGTGTTAGTATCTGTTTGTAAACGAATCTGTAATACTGAGTTTTTCTCTTTCTGTGCATTTCATTGTGAGCTCACAGTCTTCTAGAAGCTATGTATTGCCATAAAGAGACTACTGGTCTTGAAGTAAAGAAAACCTGAATAATTTTATATAAACTGTTGCAACAATGGACATGCTTTATTCCTTTTTATTTATCCATCTTGCCTTATGTAGAACAGATTGGATGAACCCCAGATCACTCCTTTTCTGAAGTGAGCACAAATAGAGCTTTGAAATTACTTGCTGCCATGGCTTGGGCGGGAAATGTCACAACTCTATCTTTGGCTGTAAATCACTGAACCTTAAGGTAATAAAGATCATAGAGCCCTGCAAAAGCATTTTAACCACCTGAAAAAAGAAGAGTATGATAACTCAAATATTCGGGCAAAAATAAAGTACACTTCAACTTGGTGATGAATTCATACCAAAAATTCTTGGGACACTTAGGAGGCAGAGCAAACCAAATGACAACTGGTTCCTGTGACTGATCAGCTTGAAGTCTCCTTGGACCAATTACATAAGTTTTCATTACTGTGACTCTAAAGGTAGTTTTTCTAGGTTTTGAAACTAACTGTGGAAATGTAATTATTACTATTATTTTTAATAAGACTTCTTTTTTATATCATGCCAGCCTCAGACACTTACTACCTATAAGACCCTGAGAAGTCACTTTACCTCCCTTTACCTCAGTTTGGTTATCTGTAAAACGAGAATCATATTAGCACCTGCATTAAAAAAAAATGTTATTTCAAATAGCAAATGAGATATTTGTGGAGCTCTTAACAAAGTTCCTGGCAGAAAGCAAGCAATTAAATATTTATTATATCTCCCCAGCCCTCCCATCCACATTTACTTCTATAAAATTTTCAGTTCTAAACTTTCTAACACTCCCCAGTGTGGCCTGCATTCTGATATGGGTTATACATGTACAATCATATTACATATATTTCCACATCAATCATGTAAAGGATTAGAATCAAAGGGAAAAAGCGAGGGAAAAAAGAGAGAAAGACACAGAAAGAGATGAGGGGGGGGGAAGAGAGAGAGAGACACAGAGAAAGAGAGAGAGACAGAGACAGAGAGACGGAGAGACAGAGAGAGAGAGTGAATAATATGCTTTGATCTACATTCACTACATTTACATGCCATAGTTTTTCTCTGGATGTGGATAGCATTTTCCATCATGAATCTTTTGGAATTGTCTTAGATCCTTACTTTGCTGAAAAGAGAGAGCTGGTTATCAAAGTTGATCATTGTACAATGTTGCCGTTACTGTTACAATGCTTTCCATGTCTGATCATTTCACTCAGCATCAGTTCATACAAGTCATTCCAGGTTCTTAAGAAGACTACCTGCTCATCATTTCTTTTTTAAAATTTTATTTATTTACTTTTAGTTTACAACATTCAGTTCCAAAATCCCTTGATTTTCTAATTTTTTCCTCTCCCTCTTCTGCACCCTCTCCCCACCATGACAGCATGCAATCAGATATAAGATCTATGAATACCTTTACATTAAGCATTAGTCAGATTATAAAGAAGGATTATAACCAATGGATTGAAAAATGAGAAGGAGGAAAGAAAAGAAAACAAAAAAAGAGAGAGAGAAAGCAAGTAGTTTCCTTCAGTCTGCATTCAGACTACATGGTTCTTTCTCTGTATGTGGCTATCTCTTTCCATCATGAGTTTTTTGCAGTTGTCCTATAACCTTACATTCCTGAGAAGAGCCTAGTCTATCAAAGTTAGTCATCACACATATGTTGTGTCTGTAATTGTATACAAATTTCTCCTAGTTCTGCTCTTCTCACTCAACATCAGTTAATATAACTCTCTCCAGGTTATTATGAATTTTTGTCTGCTCCTCATTTTTTATAGCACAATAGTATTCCATTACATTCATATACCACAACTTGTTTAGCCACTCCTCAATTGATGGAATCCCTTTGATTTCCAATTCTTGGGCACCACAAAAAAAAAAAAGCTGTTAAAATATTTTTGCACATTCAGGTCCTTTTCCCACTTCTATGGTCTCTTTGGGATACAACCCTAGAAGTGGTATTGCTAGGTCAAAGGGTATGCACTTACTTATAGTCCTGTGCACATAGTTCCAGGTTGCTCTCCAGAATGATTTAATCAGTTCACAACTTGACCACCAATATGTTGGGGTTCCAATTTTTCCACATCCTCTCCAACATTTATCATTTTCTTGTTTTGTCATCTTAGGGAATCTGACCAGTGAGATGAGGTAACTCAGAGTTGTTTTGATTTGCATTTCTCTAATCAACAGTAATTTAGAGCATTTTTTCATATGCTTATAAGATACCTTTAATTTTTTCCTCTGAAAGCTGCCTGTTCATATGCTTTGACCTTTTATCAACTGGGGAATGACTTGTATTCTTATAGATTTGACTCAATTCTCCGTATATTTTTGAAATGAGGCCTTTATCAGAGCTACAGATTATAAAAAAATTATTCCCAATTTTCCATTTCCCTCTTAATCTTGGTTATTTTGGCTTTATTTGTACAGAAAATTTTAAATTGAATGTACTTCAAATTATCCATTTTGCACTTCATAATGCTCTCTAACTTTTATTTTGGTCATAAAATTTTCCCTTCTTCATAAATCTGACAGTTGAACTATTCCTTGCTCTCCCAGATTGCTTACAGTATCTGCCTTTATACCTAGATTGTGCACCCATTTTGAACTGATTTGGGTATACAGTATAAAATATTGTTCTATGCCCAGGTTTTGCAGTACTATATTCCAGTTTTCCCAATAGTTTTTGTCAAATAATGGGTTCTTTACCCCAAAACGGTGGTCTTTGGGTTCATCAAAGAGTAGACTACTATAGTCATTGACAGCTGTGTCTCATATAGCTAATAGATTCACACTGATCCAGTACTCTATTCCTCAGTCAGTAGCAAGTAGTTTTGCTGACAGCTGCTTCATAATAGAGATCAAAATCTGGTACAGCTAGGCCACCTTCCCTAGCATTTCTTTTCATTAATGCCCTTGATATTATGGACCTTTTGTTCTTCCAAATGAATTTTGTTACTATTTTTTCCTCACTGTATAAAATGTTTTTTCGTAAATTGTTTGGTATGGCACTAAATATGTAATTTAATTATGAAAAATTGTCATTTTTATTATATTAGCTCTACCTAGCCATGTGCTAGATTTTTCCAATTAGTTAGATCTGACTTTATTTGTGTGAAAAGTGTTTTGTTATTATGTTCATATAGGTCCTGGGTTTGTCTTGGCAGATAGATTGCCAAGCATTTTATAATATGTACAGTAACCTTAAATGGAATTTTTCTTTTTATCTCTTGCTGTTGGATTCCATTAGAAATATATAGGAACCCTGAGGATTTACATGGGTTTATTTTGTATACCACAGGTTTGCCAAATTTATTTATTGTCTCAAGTAATTTGTTTTTTACTTGATTCTCTAGGATTCTCTAAGTATATCATCATATCTTCTGCAAAGAGTGATAGCTTAGTCTCTTCTTTGCCTAATTTGATTCCTTCAATTTCTTTTTGTTCTCTTATTGCTACTGCTAAAATTTCTAGTACCAAATTGAATAAGAGGGATGATAATGGACATCCTTGTTGCACCCCTGTTCTTATTGGAAATGCTTCTAGCTTTTCCCCATTACATATAGTACTTGCTGGTGGTTTTAGATAGATATTTCTTATTATTTTAAAGAAGATTCTATTTATTGTTATACTTTCTAGGTTGTTTTTTTTTTATAGGAGTAGGTCAAAAGCCTTTTCTACATCTAGTGAGATAATTATATGGTTTCTGCTAGTTTCATTGTTGATATGATCAATTATACTGTCAGTTTTCCTAATATTGAACCATCTTTGCATTCCAGGAATAAACCCTGATCAAAGTGTATTGTTCTCATTATAAGTTGCTGTGGTCTTGTTGCTAATTTTATATTATGTATAAACATTTATATTCCCTTCAACTATCCTTATAATGAGAAAAGTTTAATAAATTACAATTATTGTTTTTCCATGCAGGCATGTAAATAGTTCAACTTCAAAAAGTTCCTTATGATTTCTTTTCCCTGTTTGCCTTCTCATGCAAAATTGTGAAGAGAAATAAGAGTGTTGCAAGAAAATCATGAAAAAGGAGTCAGGAGCTTGGTAAAGCAGACACATACACACATACACACATACAGAGCAAAAAAACATGCACACAGAGAGAAATACTGCAGAAAATAACAGCTTACAAAAACAGACTAATCAAAAGGTAAGAGTTATAAAAAACTAGTGGATAGAAGAATACCTTAAAAAGCAAATATTCAATGAAATAGAGGATTCATACACATTCTTAATGATAAGGTCAGAGTTGACGAGAAAAAAATTACTTTCAAATACAAAACTCAAAAGAAGCATAAAAAAATAAACCAGAAAGGGTAATCATAAGTGATTTATTAAGAGGTGAAACTGTTAACAATCCTACATGGGAAGATGATACTTGTAACTCATAAGAACTTCCTCATTAATAGGACAGACAGAAGAAGATAAATAGATGGTAAAGGTGTGAGTTGTAGAAGAAAGGATGATATCTAACATTTTTTTCAATAAAATTATGGGATGGAAAAGAGGAATGTACTGGGAGAAAAGAAAAGGTAGAGGCAGAAATGGGTAAATTATTTCACCTAAAAAAGGTAGAAAAAAGTTTTTACAGTGGAGGGAAAGAAGGGGGAGATGAGAGAAAGAGTGAGTGAACTTTACTGTCATCAGAATTGGCTCAAAGAGGAAATAAAGACATAGACACTCAATTGGATGTGCAAATATATCTTGCCCTACAGGAAAACAAAAGGGGAAGAGAATAAGAGAAGTGGTGGGTAATAGAAGGGAGAGCAGGGGAAGTGTTAGTCAGAAGCAAAACACTTTTTAGGAAGGACAGGATGAAAAGAGAAAGATAATTAGAATAAACAGGGGTGATAGGATAGAGAGATATTGTATCAGCAATGCAGTATTCACAATGCCTACAGTAACTATGAATATGCTGATATAGTTATTAATCACAAAATGGAACAGGCTCTCTACATAAGAAATATAGATAGTGCATTCATTTAAATACCAGAAAACTGAGTCCCAAAACCAGAAAGTCAAAGCCAACCCAGTAGTGATGAAGTTAGCACATGTGGTCAAAGTAGTAAACACCCACATCCTCAAGCGTTCAAACAGGACAGGCTACCTCATGCAAAGATCCTCCTCTCCTCACACACGCAACTGCTCAGCGTCCAGGCAGCTTGGTCCCAACAGCTCCGGCCCCTGGCAGTTCCTGCCCCAGGCAGTCCTCAGCAGGAGTCCTTAGCAGAGATTCTGCCCTGCTCAAAGCAAAAGGAGTTCGCAACCGCAGCCACTGCCTCTGCGCCTGCTTCCAGTCAGCACCGCACGGAGACTAGCTTGGTTCCGGCGTTCTCTTGCTCCACCCCTTCCTGCTACATCAGCAAGCTCAAGGGGCGTGGAAGATCTTCAAATCCCAGTATCGTTACAGATATACATTCTCCAATAATAACTACAAAAAAATTTGAAACAAGTTTCTGATAAAGACCTCTTTTCTCCAAACTAGAGAAAACTGACTCAAATTTATAAAAATAAGAGCCATTCCCTAAATGATAAATGATGAAAACTATGAACATTTTTCAAAAAAAGTAATCAAAGCTATCTATAGTCATATGAAAAATAAAATGTATTCACTCACCATTGATTGGAGAAATATTAATTAAAACAATTCTGAGATTCTACCTTCTACCTATGCAAAGCCAAGTATGAACAGCTTTCCAGAGTACTGCTGCTGTGAACAGCTTCAAGGCTCTGATTACATAGTATAGTGATCTCTCTATTTATTCAGTAATAAACTAAGACAAAACATTGACAGAAACCAAAGTACAGCATTCACAATATTATGGTATAACAAATTATCACTAAAATGGCCACACAGTTTAAAACAAAATATATCGTTCAGTAAGTCCCTAACTCAATCATCCTTAAGGAGCAGGCCTCCTTAAGGGACACAAAGTGTGAAGGCCAATGTTCTCCATCCCTACATCACAGTAAATCATGATCTTCTCAATGAATACACAGTATCCAAGTAAAGTCTTCTTTCATCTTAACTTGAACCTGACTCTCAGCTACCATTGTTCCTTTTCATGGTTCCAGCTCCTTCCTGAATCTATCCAACAGTAACCTCGATTCAAAGGCAGGCAGCTCTCAGATCCTTGTCCAGCTCCTTGACCTGTTCATTGTCCATTTTCTTGTTTAGGTCCCATTCCATATTGAAGCTCACAGTGTATAATCCACCTCAAGTCCTTCACAGTTCCTGTTTCTGGAAAGACAAATCTTAACAGAGCAAAAATAATATTCATACACATTGCTGGCACCATCATCAATTCATTATCTGCCTGTGAAATCAACAGAGACCCACAAACAAGAGCCAAGAGATCAAAACAGATCATCAGTAAAGTCCCAGGATCCCTGAAACCCTCCTCCAGGATTTCTGTAAAGAGACAACCAGAAAATCCTCTGTCAGGGCTTCCAGTAAGGTCCCACATTTTCTGTACAAAGTATTACAAACACAAATCAACACAGACAGAGAAGAGTGCCAGAGAACCACAAAAAATAAACATCAACACAGATAGAACAGACAATGACAGAGTGCTGGGAAACCACCAGTTTTCTCCTTCTTAACGCTGCCACCACAAGAGTTCAGCTCTCTTCTCAGTTCTTCTCTCTTCTCAGTCCTGCTCTCTTTCCAGTTCTGCTTTCTTCTCAATTCTGATCTCTCTAGCCTTGGCCTCTCCTTGCATATGGTCATTAGTTCCTCCCCTTCTTGTTCCATCAGCATTAGGAGTTCACAAGTTCTGGGGTTCACAAGTTATGGGGTTTACAAATTCTGCTCTTCAACAAAGACTTGATAAAATAGTGGACAAGAACTGAAACAAGGTGTCAACTAAATAACTGAAACAGGGTGATTGTAAGAAAATCAGCTGTAGATGACAGCTTTTCTCAGCAAAACAGTGATCCAAGATAATTTCAGGACTTAGGATGAAAAATGCTATCTATCCCCAGAGAAAGAATTGATGATGTCTGAAAATATATTGAAGCATACTTTTTTAAAACTTTATTTTTCTTAAAGTTTTTGTTTGTTGGCTTTTGATTTATGTTTTCTTTCACAACATTACAATATTTATTATGAAAATGTTTTGCGTGACTATTTCAAATTCCTTGCTTTCTCAATGAAGGGTGGTGAGGAGAGAGGAAAGGAGAGAATACGGAATGCAAATTTTTTAAAAATGAACACAAAAATTTTATTTTACATGTAACTGGGAGAAATAGAATACTAAATAAAAATTTAAAAATTAAACAATGTATGACTCAGTTCTCTCTCTATTTGAGTAATGAACCCTTTATCAAGGACACTGACAGTAATCAGGAAATCAATCAATCCCTGGTTTTCTGTTTACCTTTCCATCTTGGCTATACTGTTTGTATTTCTATAAAATCTTTTAAATTAAATGTAACCAGATGATCTACATCACTTAATGTTCTCTAACTGTTGTTTGGTCCTAATTTTTTTTTTCTTATCCATAGCTCTGACAGATAAACTAATCCATGCTCCCCTAATTTGCTTACGGTATTATATTTTATGTCTAAATCATTTACCCATTTTGACCTTATCTTGGTACACAGTGGAAGATGTAGATCGATATCTAGTCTATGCCAAAATGCTTTCCAGTTTCCTCTTCAGTTTTTGTCAAATGGTGAGTTCTTCTCCCCAAAGTTTAGATATTTGGATTTCTCAAAACTAGATTGCTATGGTACTTTGCTGTTGTATATTATATACATAATCCATTCCACTGATCCACCAATCTACTTCTTAATCAGTATAAGATGGCTTTTCTTCTTATCATTCTGCAGTACAGTTTGAGCTCTGGTATGAGTAAATTACCTTCTTTCTCATTATCTTTCATTAATTTCCTTGCTATCCTAGATCATTTTTTTTCTTCAAAATAAATATTTATTGTATTTTGTCAGAATTCTATAAATAAAAATGGCAATTTGATTAATATGACACTGAATAAGTAACTTAATTTATGTAGAAATAATATTTATTTTATCAATTTGACCTTCCCATGAGCAATTTATATTTTCCAGTTGTTAGATTTGACTTCATTTGTGTGAAAAGTGCTTTGTAATTCTACTGATATATTTCTGGGATTTGTCTTGTTAGGTGGACTCCTAAGTATTTTATATGTAATGTGCATATCTTAAAAGGAATTTCTCTATTTCTTCCTGTTGAGTGTTGTTGATAGTATATAGAAATACTAATAATTTAAAAATAAAAAAAATATTTTATATCCTATAACTTTGTCAAGGTTATTCATGAATTCAACTTTGTTTTTAGCTGAGTTTCTAGAATTCTCCAGGCAGAACATCATATCTTCTACAAAGACTGATAGTTTTTCCTCATTGCTTCATTTAATTCCTTTAATTTATTTTTCTTCCTTAAAGCTAGCATTTATTTGGTTTATTTTTTGTTTTCAATTTATTTTTAACTTATAAATAAAATAAGCATTTCATTTCATAGTATGCATTTTTCCATAAAGGATGAATAAGTATGAAACTGCAACTCTATTACACATATCTTGCTGTTCCTTTCAAATATACAACAAAATTATCATGCAAATTTCTTTTTCACTCTTTTGTCTTCCATCTCCCTCCACCCTAGAGATGACTTGTGTATGTGAAATTATTCTGCACATGTTTATATTTATCAATTCTTTCTCTGTATACACACACACACACACACACACATATGTAATGTCTTTCTCCAATGTCCTTTATAGTTAATTTGAGTAGTTAAAATAGACTGAAAAAAACCTTATTCGCTCAAAATCATTCTTAAAACATTATTGCAGTTACTATATGAAATGTTCTCTTGGTTATACTCATTCTGCTCTTCATTTCTCTGTGCAAATATTCCAGTGCTTTTCTAAAATTATTGAGTTCATAATTTCTTATACTAAAGTAGTATTCCATTAGAATCACACACAAATCACAAATCAATTTTGTAATGATTGTATTTAGTGACTGATTGCTAGATTGCTAAACTGATTAAGTCAATCTGTGGTTGCCCCATGAGTGGAAGATTGATTATTGTATTGTGAATTGATTGAATAATTAAGTAAGGAGGGTTTCCCCCTTAGGAAAACCAGATGATTATTCTTTGGTTCTTTTTTCTAAATATTGTGAAAATTATGTGGCCATTCTAATGTTAAGTTGTTGTGAACATTATATTGTGATTTTCTGTGATAAGATGTAATGTAGGGAATATTGTATTATAATTTGTTGTGAATGTTTGCCTTGATTTGCAGTGGGATAAATGGAGTGTTCACTACACTGTGTATTCTGAACCTTAAAAGCTGATCGCAGTAGCATACTTTTTTTTTTTTTGCTTAGTGTGAATTGTTTAATTACAGGATGCATCTTTTATAGAAGAGCACAAGGCAATATTAAACAGCATGACAACATGATGGAATATAGTCTTAACAAGTGTCTCTCCCCACAGAGCTGCTATGAGATGAATCACTTCTGCTTCTTATGGCATCTGTCATTATTCTAATTATTATTCATCAATTTTTAAATATATGCAAGGTACTTGCACATTGATAATGTGTTGTCCCTTATATAGATCAAGGCAGAGCTACTGCATTGTAACTATTTTTTTAAAGACTTGATTTTCTCACTGTAGTGAGCACACTTGAGGAAACTCCTACAGATGTAGATAAAACTTTACCTGTTCTGCAATTTTTTTAATTAAATTTTTTATTTTAGTTTAGTTTACATCATTCATTTCCATGAAATTTTAAGTTACAAATTTTCTCCCCATTGTTCCCCTACCCACCGTCCCAAAACAGCCAACTCAGTGTATACCCCTCCCCCAATCTATTCTCTACTATGTCTTCCCCCCTCAGCCCTCTGACTTTTCGGTAGGGCAGGACGGATCTCCCAAACACAGTGCCTATGTATCTCAAGCTCCAGTTGGATGTAGTCAATAATAATAATAATAATAATAATAATAATAATAATAATAATTGTGTGTGTATACACACACACACACACACACACACACACATACATATATATTTTTAACATTTGATTATAGAACTTTAGATTGTAGATTCTTTCTCTTCCTCCCTCATCACCCACTCCCACTGAAAGGACAAGCAATCAAATACAGGCTGAGCATGTGAAATTATGCAGAACCTCTCCACAGTGAGCGCACTGTGAGAGTCTGAATACATGTCCCTTCTTCCTATGTTGCCCCCCCAACCACTCTCCACCCTGTGCCCATCCCTGTCCCTCTACAGAAGTGTGAAC
>CM053580.1:108722568-108741403 GCA_028627135.1 Pseudochirops cupreus
GCTTCCATTTGCTCCACTCTAATTTTGATGGAATTATTCTCTTCATAGTGCTTTTGAGACTATTTCTTCATCTGGCAAAGTTGACGTTTTAAGGCATTCTTCTCATTGGCTTTTTGGGGCTCTTTTCTCATTTGAGTTAATCTATTTTTTAGGATGTTAATTTCTTCAGTCATATTGCTGACTCTCTTTTCATGATTTTCTTGCAACATTCTTATTTCTCTTCCCAATTTTTCTTCCACTTCTCTCTTTTGGTTTTCAAAATCCTTCTTCAGCTGATCTCTAGCTTTAAAGCAATCTTCATGTTTATTGGAAGCCCCTGGTGGGGGAGCTCTGGTTGTGCTGTTCTCCTCCCTCTCTCTGCCTTGGCCATTCTTTTCTCCAAGGAAGGAATCTAGAGTTTGGTTGCTGTTCTTACTTTGATTCTTATGCTTATTCTTATTCATCGTTGGTCAATCCATGATTTTTTTTTTTTAATCTCTGTGGAGCTCTGTTTCCAGAGGGTAAAGCTCTGTCCCAAATCACTGTGGTCCTCCCAGCTGCCAGAGCTCTCAGGAAGTTGCGGGGTCCCTCTCCCTCTTCTGGCTCACTGAAGGAAAAAGGACCAGAGGTCCAAAGCCCAAGACCACAATCCGGATCCAGGCTGCTCAACACGAGAGCACTTGGCCTCTGAACGATCACTTGGTCCCCCTGCAGTCTGCAGGTGGGGAGTTCTGAAGCCACAATGTGGAGGCAGTTGCAGGACCTCTGTTTCCTGCTTCTCAGCCCTGGAGGCACTTTGGCCAGACAGCTTTTCTCCCACAACCTCGCAAGTCCCTCTGATCTAGTTGTGTACACTGCTGCAGTTGCTGCCAATCTGCTCACCCAAAGCTGTAGCCAGGGTTTGGCTCCTCTCATCCAGCCGCCCGTGGGGCACAGCAGGCCAGGCTGGTTTCAGTTTGCAGTGCTGATATGGTTCGTTGAAGCAGAGCTGACTTCAGTGGAAAGTATATTTGTGTGTGTTTTGGAGTTCTAGGATTAGTTTAGAGTCATATTTTATGGGTATTTTCGGGTGGCTATGTTAGAGCTGCGATATGTTGCTGCTCTTATGCCACCATCTTGGCTCTGCCCCCCACAGTAGCATTCTTTTGGGAATCTGCTTGTGCATGGCTTCACAACAGCTTTTTCATCCATTCCCTAATTAATGGATATCCCTACAAATTATATTTCTTTGCCACCATAAAGAAAGGTCATAAATATTTTAGCCTGTGTAGGCTCTTTTCTCTTTTTCCCCTGATAATGTTTGGCAGTAGGTCAAGTAGTGTTTGGCTAATATTTCTACTGTAATAATGAATAATAGTGGTGGTAATGAATATCTTTGCTTCACTCCTGACCTGATTGAGATTTCTACTGTATCCCTTCTATAAGTAACATTGGCTAATAATTTTAGTTAGATACTACTTATCATTTTGAGAAAAGTCTAATATTTGTAATTGCAATGAATATTGGCCTTTGTTAATAAGCTTTTTTCCTGCATGTACTGAGATAGTCACAATTTTTTCCTATTGATATAGCCAATTTTGCTAATAGTTTTGCTAATATTTAATCACTCTTCCATTTCTTTTATACACACCATCTAGTCATAGTTTATGATGTTGGAGATATATTGCTTTAATTTCTTTGCTGTATTTTACTTAATAGTTTTTCTTCAACATTCATTAGGTAAATTGATCTTTAGTTTTGTTTCTGTTTTTGCTCTTCCTTGTTTAGGTATCAGACACCTATTTCTCTCACGAGAGGGATTTGGTAGAGCTCCTTTGTCTATTTTTTCCAATATATCTATGTAGTATCAGAATTAATTTGTCTTTAAATGTTCAGAATAATTGATTTGTGAATCCAACTGGTACTGTTGATTTTTTTTCCCCTCTGATCACTGTTTCAATTTTTTTCTTTAAGATTGGGTCATCTCGATATTTTATTTCCTCTTCTATTAATCTAGGGAATCTATATTTTTGAGAATACTTATCACCTTCATGAAAATTATTTAATTTGTTGGCATATAATTGGGTAAAAATAGCTTCTAATAATCATTTAATATGTTCATTATTGGTTATTATACCCATCAAATTTTGATGTTGGTTATTTTATTTTCTTCTTTCTTTTTTTAAAATAAAATTGATCAGTTTTATTTCTTTCATTGTGGTTTTTTCCCATAAAACTAGCTAATGGTTTTATTTATTTTTACAGTGGTTTTATTACTTTCAATTTTATTAATCTCTCCTTTAATTATCAAGATGTCATATTTGATGTTTTATTGACCATTTATAATTCTTTTTTTCTACCTTTTAAAACTACATGACAGAATAATTGTCCTGTTTTTTCTCTGTTTTATAGAAGTAAGATTTTAGAGATATAAATTTTCCCCTTAACAATGTTTTGATTGCATTCTATGGATTTTAGCATGTTATCTCATGGTTGTCATTCTCTTTTAGTGATATGATTACTTTTTTTTCTATTATTTATTCTTTTACCCACTCACTCTTAATGATTAAACTATTTAGCTTCCAATTAATTTTAATCTATATTTTGGTGCCACCTTTACTAAATGTAATTTTATGGGATTATGATCTGAAAATTATGCATTTAATATTTCTACTTTTCTGAATTTCATTAAGTTTTTTATGCCCCAATACTTGATCATTTTTTGTGTAGGTGCCATGTGCCATTTAGAGTAAGGTATATGTCTTTCTATCACCATTCAATTTTCTTGAGAGACTTTTATCAAATTTCTCTAAAATTTTATTCATCTCCTTAACTTCTTTCTGTTTTTTTGGGGGGTTGAATGTCCCCAGTTCTGTGGGGGGGAAGTTGAGATCCCCACCTAGTACAGTTTTACTGTTTATTTCCTCCAGTAACTCATTTAACTTTTGCTTTAAGAATTTGTATGCTGCATAATTTGATACATATGTGTTTATTATTGATATTTATTTATTGTCTATGGAATCTTTTAGCAAAATATATGTTCCCCTGCTCATCTCTTTGAAGGAGATCTATTTTTGATTTTGTTTTTGATAATGATTGGTACCCCTGTTTATTTTTTAACTTCAAATGAAGAATAATAGATTCTGCTCCAGTCCCTAATCTTTCTTTATATGTACATCTCCACTTCAGGTGTGCTTCTTGTTAACAACATATTGTAGGGTTCTAGTTTAAGATACACTCTTATAATTTTCCAATTTATGAGTTAGTTCATTTACATTCCCAGTTATGATTATTAACTGTGTATTTCCCTCCTTTTGGGGTTCTTTGCACTTTTTGTCCTCTTTATTTTATTTCTCTCTATCCCTAGTCAAAAGTGTTTTGTTTCTGACACTGCCTTCCCAATCTGTTCTCCCTTTATAAGTCACACCTACTCTTATCCACTTTCCTGTATGTTAAGATAGATATCTATAACCAACTGAGTGTGTAAATTATCCTCATCTTGAGCCAGTTTCAATAAGAATAAGGATCAAGCACTGCCTGACACCTACTATCTTCTCTTCCACCATAAAAGCTCTTTTGTACCCCTTTTACATGTCATAATTTACCCCCTATCTACCCACTTCTCCTATAGCATCTTTCTTCCTTCTTATTTTTAATATCATTCTTTAAGTGAACTTACACCTGCACCCTCTTTCTATGTTTATTCCTTCTAACTACTCTAATAGGGATAAAATTCTTAGGAGTTATAAGTATCATCTTCCATTGGTGAAATAGAAGAAGTTTAACCTTATTCAATCCCTTGCAATTTGCCTTTACTGTTTGTCTTCTCATACTTCTCTTCAGTCTCATATTTGAAAATCAGCTTTTCTATTCTGCTCTTTTATTTTCACCAAGAATGCTTAAAAATCCTCAATATCATTAAACGTCTACTTTTTCCTAAAGAACTGTACTTAATTTTTCTTCATAGGTTATTTTTGGTTGTAATCCTAGCTCTTTTGTTCTCCAGAATATCATATCTCAAGCCTCTTTGACCCTTTAATATATTAGGTGCTAAATCTTGAGTTATACTATTGGGCCATGATTTTTGAATTGTTTCTTTTCGGTTTTCTTGCAATGTTTTCTCCTTGACCTGTGAGTTTTGGAATTTTGCTATAATATTCTAGGGAGTTTTCATTTTGGAATCTTTTCAGGAGATAATGTGATTAGTGGATTCTTTAAATTTGTATTTTTACCCTCTGGTTTAGATTATCAGGGAAGTTTTCACTAATAATTTCTTGAAAGATGATGTCTGGGTGCTTTTTTTTTTAAATCAGGGCTTTCAGATAGTCTAATAATTCTTAAGTTCTCTCTCCATCATCATTTTTCAGGTCAGTTTTATTTCCCAATGAATTATTTCACATTTTCTACATTCTTTAAAATGTGTTTTATTGTTTCTCAATATCTTGTGGAGTCCTTAACTTCCACTTTCCTAGTTTTATTATTTAAAGAATTATTTATTCTTGATTGAGATTTTGTACTTCCTTTTCCATGTTTCCATTTTCTTTTAAAAGAGTCCTTTCTTTCAGTAGATTTTTGTGCCCCTTTTGTAATTTGGTCTATTTTTGTTTTGTTTAAGATATTATTTTCAGCAATTTTTAAAACTTCTTTTATGAAGCTTTTTTCCATGATTTTCTTGAATTATTTTCGTTTTTCTTCCCAAGTTTTACTCTTATTGACTTTTAAAATACCTTTTTAAGTTCTTCTAGGAATTCTTTTTGATGCTGAAAACTATTCACATCTTTTTTTGAGATTTTTCATGTAGCAGCTTTGATTTCATTGTCATTTTCTAAATTTATTTTTTCATCTTCCTTGTCACCATAGTAATTTACTATAATCAGACCATTTTGTTATTATTGACTCACTTTTCCAGCCTGTTTCTTAAACTTTTAACTTTATGTTAAAGTTGGGCTCTCTTCCTTTGTGGGAGAGAACATTATCCTAAGTTTCAAGTCTTTCTTGCTGCTTTTCTTAGAGCTAGTTCTGGAAGTTTGTAAATTGTCATTTCTTTCAAGGTACTATGATCAAAGGAGAGATGGAGTCACTGCTTTCCTACCCTGTGCTCTGGTCTGTAAGAAACCATAAGCACTCTTTTCTGCCCTCTTATTGTAACCAGGGTCACAAATTTTTCTATCACTTCTCCTTATCCTCAGACTCTGACCCAGAAGTGTGTTCATTGACAATGCAACAGAGTACCACTCCCAGTGTAAAGGTTGCCCTTTAATCTCCTTCTGACCAGTTGGTCAACCCTTTTATCATCTCTGGATTGAAAGCTTATTGACACTGATTCAGTCACTACCCAGGTGTGCTGCTGGCTTGCAGGCTTGTGACTTGAGCTGACCCATCCTGTGTTGGACTACATTCCATTCACACCCTAGTGAAATAGACCTTTCATGCCCACTTTTTAAACTGCTTTAGATGGGAAAATTATTTTACCCTGACCTTGCATGGGGTTTTTCACTCCAGAAATTGTTCTGAGGTATTAATTGAAAGTTATATGAAGGGAATTTGGGAGAGCTCAGTTGAGTCCCTACCTTTACTTTGCTATTTGCCTAAATATTTTGTAAGTGATAATGCTCTTCTGGATAAAACGACTTTCTGCTCTGTCTTGATGATGATACAGTTATATTGAATCAGAATCAGATAGCTAACTAGCCAAAAAAAAATTGCATGATAAGTAGATGGAGGTAAAATTCAAAAGGATTCTGTAGTAGAGTTCCACAGAGCTCAGTCAACTGACACCATGATCAAAGATATGTGTGTGTGTGTGTGTGAGAGAGAGAGATAGAGAGAGAGAGAACGTGCCTGTTTATGTGTGTATACATATATATATGTAAACATGTATGTGTATAAATACATAGATAGATATGTGTGTATATTGATAGCTCAATAGAAATCTATATCTAATCAATATCTGTATATAGGATCCCATCTCCCCTTTATGTGGTGTGAGAGCATACATACATATGCATGTATATGTATGTATGTATATGTGTATGGTGCATATATGCGTGTAGATAAAGATGAAGATGTACATGAAGATATAGATGTATTTGTATATGTAGATGTAGATAAATACCCACTTTCCATCTAGTACTTTTATTGCTTTCAACTCCATGAAACAAAATGTACTTCCTACAATGTGCTCATCCCTTGAGAGAAATGATTTTTAATAATCACTGATTGTGGAGTTCTAGAGTTTTCTCTCTTTTTCTAAAGTCCTCATTTCAAGGCTTAGCCTTTGAAGGACAGGATTAATGATAGAAGATAGGATTAGCATTCTCTTCAATCTAGGTATTGTACCGCACCCAATCTTAGAATAAATTTAATCCAAAGTGAAACTTTGGTCCTTTGTGTTCTATTCAGGTTTGGATGGTTGAATATAGATCTAAATTGTCTAAATTGCCGTAGGCTGGGAGTGATTTGGAAGTAAATGATATAATCAAAGTTATCCCATAGCCCTTCATTGGAATAGGCTCACCTCTGATTATAGAATTCATTCTCTCTCCTTACTTGAGTAAATTGCCATCCTCAGGGATACTCTTCCTTCCAAGGACATATTAAGTGTTGCATGAGTTATGTGAGGGATCATTGACATTCAAGGGTGTCATTTATCCCTTTGTTAATAATATCCTAATGTTATTAATAAAATGATTAATTACCCAGAAATTATTTCTCTCCCATTTTTCAAACATCACACACTTCTTATCTTATCACCATCCTTGTAACATAAAGACTGACAAATATCACCTCCCTTAGCCACTTCTTCTCTCTGTTTGGAGGGAAGGGAGGTGGATTACCAAACTCAATGTCTTTTTTATAGAGGGTAGAACCTGGAATCTCAGCTCACTCCACTCTGCATCTGCTGCTCTATTTTCAACTTCAAGGAACAAGTTCCTTTAGCTCTAGGTGATTCTTGGATTTGCTTCTCCACTGCATTCCTTTCTCTTTTTATGCTTTATCTCCCCCAATAAGATTGTAATGTCGTCGAGGCAGGAAATGCCTTTCTTTTTTTTTTCTGAGTCAAGTTGGTAAAAGTTTATTGTTATACTTTTCAGCAGGCAAGAGTTCTCCGGGAACCTGTAACCTTAAAGGAGTCATAGGTATATTTGCATAGATAATCCATAGTATAACCTGTGCCAATTATGCTAACTAGGTGAGTAAGGGTGGGATTAGGAAGGAGTTAAGGAGTGGTCAGTGCTTAAAGGGACATTCACTTTTAACATCAACTAAGCAGGCCTATTGCCCATAATTCACTGGGAAATAGCCCAAGGAGGGGCTACATGGAGGTGTGTTTTTAGGCTTGAAACTTCATTAAGTTAACTAAGGGTCAGGGCTGACTGAGTAGTGCCCAGTCTGTTACCCATCAATGTCCTATTTGACAAGATGGATGTTGGGAGTACACATATGTCCCAAGCTAACAAGGGATCCAGGATGTTTATAATGAGCTAAGGAGTATACACATGATTAAGTCTATGATATATGTGATAGTTAGATACCCATACACAGCTGCTTCAGTCAGTACACAGTTGGGTCAAACCACTAAATTCTATAGATGCAGCTGACCACTGTAACAGGAAGAGAGATAAGTATTCTGTTAGAGCATGCTGCCCTTGAGCTAGGGAGAAATTGCCTGAGACAGTGTTTTGGGGCTAGGGACACTTGAGGCTAGAGAGAAATGTATTTTTTACAAACTGAAGTCATTTTACAAATGGGGGTTCAAGCACAGGCACCTAAGCATCCCAACACCTGCACTGCCAAGGTTTAGTTTTGTAGTGTATGGTATAGTTGGATGCTAGCCTGGATCTTTTAGCTTTAGAAATATCACATTCTAAGATCTCTTGTCATTTAAAAAAGAAGCTGCTAGGTTGTTTTTTGTTTGTTTGTTTGTTTGTTTTTTTTGTGTGTGATGCTGATTTTGATTGTGTGAACCTGGAATAACTTCTTTCTGGATTCTTGCTGTATTTTTTTTTTTCCTTTGATATGGAAGCTCTGAATTTAGCTATGATATTCCTGAGGCTTCTCTTTCAGGGACTGATCAGTGGATTCATCCTAAATTCACTTTGTCCTCTGGTTCTAACAGTTCTTGGCAGTTTTCTTTTATGATTTCTTAAAAGAGCATCCAGGCTCTACAAGGAGTTGCGATGACTGACACTTCTCAAATCTTTTGATTTCATCTGGGGAAAATAGGCATTGCTGAAGCTATGAAGTGATCTTGCCACTCTTGCCACTTCTATTCAGTTACCAGAGAGGGAAACACAACCATCTGGGTTTTTCAAAGCCAGGGGGCTCAACGGCTTCCCAGAGTTTTGTCTGGCCAAATCACACAACTCTTCTCAAAGTGAGCCCCCGATGCCTTTCTTTTTATTAAACAGGTTCATGGTCCTTAGGTCTGTATCTGACATATAGTATGTTCTTCATAAATAATTATTGGATGGAAAATAAAAATTGGATGGTTTTCTTAAATTTAACTGGTATGTTATAGCATTCCAAAAGATCACAGCTTCCTGGAATGATCAGCTGAGTATAAAAAGAAGAAATTCAATAAGAAAAAAAATTATATTATATATGCAGGTTAAAAAAAATATCTGTATGAGGAATGGAGTTGGAAAGCACAGCTAGAAAACAAATCATGAATAAAGATTTAGTGGCTTTAGTGATTTACCACTCAAATGTCTGAAACCAAATCCAAGAAAACAAATGTTATGATAGGTTTCATTCCAACAAGGATAGTGACATGAACTTTGGAGATGATTATTTCTCTTAGTTTAGTCCTGGTCAGGCTATTTATGGAAGTCTCTCTTACCTTATAGGGACTATATTTTAGGAAGGAGTTAGAAAATACACTGAATCAAAAATTTTAGAGAAGTAGTCTAAGAAGAGGTTACCCACTTAGAGGGTTAGGGTTGCCTGAGACCCCAAAATACCAACACAATGGGTCCTGCTGAAAGAATTGGACTCAAGTCTTCTCACCCAGAGAAAAGTAAAGTTTATTTAAAGTTTGCCATATTGAGTAGATTCTTAAGGAGCCTAGGTATCTGTTAGGTTTGAATTGGGCAAGCAGGACAGGGTAAGTCTCTGACAAAATAAGTCTGTGTTAGGGCATTCTAAGGTGCTCTCACACCACATACAGGGGAGATGGGATCCTATATACAGAAAGGTTGTGGGAGGAATCTGCCACTGGGCTAAAGGAGGAGTTAGGGAAGGGTCTTCAGGAGGAGTTAATGAGGTCAATGCAAGAGTGGATTGATATTTTGATAGGCTCAAGGTTGGGAAGCAGATGGACAATGGAGGGCCAGGATAGTAACAGAGGTTACTGGTGGGACAACTAGAGTGCATGTCCTATTCTCCATTTTGGATGTCAATCAAATAAAAGAGAAGTTGGGTAAGTTCTCCAAAAACCCCACAAAGTTTACTGAAGGCTTTTGGGACTTAACCTTACAATTTGAGCTTTCTTGGGGTGATTTGCATATTCTCTTCTCTACCTGTTGTTCCACTGAGGAGAGGAGGAGAATCTGGGAACAAGCCCAAAAATTTGAGGATCGTTTGGCTAGCAATGACCCCAGAAAATACCCCGCAGGAACAGCTGCTGTTCCCACTGGTGACCCAGGATGGGAGTATCAAACCGAGAGGATAGAGAGAAGAGTGACCATATGGTACTTCACCTTTTGGAAGGCCTAAGAACTACATTTCAAAAGCAACTAAATTATCAGAAAGTTAGAGAAATTTCCCAGACAAATCAAGAAAACCCTGCCCTTTTCCTAGATAGACTGGTAGAAGCTATTAAATGGTTTAAAAAATTAGATCCTGACTCTATGGAAGGGGCACCAATTCTTAACATGTATTTCATTAGTCAGTCTGCCCCAGACATTAGGAGGAAACTGCAGAAATTGTCAATGAGACCCCAAACACCTCAGGGCCAATTATTGGAGATAGCCTTTGGAGTCTTTAATAACAGAGACTTGGTTGCACCAGAGGAGAAAGAACACAGGGAATGAACCAGAGACAGAGAACACGCTCGATTCTTAGTTGCTGCCATGGCCAGGAAAAGCCCCATCCAAGGGCTCCCCTGGGAGGAACCCCAGCCATTTGGGTGGAGGGAAAACCTGCTTTTGATGCCACAAGGAGAGTCACTGGTCCGAGGAATACCCCTCCAGGGAACCCCCCCAGAGCAAGCCCCAAGAACCAATGCCTCTAGCATGGTGCCCATCTGACCAGGAGGGACATTGGAGGAAGGATTGTCCTAAAGGTAGGAAAAGTGGTAGAGCCACCTCCCAATACCCTCTCCTCCAGTCTTCTCAAGACTTGGAGTGATGGGGAGCATGGGGTTTGGCAGTGCTCCCGCTTTCTCCATCTCTCACTGAACTCTGGGCAAGCATCGTGGCTGAAGGTAAGGTTACCCAGTTCATTATGGCTAAGTTCTCTGTTCTAACCAATTGGTTCTACCCTCCCCTTGACCATTCAGGTCAGGTGCATCGAAGGGGAAACTAAGGGATGTCTCCAGACATACCCAGTCCCTCCCTACTTGAAGACCTGTTATTTGAACACTACTTCCTTGTGCTCTGCTCTTATCTTCCTGTCCCATTGTTGGTGAAATTGGAAGCCAATTTTCTCTAGTTAAGCCTCCCAGATCTCCCCATGTTCCCTCTGGAGTGTAGGAGATAGTTGAGTCAATTGTTTGAGATCAGGAAAATACTGCGTGAGCAATTTTTCCATTCCAGCATTTGTTTTTGACTCCTGGGTCCTAAACTGTCCCCCTATCAAAACCCAAGGCCTGGGAGGAACTGCAGCCATTAATTGCTACTGAAGTCCCTGACTCACTGTTTGAGAATGGGGCCCAGAGCAGGCGAAAGCTTTTGAGACTTTGCAGCTTTACCCAATAGTCTCTATGATGATGGAAGGAGAGAACAGGCTTTGGGAGTTGTTGCCTGATTTTGAAAAGCTACTATAGCTTTCCGTGTGCTAAATGTCCATGGAGCAATTAAGAAAGGAAAGGGATATCTCACAGCCTTTTGGCCTTCACATAGTCATCTTTAATTCTTACCAGGGAAATTGTTCTTTTTCTACTTTTTTGTGCCTGTTTTGGTCTTTGCTTTACCTCTTTGCCAGGTTTGTCTCCCCCAGGGTTTAAGCCCTAAGTTCTCCAGCCCACTGGACCTGATATTAGGTGTGTTCCAGAGTCTAACCCCTTGAATGTGAAGTCTGACCCCCTTGAATGGGACCCAGAGAGGCAGGTACAGCTCTATGCCCCTCGCCAGCAGGAAGCGCTTTCAGAAGCTGAGAGTTTCACCCTTTACCCCAAAGGAATTTGGGTCCCATTTGTTTGAGGGGGCAATGATGAGGTGTAGGCTCTGGGAGCCACCTCGAGCTTTCCTTGAATCATTGAGGTACAGGCTATGGGAAAATAAATCTTCCCAGGGAAGACATTTGCCTAAGGTTATAGGCCTTAAGTTGTGACTCTGCCCGTTCTTTAGTCCTCCTTTCTTCCAATAGTTTCCCACCCTTAATGTTCCTGTTTCCACCCTTGAACTGGCCTGGCCCTCCACTGTCCATCTGCTTCCCACCCTTGAGCCTATCAAAATATCAATCCACTCTTGCATTGACCTCATTAACTCCTCTTGAAGACCCTCCCCAATCACCTCCTCTAGACCACCCCTAGATTCCTTTGTATATAAGACCCCATCTCCCCTCCATGTGGTGTGAGAGCACCACAGAATGCCCTAGCACACTGATTCTGTGATAGACTTACTCTGTCCTGCTTGCCCAATGCAAGCATCACAGATACCTAGGCTCCTTAAGCATCTACCCAATACGGCAAACTATTAATAAAGTTTTCTTTGGCTGAGAAGACTTTATTCAAATTCTTTTGGCAGGACCTGGCATGTTGGTATTTTGTGGTTTCAGGCAACCCTAACCGTCTTATTGGGTAAAACCTCTTTAGCCTACAGATCCTCAGGACACTCCTCTTACTCCCTCAATGAGTTTGCTGCATGGTTTATTTTTTTTTTCTCTCCTCCTTAACTCCTGCTGTCATACTAGGGAACTTCAATATGCATGTTGATTTTTCCTCACTTGCCCTCACCACTCAGTTCCTCAACCTGATCTCTTTCTATGAGATTCCATGAGTTCCTTCACCATAGCTCAGACACACAGAAAGATGGCCATAGCCTTGATCTTGCCAAGGATTTGGAAATTCTCTTATGCAACCATAATCTATTGGTCTTTCACCTCCACCTCTGTCTCCTCTTACACAACTCTATTCATTATCTTCACTGTTACCTCCAATCCCTTGATCCCTCAGTTCTCTTCCAGGCCATCTTCCCTGAACTGACCATTCTCTCCCCCCTATTTTGACACCTTCATGAACCAGTTCAATTCTATACTTTCCTCCATTCTTGAATTCCTTGCCTGCTTATCATATTTCTAACTATGCTGTGCTAAGCCTCAGCTTTGGATCATACGAACTATTTATCACTTTGCTCTGACATATATGCTGCTGAACAAAAGTGTACAAAGTATCAAAATCATTTTGACTGGATCTAATTCAAAATTACTTTACTTGACGTCAACTGGACCCTCATTCCTCCTAAGAAATCCTCTCATACTGCCCTTATCAATCCACTATCCCACTTTCTATGCAGTTTTTCCAAACTTTTTCATCCTCCCTCCACCCTCTACCCCCATTCTCTCCCTTTCTATTGGCTCATTTCCTACTGCCTGCAAACATGTTTGGGTCTCCCCCATCATGAAACAAACAAACAACCTTACTTGTTCTTTCCATCCCTGCAAAGTATTATCTTATTTCTTTTCTGTCTTTTGTAGCTAAACTCCTCCAAAGGCTATCTGTAATAGGTGCTTTCACTTGTTCTTCTCTCATTTTCTTCTTACTACCTTATCATTTTGCTTCCAACATTATAATTCCACCACAACAGCTATTTCCAAAATTCCAAATTATCCCTTCATTTACAAATCCTATGGCCTTTTCTTAATTGTCATTCTCCTAGACATCTCTGTGCCACTTGACACTGCGGATTACTCTCTCTTCCTTGATATTCTCTTCTCTCTCAGTTTTTCAGGACACTATTAACTGACTTTCCTCTTACATATCTGGCTGTTCCTTTTCTTTCCTTTGCTATATCCTCTTTCAGATGACACTCTCTAACCATGGTTGGCCCTCCAGGTTCTATCCTGGGTCCTCTTCTCTTTTCCTTTTATACTACTTCACTTGTTGACTCCTATGTATATAATTACAATCTTTATATTGATGTCCATGTCCTACCCCACTCTCTCTGATGAACTCCAATCTTACATCTTCAGTTGCCTTTCAGATATCTCAAATTGGATGTCTAGTAGACGTCTTAAACTAATATGTCTAAAATAGAACCAATTATCTTTCCCATTAAACCTTTCCATCCCCCCTATTATTTTAGAAGGTAACATCATCATCCCACACTCTAGGCTCTAGGTTCAGAACATAAGAATAATCCTGGATTCCTCACTATACCACACCCCCAATAAATAAGCTGTTGCAGTTTCATCTTTGCAAAATCTCCCAAATACACATTCTCTCCTCTGACATTGCTACTACTCCAGTGTAGGTTCTCATCACCCCACAAGTCATTGAACTGCAGGAGCCTACTGATAGGTCTATCTGCTTTAAGTCCGCCTATACTCCAATTCATTCTCTATTCAGTCACTAAAAAGAATTTCCTAAAATGTAAGTCTGATCATGTAATCTCTTACCTCCAATCAATAAACTCCAGTGACTTCCTAATGCTTGTAGGAGTAAATACAAAATGTTCTCTTTGGCAGTCAAAGACCTTCACAACCTAGACCCCTCCTCCCTTTTCAGTTTTTTTTACACCTTCCCTGAAAAAATGTTTCCTCAGACAAACTTAGAACTGGGAAAGATCTTAGTTTAACAACAGCAAGGCCTCCCACTGCATCTGAGATCATCTCCAGTCATCCTGACAAACGTCTTTTCACTGGACTCAGATATATCTGGAGGAGCGATTGAGGCTGCTGATCTTGCATAGCCCTGCCTCCCTTGAATCCAGTTCACTTACAAATCAAGACATTACCCTACTGATGTTATTGTTCCTCTTCAAGAATGAAGGACAAACAACAATCTGTGAATAGTAGTAAATGCCCCGTTTGGGACCCAACTGGCCAGTTCCAGTTGGAAAATACTTCTTTCCTTCCTTCCTTCTTTCCTTCTTTCATTCCTTCCTTCCTTCTTCCCTTCCTTCCTTGCTTGCTTGCTTCCTTCCTTTCTTCCCTCTTTCCTTCCTTCTTTCCCCTCTCCCTCCCTCCTTCCTCTCTCTCTGTCCACAGGGGTAATCATTCCCTTACATATGGGTGCTGTGACCAATAGAATATTAATTTTGATCATTGAAGCTTCACAAGTTATCTTGGGACTTGGGGTTAAGATTGTTTTTTCCTCTTCCCTATTTATTTGTTCTCTCATTTAAAAAAAATTAGAATAATTGACTCTTTTGTACCATACAGTTTCTTTTATGAATTCTTGAAATAGAACTCTATACAACCAGGCTTTGATAAAGTCCATTGGGATCCAAATGGAGCTATTTGACTATGACTTAAACGCAAATCACTCTGGCTCTCAGTGATTGGCCAATTAATATGTTTAAGGTAAGTCTCGTTTGGAAATTGTTTGGGTTTTGATGGCTCAGGATGAGTGTAAATGACAATTGTTTCTCTTCTGGCCAGAAACTGTAAGATTTTTTTTTTTAATAAGCAAAATTGGCTATCTTTTGCATCATTTCTAACCTAACCTTTAATCACTGAATGGGTGTTGTCTCAGAAAAACTGAGACCTGGGAAAGTCCTCAGCTTAAAAAGGCCCACAGCTCTTTTTGAGATTCAGGGTTTTAGGGGTGCTCAAGACCCCAAAATATAAAAACAAAACAAGGTCATGCCAAATGAATTTAACTCAAGCCTTCTCTCAGCCAAAGAAAAGCAAAGTTTATTAAAGATGCACTACTATCAATAGACTCTTCATGATGATGTTCACCATGAAATGTTGAGGTTAGAGGTATAGGGTTGAAGATACCTCAAAATACCAACATGCTGGATCCTACCAAATGAAATTGACTCAAGTCTTTTCTCAGCCAAAGAAAACAAAGTTCATTAGTAGTTTGTCATAATGGGTAGACTCTTAAGGAGCCTCGGTATCTCTGACACTTGTACTGGACAAGGGGGTCAGAATCATCTGACACTGAGTGAGTCTGTGCTAGATCATTTCTCTGGCCTTCTTGTGGAGGCAAGATGGAGCTTATATACAGAAAGGTTGTGGGAGAAATCTAAGGGTGGTCTAGAGGAGGATCTTGGGGAAGGTCTTCAGGAGGAGTCAAATGAGGTCAGACTCTAGTAATGAGAGTTTAAGGGTGGGAAGTAGTTGGAGGCTACCTGGAGATGACAGAAAATAATGGGCTAGGGTAGTTTAAGTGTGTATAGATATTCTGAGAGGATCAAGAGTGGGGAGCTAGCTGGACAAAAGAGGGCTAGGTTAGTAACAGAGATTTGAGACTAGCTACAATGAAAGGCTTATGGCCTCAGGCAAATGCTTCATCAAATGGGAAGATTCAATCAGAGCTCAAGGGGGGGGGTCCCAGAGCCTATACCTCATTATTAAGGAGACTAAGTATTTGTGATGCTTGTATTGGACAAGCAGACCACAATAATCTGACACAGAGTGAGTCTGGGATAAATTAATTTCAACCCCTTCATGGAGGCAAGATGAATCTTACATACAGAAAGACTGTGGGAGGGATCTGGGTGTGGTCTTGAAGAAGGGTTTGGAGAGGGTCTTGAGAAGGAGTCTGAGGAGGATCTTTGATGGAATTGAGGTTAGAATCCAGGAATTTGATTAAGGGTAGGAAATAATTGAAGGCTACCTGAAGATGACAGAAAATGGAGGGCTAGACTAGTTTAATGGTAACAGATTTGGATATAGATATTTTGATAGGATCAAGGGTGGCAAGTAGCTGGGCACTGGAGGGCTATTACAGGTTAAGAGTGACAGATTTGGTCCTTGCAATAATGAAAGGCTTATGGCCTCAGGCAGATGCCTCATCAAAGGGGAAGATTCAATTAGAGTTTAAGGAGTTTCCCAGAGCCTAAACCCTATCACTCTCACTGTTATCTGGTCATCTCTAGTCATCCTGACCTATGTCTTACCACTGGACTCAGATGACCCTGTAGAAGTGAGTGAGTCTTATGACTTTGCACAGCTCTACCTCATCTAAATCCAATTTACTTGCAAGTCAAGACATCACCCTTCTGATGTCATTGGTCCTCTTTGAGAATGAAGGAAAAACAACAGCAATCTTACACCTTATGTTATAGCCAAATCCAAATCCTGTGGCATTGCACACCACCTGATTTGTGGCCCACCATTAAGCCCCCTTTATATTTCTGTCTTTGTCCCTCTTCTATATCTTGTCATAGCTTGAAACAGCTTTAAGACATTTCTGGGCATTGATCAGGGCAAAGTTTCCTATTAGCATTCTATATATATATTTCTTTCCTTGAATCAGTATCAGTGTACTGAGTGCAACACAGGGTTATGGTGTAATATAGGGACCATCCTGTCCTGTGCCTCTGACCAAGCAGAATCCCCACACCCTTCACCCAGAACATGTCCCTGGCCTATTCTGGGACTTTCCAGTTCCCCCTTACCCCATGATACTCACCCTGTTCTGAAAAGAGCTGACTACCCCTGTTCTTCTGAGGGACACCTGAGCCACAGGAAGATTGCACCCCTGTACCCTCATACCATATTCCAAAATTTGCCCTGAACTATAGATTTAACCAATGGCTATTCTTTGCTTCTGTATGCCATGCCTTCTGCTAGCTCCCCTCCCAGATTGTGGTTCTTGTGGTTTTGGCCTATATAATCAAGTCTGTTCCACCCAAAAAAATCACTACCAGTTTGAGTGACCCACTCTGGTCATCATGTACTTGCTTAATAAATCCACACCTAAATTTGTCTTGAATCCAGGTCTCGGCTCATTCTTATTCTCTGCACAAAACTGAGTCCTCAATATGTACTCTTTGATATAGTACCACTGGCTTCCGGGCTATCTGATGAACAAGACATTTTATGTCCTTGCTCTGGACACTTTCCCTAGCTATCCTCCAGGCTTGGAATGCTCTTCCTTTTCCACTCTGCTGACCTCCCTGGATTCCTTTGAGTGTCAACTAAAATCCTACTTCCTAAAGAAACCTCTCTTAATTCCAATGCCTTCTCAGTTAATTATCTCCTATTTGTCTTGTATATAGCTTGGTTTGTGTACATTTGTTTGCATGTTGTTTCCTCTATTATATTGTAAGCTCCTTGAGGACAGGGACTGTCTTTTGTCTCTTTTGAATCCTCACTGCTTAGCTAAGAGCCTGTTGGATAGTATACATTTAATGCATGTTAACTGACTGAATAAATGAATGAGTGAAGAAGTTGAAGGTAATTTTATCTTTAAGTTTGAGTTGAAAGTATTGTAGATGATTAGCTAACAGAAGAAAACAATTAAGGAGTGCCTGCCTCTTTTTTCACCTTAGAAGGTAAACTCTTTGTTCATATGTTATCTCCATTATAACACAATCTCCTAGAAAATAAGAGAGTCAACTAACTATGGATCCTTTAACCTATTGCAGATAGCCTTTTGGAGGAGTTTAGCTACAAAGGACAGAAAGGAAATTGGGTAATAGTTTGAAGGGAGGGAAAGAGCAAGTAAGTTTTTTGTTTTTGTGCAATGATGTGGGAGACCCAAACATGTCTGCCAACAATTGATGTAGTCTTAAACTTTGTATTTGCTTTCCAATAACCAAATAATAGCTATTTAATACATGCTTTGACTGATTTAAAGGTTTTTTGGGCTAGTACTTACTCAAACCAGTTCCCTTGTAGTTTATGTTGATTATTACATATTAGAACAAATTAAACACTTGTTAGTCATCAAAAAGATAAAAAAAAAAGATTTATTTCCTCATAGCAGGAAGATTTCAACAAGGAGAGGTACTGAGGATGCCTTGTGTTAATTTGATCAGAGCTCCCTTGCCTGAGTTGCCCATCATTTTCCACAAGTAAAGTATCTGAGGAGACTGGTGCTTTAGATTCCTAGAACAATCCAGCCTTAGAGGCGGCTAGGTGGCTCAGTGAATAGAGCACCCGCCCTGGAGTCAGGAGGACCTGAGTTCAAATATGACCTCAGACACTTGACTTACTTATTATCTGTGTGACTTTGGGCAAGTCATTTAACCCCAGTTGCCCTCCAAAAAGCAAAAAACAAAAAACAATCCAGTCAAAGATGGTTTCAAAACCTTTAAAAGAAAAATGAACCTAACTTCAATGCTGGAATGAGCTGGGATATTGTTCCCATCACAAAAGGCTGTAAAATGACAAGGAAATTACCTTTGTTTTATCTGGGACTTACAACATTACAGACTCCAAAAAGACACAACCCAAGATTTGAGGACAAGTTCAGAAAATTTCACACTATAATGAGTAAGCCAATTAGAATCAATAAAATGTGTAACCTTGGAAATTATCTTTAACTGTTCTGTGATATTTGAAAATTGACACTACTTATTTGTAACTTAATCTCTCCTGTCCTCAGTAGTGCAATGTGCAAAATGAGAGCATTATAGTACAGAATTTTTAAGATTCCTTCCAACTTTAACCATATATGATTCACTAGAAATTATAGGATGCATATTTGCTTAGTAGTAAAGGGCTAGATTTTATTAAGAAATTTGGAATTTGGAGTGCATCAAAATTGACAAGTGTGACTTCTTTATTATCCTCTATTTACAGAAGGAAGAGGAAA
>CM053580.1:108741903-108774030 GCA_028627135.1 Pseudochirops cupreus
GTCATTTGCTTCCTGGCTCTTTGAGTTAATCTATTTTTTAAGGTGTTATTTTCTTCAGTCAGGTTGTTGACTCTCTTTTCATTATTTTCTTTCCTCACTCTCATTTCTCTTCCCAATTTTTCCTCCACTTCTCTTATTTGGTTTTCAAAATCCTTCTTAACCTGATTTATGGTTTGAAACCAGTCTACATTTTTCTTGGAAGCTTTTGGTGCAGGAGTTCTAACTGTTTTGTCTTCTTCCTATTCCATGCTTTGATCCTTTTTATCCCCAAAAAAGGAATCTAAAGTTTCATTGCTGGATTTGCTTTGTTTCCTTTTCCTATTCATGTTGCCAGTCAATTACTTGACTTTTAGCTTCAGTAGAACTCTGCTTTCAGAGGGGAGAGCTCTCTCCCAAATCACTGGTGTTTCACAGGTGCCAGAGCTATTAGGAGGCCACCTTTTCTGCAGTCTCCACCAGCTTTGGCTCACTGAAAATGCACTTCAGGACTCCCACCAAGACCATGATCTCCATCCAGGCACCTCAAGACAAGATCACTTAGCCTCTGAGTGATTGCTTGGTCCCCCTGCAATCTGCAGGCTGGGAGCTTCTGAAGCAGCCAGGAGGAGGCGGCTGCAGGGCAGCTACCTCAACTGTTTCTAGCCCTGCGGCAATTGGCCCTGACCCTCTCCCCCAAATTTATTTGACTTCCATTCAGCTTTCACTTGCTATCCTTGTTTTCTTTCCATTACTCTTATGTTGGCTTGCAAATTCTGGAAAGCACCACAGTTGCTGGTGATTTGCACTCCAGCCAGGGCTTGTTCTGGCGGCCCTAGGGCTAAAGCCATGGGTTCGTGTGGTGTTGGTCTGTGCTCCCAGCACACTGTGGTGACCCATTTCTCATCTGCCTACCAGGCTGCCTTCAGTGGGAGCTTTATTACTGTGTCATTTTGTGAATTCTGGAGCTTTAAAATTTGTTTAGAGTCATATTTTATTGGTATTTAAGGTGTTTATGGGGAGAGCTGCGGAGTTTTGCTGCTTCTACCCTGGTCCTATTTTCTACAGACTTATCTCTCTCTCCCTTTTCAAATCTTGACTTAAAAAAAAAAAGGATCCTCTATGATTTTTTTTTCTTTCATTTCCTGATGAGACTTTGGTGTATAGCATTTTCTGCATCTGTTTATAGGAGTTCCCTCCTCCCTCCACTCGGAAGGAGGTGCTTGGTACACATTTTATGTTTCTAATACTCCACCTATGAGTTCTAGAATTATTGAATTCACATGCTTAATTTCAAAATTGACCACTTTCATCTTAGAATTGCAATTTAGTTACCTGTGTTCACGGAAAGAAATACACATCAGAAGAAGTAATGCAGATCCTTTGTCAGTCTTACCTATCAAAACATATAATTTCCCAGCCTTGTGTGATTAGCCCTTTCTTTCTCATAAGACATCTAAGAAAGGGCCTTTCAGTTGATTTAGAAGAGACGACAAAGGACAACAGGAGAACATATCTCCCTTTAGCATCTTCTGAGTAAGAAATGATCGTGGTTGTGTGGTCAGTCTTCTTTTATGAAGTATTCTATGATGAATATGGGAAAAGTCACATGGATTCCAACCAGAATCCTATAGCTGAACATCTCATATTAAGGAGCTTACCAGAAATAGGGAAAATGTGCAACCAGAAAGGACCCATCTTCAGCAATAGAACATACTGCCTTGTACATCATCTTGCTCTATGCTTGTTCTAAAGAATTGAGATGTATTGTAGCCAGAGTAGATTGGGTGCAAGGGGTCATCTTTTTTTGCTGCTATCCTTGTTTTCTTTCCGTTACTCTTATGTTGATGCCTTTCACCAAAGTTCCAGATGACATGTTCCAGATCAGTTGATCATGGAGTCATAAATTAAGAGTTAGAGGTGACTTTAGAAGTCATCAAATTCAAGCCTTCATTTTGTTATCTCTAGTATATGCCATGTCTATGTGATATGTTTCTGTTTCTGGGAACTCCAATACACAAATGGATACACACACTACGTAGGGTGGTTTCTTTACTAGAAGAAGATGTTATGGCATTAGAGAAATGCAGATATAGTCTTGAGACTGTAAAGTATGAATTGTTCTTGAAAGATTGGAAATAGTTTTTTTCAAAAACAGAAAACAGAGGCAAATCCTGACCTGTCAGGGGATTGGAGTGTTGAAAGTCTTACAGAGGATAAAAGAAAGAAGGTGTAGGGAGTTTGAGGAGATACTTAATCAATACGGCTCTTTGCATAGAGGGTACAACTTTAACATACTAGGGGGAAATAACTTCATATTCTCCAAAGGATAATAAAGATCTACACTTATTACCAGTACAGAGGCCATCAAATACTGGTAAGAAGAACAAGAGAACAAGAGATAAGCATTCATAGATGATGATCTCCTTCTTTGTGTGGGTACCAAGGTGTTCATACAACAAACTGAGAAATAGGGAGGTGTGAGTTTTTAAGAGAATGTTTTTTACTAGGATTTGGTATTTAGAATGTATTTTTTAATTAAATTGATTTTTTGTTTTATTTTTCAACATTCACTTCCATAAGTTTTAAACTTTCTCCCCCTCCCTCTCCAAAATGACTTGCGTTCTGATATGGCCTCTACACATACATTTCTATTAAATACATTTTCCCATTAGTCATGTTGCATAGAAAAATTATAAGAAATGGGAGAAAATCATGAGAAAGAAAATACAGAAACAAAACAAAACAAAAAAGAAAGAAAAGAGTCTGCTTCATTCTGCATTCTGACTTCATAGTTCTCTCTCTGGATGAGGCTGGCATTTTCCATAATGTGTCCTCTGGAATTGTTTTAGGTCCTTGTATTGCTGAGAAGAGCCAAGTCTATCAAAATCCATCCTTGTACACTGTGGCTGTTACTGTGTACAATGTTCTCCGGGTTTTGCAAACACCCTTATGCAGCATCAGTTCATATAAGTCTTTCCAGGTTTCTCTGAAGTCCACCTGTTCATCATTTCTTATAGCACAATAGTATTCCATTACATTCATACAACACACCTTGTTTAGTCATTCTCCAGCTGATGGACATCTGCTAAATTTCCAGTTCTTGGCCACCACTAAAAGAGCAGGCAAGGTGAACCATGAGAGCCAGAAAATTGGGCAATTACTTCCAATTCCTGATGATTCACTTGGAAATAAACGATACCAAGGTAGTTATATCTTAGCCTGCTCCATCTCAAGCAGATTCATTGACCCCAATTTCCAAATATCATAAATTAATAACTTAAGATGTGTCAGAGTTCATATAATGTACTTAAACTACTATGAAAGATGATGAAATAAATGTCTCTAAGGTTACATAGAAATAATAAATTACAAATCTAGAAATTGAAACCTGCTCTTCCCCTTCTAAATATAAGTCCTAGACTTTCAAGTTTACCTTTCTCCCCCTACCTTTTCCCATTATCTTACTATACAGTCATCTTACATACTCATGATGACGCATTGTGATAACCCATCTTTTTTCTTTTTTAAAAAAATTCTAATTTAAAGAACAATAAGAAAAGAAAAAGAAACTTGATAAATTTAAATATTGAAACAAATAGAAAAGAAATAAAGCATGTCATGTGCACTGCAGAACATTATAAGATTCAAAATATATATAGCAATACATATTCATTTTAAGGAAGACTATAAAATAAATATTTGCATTGTGTTGAGAGCTGTCCATCTCTTCTTCACTGCCTTTTTATTTTTTTTGTTCTCTGCTTGTGCACTTTTTACATTGTTATCTGTCCCCTTCCCCCCCCCCAACCTCAGAAGACAACAATTAAGCACAGATATGTTTATATATAGATATATGAATACATATATGTGCATATTTACACTTACATACATAAGTAGACATAAACTTTCCCTAACAAATTCTGCTTCTGCTCTTTGTTTTTACATTTGTGCATCTCTTATTTCTGATCCCTCCTAAATACTCTACTTTTACTTCTACCCCAGATCTTGCCCTCCTATTTTTAACCTACCACCCCCATCCTAGGATCTCTCACTTATCCTCCCATTCTCATAAATCTAAGCACCATTCTATACCTCTCTTTGAGTTCTTCCCCCACCCTCCCTTCTAAATATCTCTCTTTTGTCTTCCCATTCCCATAAATCTAAACACTCTTTTTCTACCTTTCCATTTAAACTACTCCCTCATACTCCCCTCCGGAGATACCTGCCTTATCCTCTCCCTGCTCCCTATTATCTTGACTTTTTTTTCTGAATTTAGAAGACTTTCACACACTTCTAGTTTATATACATATATATATATATATATATATATATAAGTATATATACACATACATTTATATATGTATGTTTAAAAGTATATGTATGTGCATGTGCATGTTCATGTGTATATGTATAGGTACATGTCTACATGCATTCACATGTGCATATGCACATGTATACACATACACAAATGTATATGTATGCATGTATCAGCCCCCTGTCCATCTAATTCCTCTGTGTTGGTTACTTCTCTTGCACCTTGTTTGATAAAATAATTACGTATAAAATCCTATCATACTCAGATTTACCCCAGTCCTTCTTACACACTAGACAATTACTGATAACAATCTTAGACATGTTTTACATTTTGCATAATAGTCTGTCCTTATTGAATTACTTGTAATTAGTCTTCTGTATGTACCTTATATTTCTCAAAACTTCAATTAAGTTCAGTTTTTTTTTTGTTTTCTTTTTAACAAAGTCCTGAAAACCTGACAGTTCATTAAATGTATTTTTTTTTTATCCAAGATTTTGCTTAGCTTTACTGGGTGTGATATTGTATCAGTAATGCAGCATTCACAATGCCTACAGTAGCTATAAGTGTGCTGATATGGTTATTAATTATAAAATGTAACTGTCTCTCTACATTAGAAATATAGCTAGAACATTCATTTAAATACTAGAAAACTGAGTCCCAAAACCAGAAAGTCAAAGCCAACACAGTAGTTATGAAGTTGGCACATGTACTTAAAGTAATAAACACCTACCATCTCAAGCCTTCAAAACAGGACAGGCTACCTCAGGCAAAGATCCTCTTCTCCTCACTAACATGACTGCTCAGCATCCAGGTAGCTTGCTCCCAGCAGCTCTGGTACCCCACAGTTCCCGTTCTTGGCAGTCCGCAGCAGGAGTCCTTAGCAGAGATTCTGGACAGATCAAAGAAAAAGGAATTCCAGCTGCAACCACACACTTCTTCTGATGCTGCTTCCAGTCAGCACCGCACAGAGACTAGCTCAGTTCCAAAGTTCTCTTGCTTCACCCCTTCCTGCTACGTCAGCAAGTTCAAGGGGCATGGAAGATCTTCAAATCCTAGTATCATTACAGATATGTTCACCTGGAACCCCTGTTTTTTGGTTTTTGTTTTGTTTTGTTTTGTTTTTTTTGCTCTTCAATATGTAGTGCTCCAAGATCTGTGGTCTGTTAGTGTTGCCACTACTAGGTCATATGTGATTCTAATTATGGCACTGTCATATTTAAATTTTTTTATTCTTGTTACTTATAATATTTTATCCTTGAGCTGAGGGTTTCAGATTTTGACTATAATATCCCTTTGGGTTTTCCTCCAAGGATCTTCTTCAGGTAGTGATCAGTGGATTTTTTTTTTTTAATTTCTGCTTTCCCCACTTGTTCAAACGCTTCAAGAAAATTTTCTTTAATTATTTCTTGTATTATTCTATCAAGCTTCTTTGTTTTTTTGATCATTGTTTTCAGGTATTCTGATCATTTTTACATTTTATCTTCTTGATCTGTTCTCCTGATCAGTTGTTTTCTTATGAGATGTTTCACATTCTCTTCTATTCTTCATTCATTATATTTTATTTTATTATTTCTTGATATCTTATACCTTTGCTGGCTAGCTTCCCCATGTCCAATTATGATTTTCAAGGAACCATGTTCTTCCTTAAAATTCTGGATCTCCTTTTCTAATTGGTTGATTTTCTTTTAATAATCTTGTTTTTTTCTGGGCTGTTTTTTTTTTCTTTTTGGTTTTTCCTCAATCTCTCTCATTAGTTTCTTAAAGTATTTTTAAAGTTCTTCTATGAATTCTTTTTGAACAGGTGACCATTTGACATTACTTTTTGAGGTAGAAGATAGAAAAGGCTTTTTTGTTTTTTGTGTTTTTTTTGCTTCTGTATCCTCCTCTCAAGACAAACAAACCTGGCCTTCTCTACCTTCTCTACTTTCATAGTAACTCTGTATGGTAGGATTCTTTATTCTTTGCCTCTGTATTTTTTTTTAATTTATAGCAACTTAGTTGTTGTTGTTGTTGTTTTTTATATTCACCTCTAGTCTTGGTTATGAGGGATAGTGCCTCTGGAATAAGAACCTCCTTCAGTTCTTCTTACAGGCCTGCAACTGGAACTAAGACCTCCAGCCTTCTGTAAATGCCCACAAACAACAGCATCCCTGCCCCACTGCTTCTGTGTTCATTAGGAGTGTGCTGATTTCTTCTCATCCACACTGCATATCTGCAGCATAGCTGCATCTGACATTCTTTTCTCATCTCAGACATCCAATATACCCCACCTTCCTTAGAGTAATAGTTCCTACAGTTGGGGCAGAGGCAACCTCCCAGCACAGCTAACCCAAGGCTTGCTGCTTGTTGTTTAAACAGATGTAGGACCTAACCTGGATGTGTTTACTTTTCATAGGGACCAAAATTCATTCTTGAAATTTTCTTCTGATCTTCTCCAATTGTGCCAGGAGGACCCCTCTTCTGCTCCTTCTCTTATTTGTTTTTACTTCTTAATGTTAATTTCAATGTTACTAAGATAACACCCCCATGCCCAACAATTATGATACTTAGAACCCTAGGTTTTATGTTCAACTAGGAAGACAATCTCATTCAGGATAGTTTATGAAGTTAAATTATCCAACTAACATTTGTTCCTTTCTTTGTTATAGTCACCTATTAGATATTATCACCTGTCTATAGGATTACAGAGATAATACTGAAAGGGACTAAGAAGATAGCTAATTAAATCTTCTTCACTGTTTAAAACAGAAAGCTAAAGATACCCAGCTGAAACTTGTCTAAGTACTCAAGTACAAAGCATAAAGAGAATTTTGAAATTCTGTGTTGTTATGGTTCCTCCAAATAATTTATCAATTCATGGAGTAAGTAAGTATATAAGTAGCCTATGTAAGATTACAACAAATGGAAATGGAAATTAAGAATGTATAGATCATGGAAGTCATTTGCAAAAACTGCCTCCTAAAGTAAGGTCACATCCAGAGCTTTTGTGTTAAAATTGGGAAAGTAAGCTGGTCCCCCAAAAAACAGATCCCCTAGCTCAAAAGCAGTAGATAAGCTCTAGGCATGCACAGTAAAATCAGAAAAAATTATGCAAATTAAAGAAATTCAAACTGCCTCTGTCAACTTTGAGATGATATTGACACACCAAGGAGTAAACCCAAAGGTGCTATAGATAAGGCTTAGTGCATCTCCTCTCACTAGAATCTTGTAAGAATGGGGCTCCAACAATCTGCCACTTGAGCACTTGTTGACCCACATAAGGATTGATACTGCAGGTTTGCTCCCAAATTATATCCACAGTTACGTAAGCAATTCTATATACCCCTAATTTTCCCCTACCTCTCTGCCACACCTTCTACCTCCTTCTTCTGCATGATTCCTCCTTGGCTTCCAATGATCTCTATCTCTGCATTATCTCTCTGCCTTATTAAAGTATGATTGATACCGTACTCCCCAGATACTGCCAGCCTAATAGTTCTTTGCAAATACCGAATAACCAGACTTGCTTGGCCTGTTCTGATTAGAAAGCACTTTGTAATTTCCTTGTTAAGCCATAAACTGGTGCACCAGCCTAAGCCTACTTGTTTGTAGCAGCATCCCTACAACAGTGAGTAGCTCAAAAATATTGCTTAAGCTAAACTTTATATATCAAGCCTTTTCTTGATCTCCTCAGCTCTTAATTCCTTGCTCCAACAAAAATTACTGTATACAATTATACAGTAATTTTTGTGCATGCCCACCTCCTTCACTATCTCAACTACAATAGACTGTAATCTCATTTAGGGAAAGCACTGCCACATTTTTATATGTGTATCTTCAGCATCTAGTACAGTGTTTAGCATACAGAAAACTCTTTGTAAATATTTGTTGCTTGATTGATTACTAGTATACTTCTGAGGACAACTGGGTAGCCCATTGGATAGAAAACCAGTCTTGGAGTCAGGAAGACTCATCTTCCTGCATTCAAATCTGACCTTGGACACCAGGGAAAGTCATTTCGACCTATTAGGCTCAGTTTCCTCATTTGTAAAATGAACTAGAGAAAGAAAAGGCAAACCAATTTTGCCATATCTTTCTATGCCAATAAAACACTATATGATGTCATGAAGAGTCAGGCACTACTGAAAAATGAGTGAACACTATACTTCTGAAATTACTCTCTCAAAGATGGGTCACAGCTTTGTAACCATTTAAGCTTTCTTTACACCTTAACTTGTTCTAGTTAAATTATTCTAATTGACCCAGCACTTTCACTTTCTCCTTCCCTTGTTCCTCCTGATTTGGAAACTGGGAATTCTGCTAGCATAAGAGGATTAAAGGGAATTATGTTTTGGCTTTGCTAAATGGATTTCTCCCTTTCATTGGTACAATTGCATGGAAAAACAGCTCCATAGTGATTATTTAGAAGCTTCAGAACCTAGGCTCAGTACTGACACATTAGTTCATGGTTTGAGAGCTAGTCTGTCTGCTGTGCATGAGCAACAAATAAGGAAAGGCAATGGGTTCTTTTGTTTTTGTTTGGGCATCAAATTACAAGCATTTATGAGGCCCTAACTCTATGTCAGTCACTGATAACATAAAGACAAAAACACAAACTCTGCCTCCAATGAACTCAATAATAATGGAGGAGACAACACGTTAAAAATTATTCCTATAATTTATGTATCAGTGAAATCAGAAGATAATCTCAAAAACTAGCAGATGGGGGAGGCAGGGAACCTTAAGAAAAGCCTCTTCCAGAAAGCCAGATTTAAGCCAAATCTCAAAAGAAATCCAAAGAAGCCAGGAAGGACAGTGGAGGGGAAAGAACATTCAAGGTTCTGTAGCTAGTGCAAAGGGAAGGAGTCTAGAGCATGAGTTTTGTTTTAGAGAAGCAACAAAAAGTCCAGTGTTGTACTTTAAGAATTTGAGGTCAGGAGAGTAAAATCAAGAAGGTTGGAATAATGGAAGCAAGTCAAACTGTGAAGGTTTTTAAAAGTTAAATAGAAGTTAGAATATGATTCATGGGAGCAAGAGCTTGTGCCCATATTGTATATAGGAGTTCTCAGAAGTAGAGGAGAGTATCTTTGAAATTATTCAAAGAAGAATAGATTTAGGAAGCATTTCGTTAGGGTATACATCTAAAGGGAATTAATTTATAAATATAACAACAACAATAGTAACACATTTGTTGAATATTGAATCGTAAAGAACATTATTTCTATTAGCTAAGCAAAATATTTAAACTTTTTAAATAAGCAATTAAACTTTACTTTAAAATGCAAAGTTTTAGAAAAAGCAAATATTGACTCAGCATGTTTGTAGCTCATGATAATGGTCCTTTCCACCTGGGAAGGGTGAGGCTGCTGGAGCATTTTAGCTAGGCAGTGAGCTAAAGTGGATCACAGGTTCACATTAGCCTCAGAACTAATATGGAGAATCTTATGAGACCATGGATACCATGGGTCAAAAGTCTGAAAGAGGTGAGAACTGGTCCAGGTCTGAAAAATATAGAGCAGATTAAAACAATTTGATTGATCAGAATGGAAGCCACCTTTGAGATGCCATTACACTTCCATTCCATGTGAGATTGACAGATCCAGGAGAGAGAGAGAGAAAGAGTGAGAGAGAGAGAAAGAGAAGGAGACACAGGGAGAAAAGAGGGGGGGGGTGGGAGAGAAGGCAAAAAGGGAGTGGTAGAACACACACACATATCCACACAGAGAAACATATACACACAAAATTCTAAATATAATCTAAATGCATAGATATTTCAGAGGGTGAATAGGGATACCTCCTTATTGCTAGTCTCATTTCAATCCCCAATTAGTAGAAAGATACATAAAAAAGTGAAAGAATCTATCTAGTATGGCGGTTCTCAAACATTTTGTTCTCAGGACCTCTGTACTATTTTATAAATTATTGAAGTTACCCCTCCTCTCAAGCTTCTATTTATATAAGTTATAGCTATATATTTTTTACAAATCAAAATATTGATATTACAACAAAAAATAGTCTGGAGAGGAGCCTGAAACATAGTTTGAGAACCAATGATCTAATCATTTATCTGTTGCTGCACATATTATATTCTACCTCCCATTTACAAGTCATTGGAAAGATTCTTGCATTTTCCAAGAATTCTCTGGTCCCTTGCTTTCATCGCCTACCTTAAATGGCTTTTTTAAAAAATAAAATTCTGCTCAAACTTCCACTTCTGCAGTAAATAGGCTTTTACCTATTACCCCAGATTTTAGTGCCTATCTCCTTTCACTCCTAGCAAAGAACTCTTTGACTCTTGTGTATTTTTTTCATATATCTTAATATGTAGTACTTTTCAAATTCCTGTTTACTGTTTTACTTGGATAAATGAGGGTATACCCTAACCCATCTTCCCCCAAGACCATTAATATTTCAGGGGACTGACAAATATTATCCCAGATTTACACTCCTCTTAGAAGTAGGCAATTAAAAACAGTAACATGGTCATTTTCTGCCTTCCCTCAAGAAGGAAAGTGGAGAGGAGATCAGATTCAAGAGATATGTATTCACAATACTGAGCAGCCATATTTCAGACAACTTATGTGGGCATACATAACACACACAAGAAAACACCTAACCAACACTTGAAGACCTTTAACATCCTTTTGGCCCTAAACTGAATGATTATGGTTGCAGTCTTCAACATCTGATGAGTCACTGCTGGGCTCCAGGATCCATTGAAGTTTTTCACATAGTATCATTTTTTAATGTAGAATTTACTGAGGAGACAACAAGGGGAAATGCTCATGTGGATTTCTATGATGACATATTCACAGAAGATTACCTGAAGAATTAGAATCTGAGCAATGACCCATTCCCTACCACCTATTTTACTGATCTATATCTCTGATCCTGACCCTTACTGAGGTTACTTCTGCCTTTCACACTGTTTTATCATCCCTTCTGGAAAGAAATAACAATGGTCCTGACATAGCTTTATCCAGACTGAAGTTTGGTTGGAGAAACTGGCTCTCTTACGCACTATTTCTTCAGGTAATGCTTCTTGAATCAAAGAGATCCTAATTTATCAACACAGGCTAATAATATCAAGTAGCAGTTCACTACAGGAATCTAGGGGAAATTTATTAGCATCACTATCAAGGCACCATTTATAATGATTATATGATTATTAATTATTAACTTCTTTACCTCTACACTTAGGATGGATATTTTAGACAAAGCAAAAAGTGATTAATTCTCCCTTTAAATCTTTTGGGACTACCATCCTGAGTTCAAACACATACATAACATTTTAAAATACAGTTAGCATATTTTCAATTCCATACATATCCTTCTAAGATCTAAAGATTTTATAGCAAATTATGTCCCCCAGTTGTTAAAAAAAAAAAAGGCTAAAGTCTGGCTTGATTTTCTCTTGCCTAGGCAATCAGAGGATAGTTAAGAACTGAAATAATTCTGATCATCTTGTTGAGACAGCTTAAATTGAAAAAAGAAAAATTCATAAATAGACTTAGGAAGACTTTTTAATAAACAAATTATTTTGTGATGACATTAGACTATAATAAAGGTCATTATTGAAGGCAGATTCTGAATGCTGTTGACTATGTATGACTGCTATAAGAAGAATCACATAAACTGAAATCTATGTTGGGTATTGATTAATAAATAAGAATTGAAAAAATAAAATAAATATTTTTATTAAGCACTTCTTATGGGCAAGATACTGTTCTACTAGTTATACAAATAATTCTATTATTTGTTAAACAAGCTTATGATGAGTTTTTTTTTCATTTTCTAGATTCTTGAGTTCATCCTACCTTATATTCAGTTAGTCTATTGTGAAATATCTAACAAATCATTTAAAGCTAGAAAAGATCTGGGAGATATTTAGACAAATGATTTCCTGATTACTAAGCACTGGTTCTTACTTAACTATATTAAATCAATAACCAAGCCAAGTTACCTTAGCATGAAATCAAAGAATGTAATAAATCTTCAAAATAACATAAATTTTATCTCCTTGAAGCTGTAGACTTTTTAAGGACATTCTAACTGCTGGCTAGGCATTTCTACCTCTATGTCCTACCATCTGCCTCTCAGGATTATTGCAAATATGAAATGAGATAAACTTTATGAAATACTTTATAAACCTTAAAGGAGTACATAAGTGCTATATGTTTTTGCTGTTATAATTACTATTATTATATATCTAACGGGAGTATAGTGGAATGCTCTAACAATGAAATACAGTATTTTAAAGGCTTCCATATAGGGAAAATTATTATAATTGTTCTGCTTTAAAAAAAATTAATTATTGGTGCAGTTAGGAGGCACAGTGAAAACAGTACCAGCCCTGGAATCAGGAGGACCTGAGTTCAAATCCAGCCTCAGACATTTAATACTTGCTAGCCATGTGAGCTTGGGCAAGTCACTTAACCCCAATTACCCTTCTTTCCCCCCTCTAAAGAACAAATATAAAAAGTTCAGCTTGTGTATACACTGAAACATAGTTAGAAGCAATAGGTAGTACTTTTAAAGAGACAAATGAAGGCTTGGTTTGTGTGTGAACAAAACAGAACTTCCTAACAATTATTTTTTTCCTAAAGTAAAATAAATCATCCCAATAAACAGTGAATTTTCCTTTTTTTTTTTATCTTCAAGCAAATTCTGGATGACCACTTGTTGAGTATACCTTAGAAGAGACACTTTTTCAATTATGGGTTGGACTAGTGTCAGAGGTATTTTTAATTTGGAGATCCAGTGATTCCATTAAAATATTTTGTTTGTTTACTTGTTTTGTTCCTTTTTTTTGGTTTGTTTCACAGAGTAGCTCAGCAATGCTGAGGGCTCAGTTTAATTTTCAAAATGCAATATATCCCCCTTATTTTTTCATTCCTTAAAATTTTAAATAGACATGATTGTTTATTATATTATCTTACACTTTTGAGTTTAGGATATTCAACTTATGCACACACACATTCCTGCAAACAGTAGTGGTGGACTAAATCAATTGGATGATTATCCAGCAACACATCATAGTCTGTGAAATAATTGTTTCTCTTCCATTACCATTATTTTTTCTTTTATTTGTACTATCACTTTAAATATCTCTAAACCTCACTGAGAACAATGGGCCTTGAGGCAATCAAAATAATATTATTGATAAACAATAGCATGTGAAAGACCAAATTATCCATAGAGAATCTATTCTTCATTTGAATTCCAAAGGGAATATCCTTTCTTATCCTACAAATGACCTCAGAGACAAATACACTGCTTCATGAGTTGCATGATAGTAATAAACACATGATATTTAAACCTTCTCTATGGGTGCAGAAAACAAAGAATCTTAAATTGTCATTATACAGGAAAAGGAGACACTTTGTTGGAGACCATTAATGATATTATTATTTAAATCAAGATGCCTATATTTAATATTTAATTTATAAGTTGTTTAAAAAACAAACTTCTCAGGGTTCTCTCTTTGAAAAAAAAATCCTGTTATTAAATTTTGTTGTAAAGACTTCTGGGTGCAGAGCCAAGATGGTACTGTAGAGAAAGCACTTCTTTGAGCTCTTTCAGCATTTTCTTTCCAAACAACTTCAAATAATGTCTCAAATGAAATTCTAGAATGGGCCGGCCAATAAAAGTTCAGAATGATATATACTTTCTGCCCCAAAAAATTTCCAAGGTCAGAAAAAAAAATATGATCTGGAGGTGAAGACTGAGCTCTAGCTCACATAGATGAAAAAATTGCAGGGGTGCAAGGTGGTGGTGACAGAAGCAGCAGTAGCTTCAATAGCTCTCAAGTCAAAGACAATAAGAAAACCTGGCAATCAGTCAGAAAGTGATTACAGGGGACGACTGTGCTGTGATTATAACCAGAACCAAAAACTCTTTGCAACTCCATTAACACACTCATTTATGGGCCAAAGTTCAAGGGAAGAGAGTGGTACTTTTATTCAAGAGGAATAGGAGTCTTAAGAGGCCAGTATCACTTTTGAGTATACAGAGACCTTGAGGAACTAAATGTTTTCACCCTAAGGGATCAGGGACACGGATGAATAGTATCATTTCAAATCCTAAGGTACCAGGGACTTTTCCTGGGTAAAGACCAGAGTGCAAAGAAAAAGAGTAGTGAACAAGTTGCTTTGTGGATCACATCACCTTGGAAGTGCTGAAAACTTACAGACCTCCAGAAAAAGCTCTAAAAACAACAATGTCAAATAGCCTGAAACTTGAGGCTGTGTCCTTCCCTGGCCACACTGGGAATCAACCCCCAAGTTAACAAAATCTTCAATATAAAAAAAAATAGGGTAGAAAAATGAGTGAGCAAAAACAACAACAACAACAACAAATTCTTGACCATATAAAACCTTTGGTGAAAGGGAAAATCAAGACGAACTAAGAAAATGACAGAATTGGTAAAATGGAAAATGATGTACAAAAGCTCGCTAAAGAAAATCATTCCTTAAAAGTTAGAAATGCAGAAGTGGAAGCTAATGACTGCATGAAAAGTCAAGAAATAATTTTTAAAAAGTCAAAATAATAATAAAAAAAGAAGAAAATGAAAAAAAAAATCTCATTGCAAAATTGACCTTGAAAGTAGAATGAAGAGAGATAATTGACAAATTTAAATCTACCTGAAACCATGATTTTAAAAAAAGAGCATAGATGTCATATTTTTTTTATATCAAGAAAAATTGCTTGAAATTGTAGAATCACAGAGTAAAATTTGAAAAAAAAATGAAAGAAACCAATGATCACTACCTGAAATAGATTGTATAATAAAAACTCCCAGGAAGACTTCAGGGAGCCAAGAAGGCAGATTAACCAGTGAATCACTGTAACTTTCTCATGTTCACTTCTATACATAAAATAGAATCCCAGAATAAATGCTGGAATAGTGGAAAGACAGGGTAGAAAGGTCATTTAGCCTGGGAAACTTGGAGTGTCAGCAAGAAAGGTTCATCTCAGTGAAAAAAGGAGTACATGCTAGGACAGGAAACATCCCAGCAAGTCAGTTTCAGGCCCTACCTCAGCCAACTAGTGGGATATTCTGAGCCCTACTTTGATGGAGGAGACTAACACCACTAGAACCCTACCAACCTATGTGCCTCAGAAAAACCAGAAGAACTGGGAGACTCCAGCTCTGAGAACAATGAGTGCTTCAGTGTAGCCCTGGACAAACAGGCACATTCCAGTGGCTAGGCCTCCATATGCTTCAGTGTTGCATTGAGGAAACACAGAAAATTCCACAAAGTGTCAGCGCATGTGAAACACCATCACTAGCACCCCAGGTCAACACCAGGGAAACTGTGAGGCCCCTACAGTCTTCAGCAGGGCCAGGAAAGCCCTGTCTAACCCCCTCAACACAGTACAAGAAATCAGGGTGCCCTGAGAAAATTAGAGCAATATCATTGCAGTGAAACAGGAGTTTTAGCCACTGGCACTGCACTCTGGGAACAGAGCTCAAATTTAAAAGAAAGGAAAAAAGTAAAAACAACAACAACAACAACTAATAATCTGACCATAGAAAAGTATTATGGTGACAGGGAAGAACAAGACACAAACTCAGAAGAGGACAATGATGTCAAAACACTTATGAGCAAAACTCTAAAGAAAAATGAGACGTGATCTCAATCCCAGAAAGAACTTATGAAAGACATCAAAAAGGATTTTAAAAATCATATGAATGGTGGAAGAAAACTGGGGAAAAGAAATGAGAGTGATGTAAGAGAACTATGGAAAAAAAAAAGAGTCAACCACTTGGAAAGCTACTTAAAAAGTACACTTGGACAACTGGAAAGGGAGATACAAAAATCCACTCAAGAAGACAACTTCTTAAAGAGTATAATTGGCCAAACAGAAAAGAAAGTACAAAATTTAATTGAGGAACATAACAAATTAAAAATTAGAATTTGACAAGGGGAAACTAATGACTCTATGAGATATCAAGAATCAATCAAGCAAATTAAAAGAATAATAAAAAAATAATAATGTCAAATAGCTCATAGAAAACAAATATTGACTTAGAAAATAGGTCCATGAGAGACAACATAAGAATCATTTGACTACCTGAAAGTCATAATCAAAAGGAAGACCTGCATAACATCTTTCAATAAATTATCCAGGAAAACTGCCACGATGACTTGGAAGCAGAGGACAAAATAAGCATTGAAAGAATCAACTGATCACCTCAGGAAAAAAAAAATCCCAGGGCAAAAAAACAAACAAACAAAAAAAACAAAACATAGGAACATTATAGTCAATTTTCAAAACTATAAAGTCAATGAAAAACTACTCCAAGTGGCCAGAAAGACATAACTCAAATATTGGGGAGTCTCAAGCAAGATCACACGACCTGGTAGCCCAAACATTAAGGTTTTGGGAGTCATGGACCATGATATTCTGGAGGGCAAATAGTTAATGACCACAGAAAATGAGTATTTTATAAACACAAAGACCTTAGCTTCTGGGATAAAAAATCATCATCTAATGGGGAAAACAAAAACAAAAACAAAAAAACTACAGGGCTACTAGGTGGCACAGTGAATAGAGCACCAGCCCTGGAGTCAGGAGGACCTGATTTCAAATCTGACCTCAGACACTTGACACACTAGCCATGTGACCTTGGCCAAGTCACTTAACCCCAATTGTCCTCCGAAAAGCAAAAAAAAAAAAAAAACTGCTGGGAAAGCTGCAAAACAATGGATTACAAACTAGGTATGGATGAACATCTCACACAGTATACCAAGATGAGGTCAAAATGGCTTCATGATTAAGACATAAAGGATGCAAATTAGAAAAAAAGGATAAGCAAATTAGAAGAGCAAGAAATGGCCTTTCTGTCAGATTTACGGGGTGGGGAAGAATTCCTGACCGATAAGAGACTGAAAACATTATCAAATATAAAATAGATCATTTTGATTGTATTAAATTAGAATAATTTTGTGCAAACAAAACTAATGCAACCAATGTTTGAAGGAAAGAGAAAAGCCGAGAAACAATCTTTAGACCTAGTGTCTCCAATAAAGCTCTCATTTCTCAAATATAGAGAGCTGAGTTAAATTTACAAGAATATACATCATTCATCAATTGATAAATGATTAAAAGGTTAAAATGTTTAAACAGGCAATATTCAGATGAAGAAGTCAAAGTTGTATATAGGCTTATAAAGAAGTGCTCTAAATTACTTTTGATTAGAGCAATGCAAATTAAAAAGACTGTGAGGTACCACCTCACACATATCAGATTGGCTAAAATTACAAAAAAAGAAACATGATAAATGTTTGAAAGGATATGGGAAAATTGTGACACTGGTGTACTATTGGTAGAGGTGTGAGCTGATCCACCTCTTCTGGAGAGTTATTAGGAACTATGCCCAAAGGGCAAGCAAACTATGAATATCCTTTGTCCTAGCAAAACCACTACTACATCTATATTCCAAAACAATTATTAAAAAAGGGAAAATAGCCTACCTGTGGAAAAAAAAATATAGCAGTCCTTTTCATGGATTCAATGTATTGGAAATTAAGAGGATGCCCATCAATTAGGAAATGGCTGAATGACCTGTGGCATATGAATGCAATAAAATATTATTGTGCAACAAGAAATGATGAACAAGTAGATTTCACAAAATCCTGGAATGACTTGTATAAATTGATGCAAAGTTAAAAGGGCAGAACCAGGACAGCATTTTACACAGTATCAGAAACATTGTATGATGATCAACTATGAATGACTCAGTTCTTCTCAGCAGTACAATGGTTCAAGATGGAAAGTATTTCAACAATGCAGTATTCACAATGCCTACAATAACTATAAATACGCTGAGTTTGTAATTAATCACAAAATGTAACAGGCTCTCTACATGGGAAATATAGCTAGAATATTTATTCAAATACCAGAAAACTGAGTCCTCAAACCAGAAAGTCAAAGCCATCACAGTAGTTATGAAGTTGGCACATGTAGTTAATGTAGTAAATATCCACATTCTCAAGCCTACAAAACAGGACAGGCTACCTCAGGTAAAGATCATCCTCTCCTCACTCATGGCAACTGCTCAGCATCCACTCAGCTTGCTCCCAGCAGGCCCAGCCCCCCACATTTCCCATCCTTGGCAGTCCTCAGCAGGAGTCCTTAGCAGAAATTCTGGCTGGCTCAAAAAAAAAAAAAAGGAGCTCCCGCCACAGCCTCCGCAGCTGCTGCTGCTGCTGCAACTTCCAGTCACTGTGCTTACTCTATTTTGGCTCTGGCCTCCTCTTGCCCTACCCCTTCCTGCCACATCAGCAAGTTCAAGGGGCATGGAAGATTTTCAAATCCCCTAACCATTACAGAAAGGATTTCGAGAAGTAAAATGCAATGCATATCCAGCTAAAGAACCGATGGTCTCTGAATACAGACTTACAGCATATTTTTTTCAGTTTATACTTCATTGTCTTTTTTCTCCTTTTGATCTGATTCTTCTTTCAAAATGGACTAATATGAAAACATATTTTATATGATATCACATATATATCATTTTCAGAAAATGGGAATCGGAGAAGGAGGGAGAAAAATTTGGAAATCAAAATCTTGAAAAATGAGTGGTAAAAATTTTCTTGACGTGTAACTGGGGAAAAATAAAATTCTATTAAAAACTTTTAAAATTGCTTTTTCAAATAATTGGTACAAAAAACAATATATTTAATTAAGTAAATAAAAGAAACTTCCCAATAATATTATAGTCCAATTTACAAAACTTTCAGAAAGATGAAAAACTGCTCTGAGATACTGAATATAAATCTTTCAAATGCCATATTGCTATGGTCAGGATCATACAAGATTTAGTTCCTATGAAGATAAAGAAGTAGGAGATTTGGAATATGAGATTCTGGAATGTAATAGTGCCGGGTTAGAACCAAGTATTACCTACTCAATAAAACTGACTCTAATCCTTCATTGGAGAAAAAAAAAATAGGAATTCAATAAAATACAGTACTTACAAGCATTCCTGATGAAAAGACCAGATCTGAAATAGAAAATTTGACTTTCAAATACAACACTCAAGAGAAGGAAAAGTGAATGAGAAAAATATATCTTAGAGCATTAAATAATGATAAACTGTTTTACTTTATACATTGAAAAAAAGATATATGAAATTTTATCAAAAAATAAGATGATGATAAGGAAGAGGAGGAAAAGGACATGGAGGAGGATTATGTCAGAAGTATTCTACTTCAAAAGTGTGCAGGAATGAATTGATTATGTCATTACAACGTAAAAATGAATAGGTGAAAAAGAAGGATGTCCTAGGAGGAGGGAGACTGGAGAGAAAAAATGGATAGAATAATTATTATGGACAGAAATTTGTTATTATGAAATTATTTGTCTATCTATCTATATATAAATACATGTATAGATAGATAGAAATGTACATATTTATATAGATGTACATATACAGATATTTGTACAGATAGACATATTTATCCATCTATACATATAGCAATCTGCCAATATTAAAAAAAAAGTCAATTTGAACTTGGGAAGATGAGTCTACCTGATTCCAGGCCCAGTGCTCTATCCACTGCACTACCTACTTGCTTCCATGTTATAACTGCAAAAAGTTGATGCAACATGTCTCATTTCCTCATTGAAAAGTATTTTGATGAGATTTGTTTTACATTAGTCTTCTGACCGGAATCACCTGCTTTATTTGTGGTTAAGGGGACCCCAGAAGGGGAGATACAAACAATTGTATATCAAATTGATGTCAAAGATTTGTTTTTTTTTCTGGGCAATTGAGGAAGACACACCTATGTCACCGTCAATTTCACTCTTCTTGTTAATCACTATAAAAGACTCTTCCCTTGGTGGTAAGGAAAAGGAGAGAGGAATAAAAGAGTGAAAAATGGGGTGGAACACAATTCACTGTTAGTTATAGTAACTGTGAATGTGTTTGCAATGAATTCACCCATAAAATGGAAAAGATAGCAGAAACAATTAAAGACCAACATCCTAACATATATAATTTTATCTTTTTCATCTTATTGAATCTTTATTGAACTCACATATAAAATAGTGACAGTAGATGAAGTAGAGTTAACAAACATAATGTTTAGCTTAACACTTGGTGAAATGGAATTGATGAGTGCCTTATTTTCATTTTTGCTTTTGTTGTATAGTCCTCAGAGCAATTCTCCCTAAAATGTTTGATGTCCTCAGAAGCCCAAAACTGCTACAAAGAAATACATTGTGCTCTTCATGTTTGGCCATAAAATCAATTGGAGTCACAAGATTTTTTTTTATTACCCAAAGAGAAAGAGAGAGAAGGAGGGAGAGAGGCAGAGGAGAAGGGAGGGTTGGAGAGAAAGAGAAAGAGATAGAGACAGAGAGGACCACAAAGAGAAAGAGAGACAGTGAGAAAGACACACAGAGACAGAGAAAGAGCAGCAGAAGGAGGAGTAGAAGGAGAGGATGGGGTAGGATAAGAGGTGAGTATGGAGGAAGAGGAGAAAGGGGGAAAATGAAGAGGGAGAGATGGAGGAGAAAAGAAGAGATAGGAGAGAGAGAGAGAAAAGATAAAGAATGTAAAACTGTACATGTGTGCATGTCTACATTTTCACTTATGTATCACCAGTTTCCATTCCAACATAGCATTTAAACCTGGAAGGTATCTTACATTTAATTTCTTCTCTCCCCCAACCCAAAACTTATTAAATCAGGAAACCTGCATCTGAATCCCAGTCCTATAACTTGCCACATGTGTGAGCCTGGATAAGGAATTTAACTTCTCTGGACCTCAGTTCCCTTTTTTCCCCTCTCTTTTAAAAATATTTGTTTATTTTTTGTTTTCACCATTCATTTCCACAAGATTTGGAGCTACAAAATTTGTCCTTGAATTATTCCTACTCCCACCCCAAAATAGCAAGCCTACAGAATATCTCTTCACCTAATCTGCTCTCTCTTATATCCTCCTCCATTCCCCGTCTAACTTTCTAATGGGGCAAGATGGATTTTACACCCCAATGCCTGTATATCTTATTTCCCATTTGCATATAAAAACATTTTTTAACATTTGTTTTTAAAATTTTCTTCCTTCCTCACCTATGCCCACAGAGAAGATAAGCAATAAAAAAGAGTTTGTACATGTATAGTTGGCACAAAACATTTCCATAGTAGATATATTATGAAAGATTAACTATATTTCCCTCCCTCTGATTGTGGCTCCCAGTTATTCAAGTTTCTACTTTGACCCAGTCCCTTTTCAAAAGTGTTTGCTTCTAACTACCCTCTCCCCTAATCTGCCCTTCCTTCTATCATGTCCCTTTTATCCCTTTCTCCTTTACTTTCCTTTAGGGTAAGATAACCAATTGAGTGTATGTTATTCCCTCCTTAAGCCAAATTCAATGAGAGTATGATTGTCTCATTCCCTTTCTACTTCTTGTTCTTCCTCTACATTGCAACAGTTTTCTCTTGCCTCTTTTAAATGAGATAATTTACCCTATTCTATCTCCACCTAACTCCTTCTCCCATTATATTCTCTCTTACATCTTAATATTATTTTTTAAATATCACCTCTTCTTATTCAACTGATCCTGTGCCCTCTGTCTATGTATACATGTACATATGTATACACACACTCACATATGTTTTTATACACACATGCACCCTTCCATATATACATATATATTTTCCCTGAAACATTATAGTCAGTTTTTCTGTGTAGGTGATTCTTGGTTTTAATCCTAGCTCCTTTGACCTCTGGAATAGCATATTCCAAACCCCTAGATCCCATAATGTAGAATCTGCTAGATCTTGTGTTATCCTTATTGTGTTTCTACAATACTCAAATTGTTTCTTCCAGGCTGCTTGTGATTATTTCTCCATGACCTAGTAACCCTGAAATTTGGCTATATTATTCCTAGGAGTTTTCTTTTGGGGATCTTTTTCAAGAGTTGATTGGTAAATTCTTGAATTTGTTATTTGCCCTCTGGTTCCAGAATATCAGGACAATTTTCCTTGAGAATTTCTTGAAGAATGATTTTTAGGTTGTTTTTTTATCATAGCTTTCTGGTAGTCCAATAATTTTTAAATTATCTCCCCTGGATCTACTTTCCTCGTCAGTGGTTTTTCCAATGAGATATTTCACATTGTCTTCAGTTTTTTCATTTGTTTGGACCTCTATTTTATGGTATCTTGATTTCTTACAAAGTCATTAGTTTTGATTTGCTCCAATCTAAATTTGAAAAACTTCTTCTCTTCAGTGAGTTTTTGAAATTCCTTTTCCATCTGTGCAATTCTACTTTTTAAGGCATTTTTCTCCTCATTAGCTTTTTTGGCCTCTTTTGACATTTGAATTAGTCTATTTTTTGAGGTGTTATTTTCTTCAGTATTTTTTTGGGTCTCCTTTACCAGGCTGTTGACTCTCTTATCATGATTTTCTTGCATCATTCTCATTTCTCTTCCCAATTTTTCCTCCCCTTCTCTTAGATGATTTTCAAAATCCTTCTTGAGCTACTCTATGGCCTGTAACCAGTTTGTATTTTTCTTGGAAGCATTTGATGCAATAATTTTGCATTTTTTGACTTGAACATTATTCCAATGGACAGTTCCCATTTTGTTCCTCTGTAAACATCAAGAGTAACACTCGTTTAGGACTTTCATTATTTTTTTAATATTACAAATTTAGATGATAAATATTATAAATAATATGTTATAAATCAGCAAGAAAGTGTGGAGTGTAAGATAAGCTTAGAGAAAGATTTCCTCATTGGTAGAAAAAGTAATCAATTGAGGTCATTTATGTCACTATCTGTGTAATCTTTGCAAGTTCACTTCACTTTGGGAGTGGGGGGGGGCTCAGTTTTGACAATGGCAAAAGCAGTAGGGTGAACTGCATTCCCCCTTTTGATATATTTCAGGTAGGGGCCATGGATACCATTTGTCAGCAATTGCTAGCATAGATTATAAATTAATTATGATAGGAAACTCGTGCCTTAGTTCCTCTTCATCACAGGTTTTTACTGCAACAAAAAGAGCATTGCAGATGGATTCAAAGGACCTGAGTTTGAATCCTAGATATTTATGAGTTGTAAACAAGTCATTTAATTCCTTTTGGCTTGAATTTTTTTTTTATTTAATAAATGCTGAAGTTATATCAGAGTATCTTTAACCATAGTTGCCATGAGGACCTCTAGACCCTCAAGTGTAGCCCTATGACTTCACAGAACTAATCTTTTTAATAAAAGAACTTGCTTTTTGAAACTTTGACTCAGTCAAAAAGCCACAGCCAAGTAATTAAAAGATAAGGGGTCATATGCAGTGCCCACAAATGTGAAGAAAATTAAATTAAGACTAATTGGTCAATGGCACAGGTTATGAGTGGGCGTACAGAGGCAAAAGGGTAGATTTACATTTGACCTGATTCACAAGAAAGAATCTCTAGTATTCATGAGAATGTTGATAATATGGAATTGTTTAACATCTTCAGCACAAGTTTATATCTGTTTTTGTTAAAAACTTCATATGTTAATTGGAGTTAATGGGAATTGCACTGCACTTTTCTGAAAGACTCAAGGTGTATTTTTTTTTATTCTATCACTGGTCAAATTTCATATTCACTGCCTCTTTTCAGTAGCTCTTGCCCTGAATTGCCATACCCTTCAAGGAAAAAGAAACCATTTACTTATTTTTTTAGTTGCTTTCATATTTTTAAAAAGAGGGTGGGGTGTTTGTTTTTCTGTTTGTTTTTTCCCAAGAATTTCTTAGAGAATCCTGTTCAGTCTGGTAGTCTAAGGGTAGGGACCAGGAACAGGATTTGCATGGTGTGTTCAAGTTGGTTGTTTCAAATCAGAAAGCAAATTATAAGAGTAATAAATAAGCAAAATAAATAAAAGTAAATAAATTCCAACTTTACTAAAGTTTATTCCTTTGGAGAGAGAACATTAAAGAAATATATAACTGTTCACAATTTTTATTTTCTTGTTTTGCCATTTAATTAGGGGAATAAATTCCCATTTCCATCCCATAATAAATCTGATATTCCCTTTAAAGGAAGCTTTTAAGTGCATCATATATACACACACACACACATCTACATACATACATACATACATACATATATGTATATATATATATACATATATATGTATTTACCAATTCTAGACTCAATAACTAATAAACTGAAATTTTTTTAAACTTATCCTTCTCATAGAGAAGTAGGACTGACTGCTTTTGTTGTGTAAGTGAGACTAGAACAGTTAGAGATGTAAACTTAATCCTTAAACAATCCACATATTACTTTAATGTTAAATAGCAAACATATTGATTTGAAGAGTTATTTAAATTCATAGGAGATTTACCCTTTCCCTTTTTCTATTTTCCTAAGTATTTATCTCAAAACTTCTCTGAAGATCACTGAATCTCTACTTCACTGAATTTATTCTAAACAGATTTGTTTTTGGTTTTGTTTTATTTTCTTTTTGCTCTATAATTACGTTGTGTATTATCTTGCAATCTTCCACACTGAAAATCTTTACAAGTAAAACTGTACCAATTCCTAGTGATCCAATCTGCCTTACATATCATCGAATCACAGAATCTGAGAATTGGAAGGGGTCTCAACAATCATATTGCCCAAACTCATTGCACCAAACTAATCTCCACTATAACATAATGAACAAGTAGTTTGTCAGCCTCTCCTTGAAGATTTTCAATGAAGTTTTAAATCCAACAACTCTAGAGGCAGCACCCTCCACTTCCTATCAAGGTTTAATTTAAATCTTTGCAACTTCCATCCATTCCAACTGAGGAGAACATAGTGGATGGGGGGGGGGGAGCAATTTTTAAATTTTGTTTTTTATTTACTATTTCATTTTTCCACAATTACATGTAAAAACAAATTTTGACATATTTTTTTAAAACATTAAATTCTAAATTCTCTCCATTCCTCTCTCCCAATCCTAACCTCCATTCAGAAAGCAAGCAATCCAAAATGGGTTATACATGTGTAGTCATGCAAATCATTCCCATGAAAAAAAAAAAGGCCAGAAAAAAACCTAAATAAAAATAAAGTAAAAAAAAAAGTATCCTTCAATCTTTATTTATTTATCAGTTCTTTCTTTGGGGATGGATAGCATTTTTCATCCAAAGTCATTTAGTTTTGTATTGAAATATTGTATTGCAGAGAATAATCAAGTAACACACAGCTGATTTTCTTACAATATTGCAGTTACTTTCTACATAGTACATTTCACTTGGCATCAGCTCATATAATTCTTTCCAGCTTTTCCTGAGAGCATCCTGATCATCATTTCTTATATCACAATAGTATTCCATAATAATCACATGCCACAATTTGTTCAGCCATACCCCCATTTAATGAGCATCTCCTCAATTTCCAATTCTTTGAAACCAGGAAAGATCCACGACTAATATTTTTGTATATAAATGTCCTTTTCCTTTTTAGGGGATACAGACCTAGTTGCAGTATTGCTAGATCAAACAGTATATGTGGTTTTATGGCTTTTGGGCCATCATTTCAAATTACTCTGTAGAATGGATGAATTAGTTCAAAATTCCATCACCAGTGCACTAATGTCTCATTTTCTCCAAATCCCCCCTTACATTTGTCATTTTTCTTTTCTGCCTTACTAGGCAATTTAATAGGTATGAGGTAGTTACCTCAGAATTGTCTTAATTTGCATTTTTCCTATCAGTAGTGAATTGGAGCATTTTTTTTATTTGGGTAGAGATAACTTTGATTATTTCATCATATTTTTGATAATCTATCAATTGGAGAATGGCTTTTTAAAAAAAATCACCCAGTTCTCAGTATTTTGAAAAATGTAATCTTTATCAGAAAAAATTGCTTCCAATTTTTTTTCACATTTACTATTGCATTTCTCTCCATCTCATTCCCCCATTTATTCTATTCTCCATCTCCTTTCATCATTTTCCTCTTCAAAAGTGTTTTGCTTTTGACTAACTCTTCCCCCAATCTGCCATCCCTTCTATCAACACTACCCCATTCTCTTATCCACTTGCCTTGCTACTTTCCTGTAGGGTAGGATAGATTTCTATACCCGATTGAATGTGTAAGCTATTTCCTCTTTGAGTCAATTCTCTTGAGAGTAAGGTTCTCTCAATCTCCCTCACATCCCCCTTCTTCCCCTCCACTGTAAAATCTTTTTCTTGTCTCTTTTATATGAGATAATTTACCCCAATCTACATATCCCTTTCCCTTTATTCATATATTTCTATCATACTCCTTATTTTTATTTTGTAAGTATCATCCCTTCATATCTAATATCTGTCCTCTCTATCTATATATACACTCTTTCCAACTGCTGTAATAATGAGGAAGTTCTTATGAGTTCTTATTATCATCTTCCCATGTAGGTAATAACCTTATTAAGTCTCATATGATTTCCCTTTTCTATTACTTATTTTTGCACAAGAAAATGAAAATAAAACATTAAAGATAGTAAAAAATAGCATATTTCAGTCTGTATTCATAAAATATCATACAATACAATACAATTCATACAATTCTTTTTCTGCTGGTAGGTATCATGCTTCATCAGGAGTCCTTTGGAATTGTCTTAGATCACTATAATACTGAGAGTATCTATATCATTCAGAATCTCTCATCATACAATATTGCTGTTACTTTGTACAATGGTCTCCTGGTTCTGCTCACTTTACTTTTCATAAGTGCATGCAAGTTTTTCCAGGTTTTTATGAAATCATCTTTCTTGTCATTTCTTACATCACAATAGATTGTCTCAATTTCTAATTCTTAGCCACTGTAAATACTTTGTTCAAATAGATATATTTCCTGTTTTTGTGATCTCTGTGGGATAGAAATCTAGCAGTAAAATTGATGCATAAAAGGGTAGTCTCAGTTTTATAGCCCTTTAAGCATAGTCCTAAATTGTTCTCCAGAATGGTTGGCTAAGTTTACAACTCCACCAAGAGTTCATTAGTTTCCTGGTTTTCCCATATCCCCTCTAATATTTAAATAGATTAATTCTAATACACAATGTATAATAAAATGTATGACTGAAGATTTTTAAAGAAATCTATTCATTAATTTCTGTAAATCTACATCACCTACTACACATGTCTGTGTGTTTGTATGTGGGAGGTGCTACTATGACATAAAGTTTAGAGGTTTTAAATGAGGCTTTTTCCACTTTACATTGAGATTTCAGTTAATCTTCATTAGAAATGAACATTCTTCTAGATCATGCATTTCTCTTCTTACTAGGCCGGCCAAAGCCTCACTTCACATGGTTGTTTAATCTATTTTATCTACCACTACCCTTTCAGAGTTAGATATTTCCAAGAAATGTAAGAAATTATCTTCATTTTACATTTCATACTATCAAAGGAGAGTAACAACTAGGTCAGTCAAGGTAAGTAGATATGTGGTCTATAATATGCCAAGGATAGAGTTGTAGGACACTTTTGATCTCATTTTAAAAATTCAAAAATAATTTCAATATTAAAATTATTACCTTTAGAATTTGTTTCAGGAATCATTTTGAAGTAAGGAAATAATGCTATGGTCAAAGCTTAATTTTTATAGTTTACAATTATATGTGGGGAAAGTAATATTTAAATGCAGGGAAAGCATACTATTGAAACATTTCTTAGGATGCTCACACACTTTGCCTTGACATTGGAGCCAGATTACATATTTTTGTTCAATTATGCTCCTTGTTAAGGGCCGGGGGGGGGGGGGGAAGAAACTCTTCTTAAATTCTGGGTTCTTTGGTGTACATTTTTATGTAGTTTTAATATTATCTATAATTATTCTCAGTGGGAGATAAGTGGCTGTGGAGTTAATGCTTTGAAAAACTAGTCAAATATTCATAGAGTTTTTCTTTAAAATGGCATTCTCAAAATTGGTTCAAAAGCAAGTTTAGTTAGATAAAGCAATTGAGAGATTTTTTTTCTTCCCTTTTTTCACAATGTAATCATCATCCACCAGAATAATTTGAGAGGAAGTTTCCAAACATTCTTTGAACAGAGGTTTTCTTCACTTTCTAAAGAAGCATCTATCTTCAGACTTTTTTAGACTAAATTAATTAACATGCATCCAGCACTGACTTACTAATTTACATATCAATAACTCTGTAAGGTATGATTTCTGTATTTTAAAGACTCCATTGTAACTTTGACACTTTTATTTAAAAGGTAATAAGATGTAGGGCTTCCAATATTATTAGTTACTAACTATTCCTATTTCCCTATTTAACAACTTTGAATAATCTGTTATGAATTATTGACTTAATAGCTATAGGTTAATAGTAAAGTTTAGATTAAATTCTTTCTTCTCTGACTACAAATCCATAGTAATCTATTTAACAAGTAAACTTTTTTTTTCTTTTAAAGTCTCTGGCTGTAATTTAAGGATCATGTTACCAATAAGATGGAAAAGTATATATTTCCTCCAGGCAACACGTTCAAAAAACAGAACATTAAAAAATGAGATTCAAAAAGGAACTGTGTTCCAGAAGTAGAATAATTACAGCTGAACCCCCCCCCTCATGAATCAAGGCCCCTTTTCCCTGTCATTCAAGTGTCTAAAATGATCCATAGGCTTCTATTTTGGAATTCACTTGGAGATGAGAATAATTCAGCATTTTGGGGGCCTCTCTTTCAGTCCTGAAAGCCTCAGACTTAGCTTATAACATTTCCTCTTTCCTTCTCCTCCCACCACTACTCAGCCTTATGTTTCAGAAACCAAACAATCCTAGTCAAATGACTAAAGAATAGAAAGGCTTAGGGCAGGCATCATTTGAGGTTATTTTTGATCTGGAGAAAAGGGGATTGAAATGTCACAAAGATCTACAAGGCCTGACACCCAAGAAGCTACTTGTATAAGGGAAAAACTAAGTAAAATATAAATTCTCCAACAAAGGAGGAGCATAAGAGGGTTTTGTCATCTAAATCTCCTGATATATCTATCTTAAAAAGAGGAGTCAGAAAATGATGGATGAGTGAATGTAAGAGAAAAAAAAAACTAAAACATTAGTTCAAGATGGAGATAATTCAATGAAAAAATCTGAACACATGCTGATAAATAAACAAAAATTCTAATTTTAAAAACTAGAAACATGAGTATTAAAGTATCCCTAAGTAAATTCCCTGACTACACACTATAAAAAAGTGGTAAACAAATATTTGATGTAGCATAGGATTCTTTAGAATTCTAAGACAGCATGGAACAATAGCAAGATGTGACAGCATGATTCAAAGAAGAAATTAAGTTCTTAAAAGAAGCAACTAGAAGGAAAGTCATGGCAAAATTTATGTCATGTAAAGCAAAAATAATTAGCAGGAGGAAAAAAAAAACCAACCTTAAATCTTCAATAGCATTTATTTCCAAAGGGGGAAGAATAAATAAGAGTTGTTTCTCAGGAATACAAATAAACTAAAGTTAAGAAGAGTTTGGAAGAAGAGAAGCAAATGAATAATGCTAAAAGAACACATTATCTCTATCCAAGAAAAGGCCATCAATCTAAAAAACAGTATTCATGAAGACAAATTGAGGATCATAGACCTCCTAAAATAATATGACAAATGGAAAAACCTGAAGAACATAATGCAAATAGAAACCTGACACTGCATAGAAGTGCCATGATTTTGACCATGGGACACTGCTTCTAGGTTCATTATTCTCCTCAGGAATACAAGAGAAATAAATCACAAAATGAGACGTCTTCAAGGACATTAACAAAGGATATGTCTAGGAGAAGTTTAAAATAGGCAACTCTAAAGTTTTATTTCAATGAAAACCACAATTTTAAAAAGAAAAAAAAGGCATAAAGACCCTGTCAATTAAAAAATAAAATGTCAGAATGGACAGAAAAGGAAAAGCATCAATTAAGAAAACAAGGTAAAGAAATCATTTTTAGAAACAAGTACGCACATAAATAATGAAAAAAATACAATAAATATTCATTGGGGGAAAAAGGTGAAGTTTCAATTCACACCCAGAAAATAGATACAGATGACAAAAAAAAAATGGAAACAGAATATATTGGCATCATTGTTGCGAGACTAATGCATTGCTGATGTAGCTATGAATTGGCACAATCATTCACAAAAACAATATGGAAATAAACGTAGAGAGTATTTAAACCCTTGAACTCAAAGTTTGTACTGCTAGTTTAAAGTGCTACAAAACAAACTATTACTATTATTATTATCATTACATAATAACTGCTATATTAATAATATCCCAAAGAAACCATTTACAAAGAGAGAATGAGGCTCCACAAAAACAACGTATTTATGGTAGTATTTTGTTGTAGCAAACAAGTGGAAACAAAGTAGATCCCTTGTATTATTAGGTCTTTAAATTTCTGTTGGAAGAAATTACATGCATGAGAAAAGCAGAAAACAGAATGAGGAGTGTAAGAGAGAGGCTTTCATGAATTGGTGCAAAGTGAATAAGGTTGAGCCATGAAAATAATAAAGCTAATGGCCTAAGTAGGTAAATAGAAAGAAAAAAAATATCTCTTTTAAAGAATGGCTATTTCTGAGTGGTGGTAGAAGTTTAGGGAATGAAATTGAGGCAGTGAAAAAAATGAAGTTTTCTTTTAAAATATTTTTTTAAAATCATTAATGATCTGACAGGAGGGAATTACTTTTTACCATTTTCCAAAGATGAAATTATTGGCAAATAGAATATTTACAGTGATAAAAGACTTGAATGCATCATATATAAATAAGAGAAACATTAGAAGTAACCTGACAAATGAATACTTATAGAATAATTGGGGGAGTAAGAAAACTTTGGGAAAGCAATCAAAATATGTATAAAATCAAAACTTGTGGTCATCTGTTTTTGGATCACATAGTTTGGTATATTTCAATATATCCAAATATTACTAGATTGTTTGTAGTATAAAATATTCATAATAATGGAGATTCATAATATTTCTATTATCAAGACAATATTGAATTATTTTAAAAATTATTATACTGAAGCATGAAAAACCAAGCAAATGGGGGCAAAGAACCTAGATCAGTACATCTAGAGTTCTAGTCATGAAAAGTCATTAATATCTGTCAGAGGCCAGTGATCACTGAGAAATCAAAGAAGAAATTAAGGTAGAGAATATGTGAGCGGAGCAGGAGATCATTTCAGTGGTTGGAAGAGAATATGTGAGCGGAGCAGGAGATCATTTCAATGGTTGGAAGATTTCCAATAATTCATAATAGGATGCTAGGTAGGCATAATGAATAGGGTGTTAGAACTGGAGTCAGGAAGACCTGAGTTCAAATATGGCTTCAAACAGTTACTTATTGTACGACCCTGAGTAGATCACTTAACCTACTTTGCCTCAGTTTCCTCTTCTGTAAAATGAGCTGGAGAGTGAAATGCAAAACTATCTCAGGATTTTTGCCAAAAACATCTCAAATGGGTTCAGAAAGAGTCAGACAAGACTCAAAATGCTGACCAATAACAACGGTAATCTATAGAAAAAAGAGGTGTAAAAAAGACAAAGTATATGGAAGTTAATATCTTTGGAATCAAAACAAGATTTAAAAGAGGTCTGAAATTGAACTCAGGGAAAAGGTCAGAAGATTTTGAGATAAGAAGAGACATTGAATTTAGAAAACAATTTAGAATTCAGAGAAAATGAAGGGAACAAATAATTTTGAGAGATGAATGTGAAAAGTTGTATAAGATTTAGAATGTAAGTTAAATTGTGATCCAGGCTTGAGCAGAGAGTTAAAGGAGACCTGATAATAAAAGTATTCTCCTTCATAGATGTGAAATTTGTGTGGAAAGTACATTAAGAAGATGATTAGATACAATTAGAGTATTAGTACAGGTGTGGTGTATAAGA
>CM053580.1:108774530-108800343 GCA_028627135.1 Pseudochirops cupreus
CGGGGTGGAGAGTGGATGGGGGAGGCAGGATAGGAAGAAGGGACATTTAATCAGACTCTCACAGTGTGCTCACTATGGAGAGGTTCTGCATAATTTCACACGTTCAGCCTGTATTTGATTGCTTGTCCTTCCAGTGGGGATGGATGGTGAGGGAGGAGAAGAAAGAATCTGGAATCTGGAGCTCCATCATCAAATGTTATGGATGTGTATCTATCTATCTATCTTTGTATATATATATATATATATATATATGCATATATATATATATGTATGTATGTGTGTGTGTGTGCAATTATTATTATTATTATTAACTACATCCAACTGGAACTTGAGATACACAGGCACTGCAGTTGGGAGATCCATTCTGCCCTACCAAAAAGTGACAAAGGAGAGAATAGACTGGGGGAGGGGGGAAACACTGGGATGGCTGTTTTGGGGTGGTGGGGGGGGGGAAGAGGGGGAGAAAATATGTAACAAAAAAAATTTAATAAAAAAAATCATCTCAGGCAAGGACATTTTGAAAATTTGTATGTTAACAATAAAATCCTCTGTTCACTGTAAATTCATCACCATTCTTGAGAGTGCCCAAAGAATATATTCTTAAATATTAACAACTTACTTGTTTGATTATTTTGCCCCAAACCAACTTCTTTCTAATGGTTGAAACTGAAATTTAACATTATAGATAAAACAAAATACAAATAAAATCTAATTGGGGTTATATATTTTGAAAGTGGTGACTAATTTTAAAATGATCAAAATAATCCTTTTTTCTTGCCTATAAATCACAGAGTAAAGTGCTAAAGAAAGGAGAAAAGGAAGCCAAAAACTAATGTAAAAATGTACTTCCATTGTTCAAGGAGCTGTTTTTATCATCCCTTGAAATGAAATCTAGTGTATGTCAATAAGTAGGAGCTACACATAATACTTGGAATATTTATTTAATAAAATAAAAATATTTCATGAAGAGGAATAATTTCATTTTAATATTCATACACACTCTATTGTAGTGCAACTGATTCCTTAGATTTGTCTTGTGCACAATTTCATATCTTTTACCTTCATGCGTTCATGTAAATTACCTCTCCTATATATATATTTCTGGCCTTCACCTCCTAGTGTCTTTGCATTTCTTCAAGGCACAATTCAACAGTCATCACCAATATAAGGGATTTCCTGATGGCCTCAATTGTTAAAACTTTATTTCTATTTTCTTATTTCATGTGTTTTTTGTCCTTACCTATACATGTTGTATCTCCATTCCTTCAATAAAATGTTATTCAAAAAATGTTTATCAAGTACCTACTAGGTACAAGGCATTAAGAGTAAGATATGTTGTGTTATTTTTTCCTTTTATCTTCAGGTACCAGTCTCATGCTTTATACAAAATAAGCACTTAATAAGTACTTATTGAATTTAATTGGACATGACTCTTTCAATCCATTATTTTTATTATTCTTCCATTTAGGAGCTATTTAGCTTTTATTGCATTACTAACATTTCTTCAAAGAATATGCTTAATTTTTTGAGAGGTTATATTATCATGAGTAACTCAACTACATTGCTTAACAAAATATTTTCTGAGTACAGTTGAATTCAGTTCAAAGTAATACTATAAACAATAACAGGAATTATAGATAGCTACATTATACAAATTGAATTGAACAACTTCATAAAATTGCTCATTTATTCTAGCATATATTAATTTGTGTCTTATATGCCTACTATGTTATTAAATATAGTATTTTTGATGTTCAATAGTCTAATAGAATTCTAAAATCTGACTGTTTCTAATCTGAAGGTACTCTCTCTCATGTCATGGAATATGTTGGCCAAATCCCTAGACAATCTTATTCAAATCAACAAGTATTTATTAATCACATATGTACCAGGAACTGTCCTAATTTTGGGGGGGTGTGTGGGGAAGGAAGAAAGACAGAAAATTTTCCTACCTTCATAGGGCTAATAGTCTAATTAAAATTTTAATGGCAGTCAATGATTTTGGCTATCATTTTTTTGTTCCATCTTGTTAGTAATATCAGTTCATGCTCATACTTGTTCCCTAAATGTCAGACCACTGGGTATATACAGTGACTTTTATTTTTATTCATTTTAGGGTCATCAAGAGACACTATGATTAGTCACTACTGGATCCATTACTGGGTGGTCTGCCATTGAAATTTACTCAGCTTGATTTATGGAGGAAGTCCAAGTCTGATCTCTTCCCATGATACAAAACATTTAGCAGCCAGAAGTTAATCTGCATTTTGGCAGAGTTTAGAAGAAGGACCATCTGGGGTGGTCATTCTAATGAAGAGAAGGAGGGATCCAAACAGGCATCTGGAACCTTTTTTCAATAAGAGTCTTCCAAGGTTGTCAAAGACCTCTGATGTGCCCTTATTGACATCACACTTTTTCTGGCTAACGCATTATTGACATTCAGTTATGCTGCAAAATTGTACTCAGCTCTAGTTTACCAAAGAATATTGTCCAGGGCACAGTGAATATCATTTATTTCAAGCTGAAACAGGGCAATTTTAACCACACCCATACCAATAATGACTGATATCCAGCCCAAATTTGTAATCACTAGCATCAATCTAGGAAAGAAACTGTTCATATTTGATTCATACATAGTCTGTATGTAAATGTCTGGCCTTCAACCAGTCACTTAACCTCTACAAGCCTCAGTTTTATTGTCCTCAAAATTATAGTACTTCCTTAAATGATCTCAAAAGTTCCTTTTATTTGTAGTATAATAAGATTCAAATTCTTTTGCAAATGACATGAGTTGCTAAACATAACTTCCAAGATACACAAGTAACTTACTTCAGTTATTCTCATCTATTTGTGTCTTAGAATCATAGAATTTTAAAACTCTAAGGGACCAAAGACAGCATTGTAAAGATTAGAAAACTTAGGTTCATATGCATGTAGAGCCATGCCCAAGATTATAAAAGCAGTTAATGGTAGGATTGAGGAAAGAAGAACTGGTTTGTTGTTTCTTTGTCCTTTATTAGCCTCTTTGGAAGCTTCCCTGTAGAATACCATATAAAGGAAGCAGTATGCTTAGAAGAAAAATTATAGTGGAAGGAATACATTTTTTTTTTCGGTTATAAACCTATCGTGGATTACCTGTATAAGTTTTGTAAATCTAAATCATTTGACCTAAGTCTCAGCTCTCCATACTTATAAACTGGGGATGATAGTAATATCTGCCTAAAATACCTGAAAAAATTGCCACATTATTTAAAAGTAAAATTCTGGGCATCATTTTTAACTACTTTTGACAACATGGAAAAAAAATACCATCCTATTGCAAAGAGTCATTCAAAAAATTGTAATATATCATAACCAAAATATACCCCAGAGTTCAATTGACATATAAATTATGGGGATGAGGAATTTAATTTTGTTTACTAGAAATCTTTCAGGAAAATTTTACATGACTGTTTTTTAATATTTCAATAAAAGACCTCTTTATATAATTTTTATGAGATTGAAAGGTATTTCTTATGAATATCACCTATCTTAAGACATGTTAGTCTCCCAGGGGTCAATTTGGTTACCTTGAGTGATGTGAATAGTAAAGAAAAAAATTGCTGCATTGCATTATTCATTTTTCTGCCTTTTTGGAAAGGTATTGTTCTCCAACAGGATAGACGCTTTTTTAAAAAACTTGCTTCCACATAAGGAGAGGGTGTAAGAATTGGGAAAGAAATAAAAACATTTATCAGTCATACCCTTTCCATGTCAATGAATAAATAAATAAATTATATGTTTAATAAATAAATTCTCTACCTAGTATTTTTCTGGCCTGATCATGGAATTCTCCCCAAGACTTTTGGAATTGTTGATATCATCACTGTAATATTCTGGGATTCTATGTGGAATGATTAAAGTAAAGGGAAGTGGTCAGAAGAGTTAGTATTGCTAAAGACCCCAAACAAAGAATGATATAAAATTACTTGTAGACTAAAAAGTCCTCTACTATAAAAACAAAGGAAAAATAAAAGGGAACTGGTTAATAAAATGTTCTAAGGAGGTGAGGGATAGTCATACAGTAAAAGGAGCTATGGTAATATCCGGCAGAATAAATTTAGTCAGCATAATTTGTGATCTATTCCTAATTAAAAAAAATTATGATCATTAGGATTCAGACATTTAAGAATTAAAATAAAAGAATGTTTTTGTATACATTAAAATGAAGAAAAGAGGTGCCATACGCTTGACATGGGATTTGATGTACAGGCAACATTTTCTAATACTTTAGGAACCATTTTATAAATTTAATTGGGAGTAACAACAAAAATTTTAAGAATAATAGAATATAGATAATGTTAATATGTGATTTTCTAAGACAACATGCATGTCCAGGATTGATATACAAGGCTTAATGGCCCCACTTCCTTTTCTTTAACTTTCTTGTTATAGAATGATACATTGTAAATGTATAAGACCTTTTTTGGGTCTCTCTCCCTTTGTGAGAGACAAAAAAGCTAGAAGGAAAAGATAAGTTATGAAATCTCATGAGCTATGTGCTAAGAACTCCTAGAATGATTACCCCATTTAACAGCATATAATCACTTCTTTGGAAGGGAAACTTTTTTTTCCAATTGACCAAAGAAGAATGTAAGAATAATAGTGAGAGAAATTATTAATAATAATAATGATGTGGGGAGATTCAGAGTTACCCTTTATTTCTATTTTCAAGACCTCAGTTGGTGAGGGTTAAGTTAACCTTCTTTATCCAACCTCATGCAACGTTATAAGAATTCCCTAGTCTAAAGTGAATTTCATTCAATCAAGTTTGGGTGGAGACATCTTTTTGTCTAAATTGCTCAAGGATGGGGATGGTCTAGATATAGAGACGGTCTCTCTATCCAAGGTTGATATGATGCCACTCTCAGTCTCTCACTGTAATATTCATTTTCTCATTGTTTACCAATTTAGGTTGATTTCCACTCTGGGGAACACCCACTCTTGTAAGTGTATATAAACTGTGAATCCATAAACATTATGGGTTTTTGTCTAAGATAGCTGGCCAAATGTCTGTCCTTTCATTGATAAATGAACTCACCTTATTAATAAAATGATTAAATTACTCAGAAACTCTTTCTCTCTCAAATCTTTCTAATCACCACAATATTAAAACCAAACCTGAATCACTACTGAGTGACTCCTGATATTGGTGCTCCTTGGTGACTTAATTCTCTAGAGTAACCATTAGGGGACAGTAGTTCCTTATACCCAGACTATGACTCAGCTCCATTATCTTCATAGGGTCTCCTACAGATTTTCTAACATGGGAGGTAGTAAATTTCTACTTTTACATTTCAAAGCAGAAGCAGAATGCTCTAGGTTGTGTGTACTATATATGCATTAAAAAGACTATTGGAGAATATTTATCATTGTCTCTGCATCTGATAGTTTATTGATTAAATTGTCCTATTATCCCATTTTAAGTTTATGATCTTACCTCTTCTGGTCTTTGTTCACAGGAAAATAACACCTTAAAAATTAGACTAGGAAAAAGTGGTAAAAGAGGAACATAAAGAAAACACTGAAGAGAATAATTCCTTGAAAAGCATAATTGTCCAAACGGGAAAAGAGCCATGAAAATTGACGGCACACACACATACACACACACACACACACAAACCCTCCTTAAAAAGTAGAATTGAACAAATAGGAACTGAAGCCCAAAAGCTCACAGAAACAAATAATTCCTTAAAAATTATATTCAAGCAAATGAAAGCTGATGACTTTATGAGATGGCAAAAAACAATACAACAAAATCAACATCATGAAAAAAAAATAGTAGACTATGTGAAACATCTCATTGGAATATTTCCTGAAAAAATAGGTCGAGAAGAAATCATTTGAAAATTATTGGACTATCTGAGAGCCATGATAAAAAAAAAAAAGACAGCCCAGACATGATCTTTCAAGAAATGATTGAGGAAAACTGCCCTGATATTTTAGAAACAGAGGGGAAAATAGAAATTGAAAGAATCCATCCATCTCCTTCTCAAAGAAATCCAAAAATGAAACTCCCAGGGATATTATAGTCAAGTTCCACAGCTCCCAGGTCAAGTAGAAAATATTTTAAGCAGCCAGAAAGAAATAATTCAAGTATTTTGGAACCACAACCAGGATAATACAAGATTGAGCAGCTTCTACATTAAAGTGTCATGATATTCTGGAGAGCAAAGGGGCTAAAATTACAACCAAGAATCACCTACCCAGCAAAACTGAGTATTATCATTTAGCGGAAATAAATGTATATTTAGTGAAATAAAGGGTTTTAAGCATTCCTGATGAAAAGACCAGAACTTAATAGAAAATTTGATTTTCAAAAACAAGAGTCAAGAGAAGCATAAAAAGGTAGTAAGGAAAGGGAAATTATAAGGATTTAATAAAGTTAAACTGTTTACATTTCTACATGGAAAGGCCATACTGGTAACTCATAAGAACTTTCTTATTATTAGGGAAGTTAGAAGGAGTAGAAACAGATAGAAGGCACAGGTGAAAGTTGAATACAAAGGGATGATATCGTAAAAAAATAAAATTAAGTGATGTGAAAGAAGAATGCACTGGTAGAAAGGACAAGGGAGAGGTATAATGGGGTAAATTACCTCTCATAAAAGAAGCAAGAAAAAGTTTTTACAATGGAGGGCAAGCAAGGGTGGAGGGGGATGTCAAAGTAAGAGAGTTAATGGAATAACACACTCTCAGGCATAGAAATCTGTCTTTCTGGAAGGGGAGAAAAGAAGGGGCATAAAAGAAGGGAGGGTAGATTAGGGGAGAGGGAAGTCAGAAGCAAAACACTTTTGAGGAGGGACAGGATGAAAGGAGAGAAAAGAGAATAAATGGGGGGAAGTTGGATGGAGGGAATAACGTTAGCAAGTATACCTGCAAAAAAAATTGGAGTAAGTTTCTCTGATAAAGAACTCATTTCTCTAATATATAGAGAATGGAATCAGATTGATAAAATGTAAGAATCTTTCCAAAACTGATAAATGATCAAAAGATATGAACAGTTTTCAGATGAAGTAATCAAGGCTACCCCTAGTCATATAAAACTTTACTTACTCATTTTTGAATGGAGAAATGGAAATTAAAACAATTTTGAGGTACTACCAGAATTTTGAGGTATTACCACTAACCTATTAGATTTTCTAATAGGACAGAAGAGAAAAATGACAAATATTGGAGGGGAAATGGGAAAAAATGAGACATTAATGACTTTTGGTGGAGTTCGGAACAGATTCGACCATTTGGTAGAACAATTAGGAATTATGTCTAAAGGCCTATAAAACCATGTGTGCCCTTTAAGCTAGCAATGCCACTTATTAGATCTGTATTCCAAAAAAACAAAAAAAAAAAAAGGAAAAAGATCAATAAGTACAAAAATATTTATAGCAGCTCTTTTCTAGTGGCCAAGAATTATAAGTTGAGGGGATGCCTATCAACCATGGAATGGCTTAACAAATTGTGGTATGTGATTATGATGGAGTATTAGAGTAATACAAGAAATGATGAGTGGTATACTCTCAGAAAAACCTGTAGATGCTTGCATGAGCTGATGCAAAGTAAAATGCACTGTGTACAAAGTAACAGTAATATTGCAGGATGATTGGGTGTGACTGATTTAGCTATTCTCAGTGGTGCAGTTATCCCAGACAACTCTGAAGGACTTATGATGAAAAATGTTATCCATCCCCAAAGAAAGAACAGATGGTATTTGAATGCAGATTGAAACATGATTTTTTTAAACTTTATTTTTCTTGAGTTTTTTTTATTTTTTGTCTTTGTTTTCTTTCAAAACATGACCATAATGAAAATGTTTTGCATGACTACACATGTATAACGTATATAAAATTGCTTGTCTTTTCAGTGAAAGGGGATTGAGAGGGCAAAAGGGAGAGAATTTGGAACTCAAAGTTTCAAATAAATTTTTTTGGGGGTGAGGCAAGGCATTTGGGGTTAAGTGACTTACCCAAGTTCACACAGCTAGTAAAGTGTCAAGTTTCTGAGGTCAGACTTGAACTTAGGTCTTCCTGACTCCAGAATCAGTGCTCTGTTCACTGTGCTACCTACCTGTCCCTAAAAACAAATATTAAAAATGGTTTTTAAATGTAACTCAGGAAAAATAAAATACTAAATAAAAGAAATTTAAAACAAAGCAAACAAAAAAATGAGCTAGAGTCTAAATAGAAAAAAATATTTTTTTAAAGAAAAAGACTAGATGGAGAGGGAAATTAGCTTTGTATATTAACAAGATATATTCAAGTGACAAAATCTAGGAAATAGAAAAGGGTAACATCAATCAATCACTGAATGTTTATTAAACATCTACCATGTGCAAGGCATTAGGGATATGAAGACAAAAAAAGAGTTCCTGCCATATGCACACTCACACAAGTGTGTGTATATATGCATGTGTGTATGTATATGCATGTATATATATGCACATATTTGTATGTATTTTTATATGCACATGCATATAAATATATACGTATCCATGTATACACATACAGACAAGTGCATCTTCATGTATATAAATAAGCATACAAAGAGTATAAATAACCTCAATAAAAGGTAATTTTGGTAAGGAATATGATAGGAGTGTAAAAAATCAGGAATAATTTTCTGCAGAGTTGCAAGTAAGTCAATTTGAAGGTATATATAATGTGTTTTGGGTGGCAGAGGTGAGAATAAGAGAAATTTTAAGCATTTAGTGGAATATTAGAGGTGTGAGGAATAGCAAAAAGGCCATTTTTTTTGAAATGTCGAATATGTGAGATGGGGTCATATATAATATGGCTATAAAAGTAAAGCAGAGAAACATTTTTTAAGGTTTCAAATTCCACACAGAGGAATTTATATTTGATCCTAGTTTTAGTACTGAGCCATGAGAATTTGTTGATTAGAGGAATGGAATATTTATGACTTTGGTTAAGAGAATCACTTTGGAAACCATTTGGAATATAGAGTGGGAAGATATTTTAGGTGGTGAAGACCAATTAAGAGAATGCCACAATAATCTAGGGGAGAGGTGATAAGGGCCATGCAAAGATGGTTGCTTAATGAATAAAAAAATAGGTTTCTGATGTAAGAGAAATTTTGAAGGCAGGCACAGGCAATTTTTGGTAACTCAAATGATATGCATAAAGAAAAGTGAGGACAGAAAATTAATGGAAATGCTATGAACCTAAAAAACTTAAAGGATAGTGGCACTCTACAAAGAAATAGAGAAATTCAGGCAGGGTGTGGTTTTGAAGTAAAGATATGTAGTTTTGCCTTAGATATGTTGTATATAAGACAGAAAGTTTTAAATGTCTAATGGAAGGTTAGTGATGTGGAACTAGTTATCAAGAGATATGCAAGCATCATAAACTCTTTAATGATAAGGAAAATGGGGATTGATGGCGACATGAAGAGAAAGAATGTATAAAGAGATTGGTGGGACAAGGATAGAGGCCTGGAATGCATTCACGATATGATCAATCAATAAGGAAGGGTAGGAGCAGAACTAAGAAAACAGTGTCACAACAAAATTCAGAGAGGTGAGAATATCCATGTAGAGAGAGTGATTGTAATTCAATGGTGAAGAGAGGTCAGAAAGGATGAGAATTGAGAGAAGACTATAAGCAGCATATTGGAAAGTCTTTTGAAGAAGGCCAGTGGAGACAAAAAGAGAAATGAAAATATCATTCCAGTATGGTGTAGACAACTTAAAGAAAATGAAATAGTTAAGGACTTAAGGAAGAAGAAGACAAACTGGATATGGAATTGTGATATAATAGAGTTGTAATGCCTAGCTTATGTAGAGATCTTTGTGAGTTATGTTTGCCAAAACCATCACAGCTAATAATTGTTTTACTTTCTTTTACATTAATTTAGTTCTTAAATAAACAGTGTAACCACTTAGCAGAACTACAACTTATTATGTGAATCATGCCAATAAGCAAGAACTGATAGCTGAAGTAGAAATGATGAGTACCCTGTGGGGAAATAATCATTTCCTCTTAGAACTTATCATAACACAGAAGAAAAAAATTGGTTTTATTTGCACTCCAGATTTTAGGCATGCTGATTTCAAAGGGTTAAAAGAAAGGATGAATATTTAGAATTTTGTGGCCTAAAATTGTACAGGATAATTTGGTCCACAATAATTTGATATGAAATCAGAAATGAAATTATGATAATACAAAAGAAAACAAGTCTAGTGAGAAATTAAAAACATATATTTAATGCAAATGTGTAAAAATATGAAAGTGGATAGGAAATTCATCAACAGCTTTGATTTTTCAAAGATATTTACAAAAGATAGAAGACAGGGCAGGTAAATGGACACTTTCTACTTGGAGCAATTCTGGAAGCTATTAGTAGCATTAAGGCTCATGATAGGCCCGAGGTGGTGTAATGCCAAGCAAAAGCAAATTCCAAGGTTAGGATTATCAGCATAATAAATCCCATCGATTCATTAAGAGATAAAGGTAAACATTTACAGAACAGAGAAAATCAAAATACAGTGTAACTCATTCATGTAGCAAATAAGTTCTCAATTCAACTGCAAAGCACCAAGGTCCAAGTATCCCACCCTTGACCAGTAATCAAAGTAGCGCACTCCTGGGGTCATTTAGTCCCTTCTCAAAAAGAGATGAGTTTCCAATCATGAACAAAGTACATTCATTTGGTCAATCACAGAGCACAAAAAGTCAAAAATTTTCCACCCCTGAATCACAACTGAATTACAAAACCAGCCATTAATGCCAAGCACTTTCTCAAAAGGGGCAGGAGAGAAGAAACGGCCATCCACCTTTAAGCTACCACAAGGTTATGATATCATCACAGCCTTCAATGCCCAAGGAGAGGTCCTGTCTTCATCTTGACTCCAGGCAAGTTGAGTCAGCAATCCCGGTTTCTGGGGAGGCAAAGCCTAACAAAGCCACAACACACATTGCCAGTGTCCTCATCAAGTTACTCTCTGCCTTTAGAACAGTCCCAGAAACCCTGAAAACATCAGCAAGGCCCTCTTCCAGGATTTCTGTAAAGATACAACAAGAAAATCCTCTTTCAGGTCTTCTGAACCAACAGCAAGGTTCTAGAACCTCTACAACAGCAGCACTGTCCTTCAAAAGCAGGTGAATCTGGCAAAACAACATCAAAACAGAAAGACAAAATGCAGGCATCACAGGAATGCCTCCTCAGTTCTTGGCAGCTACGGGTGGCAGTTCTCAAAAGTACTGAGCAGCTCCAACTGGCCCTCAGCAGTCCATGACACTGCTCTTCAAAAGTTCCTCTGGCATTCTCTGCTTGGGCCATCTCTCCAAATTCATGGCTCCTGCCAGTTCAGCCCTCTCTCTTCATGTCAACAAGTTCAAGCCACAAGTGGGATTCACAAGCTATGGGTTTTAAAACTCAACCCATAAACCAAGCCAACATAGGGGGATCTCCAAATTCCATTACCATTACAGTTGGTGAGAAGCACAAAGGATAAGAACAGCAAAAAAAGAAAATATTGGGGAAAGAGGAGGTGCAAGGAAGTGATAGATATACTATGCAAGCCATACACTCTCTTAGACTTTGTCTACACTCAGAGGTGCATCACGTAGATTAGTTCCTAGTTACACAAAGGTAATACTACTATATTATTCAAAGATATGATGATTAATATGTTCCTTGCCATTCTAAAATTCTATGGCTAAAGAGGTTGAAAAGAATTTGAATATATATTTTATTAGAAGCAAAAAAAGATATACACTTATATGAGTCTTTCAGTTTTCCTCTTAATCTGTCTAGAGGTTGCTTTCTGCTTCATAACACATTCCAAGCACATGAAGTTCATCAGCAGTGGAGGCGTTGATTATACCACATAAATGGCCTTTGGGAAAAGCAGAAGCAATTATTCAGGAAAGGAAACATGGCAAACTGAGCCCAGGAATTTCAGATTCAATATAATTACATTTCTTCAGTAGAAGTGTGAAAACAGGTCTACTCTTTTACTCAAAAGGACTTGCAGCTTTCTGTTTAGAAAAAAATTAATACTACACATCGGATCATCACTCAATGGAAAACTTTGTTTAAAATGAGTACCCTAGCTTGCTTTTTTTTCTAATACACTATATGAAGAGCAAAATCTACCAAAGTTAGAATAAAACAATTGTAAATCTGGAATCAATATTATTAAAGAAGAACAACTCTGTACAGACACTAAATCTAGTATCCTTTAATATGTTTATAAGATCATTTTATACATATAAAGGTCCAAAAAAATCTTAATGAATGAGAGAAATCATATGTGAAAGGAATAAGAATAGTAGAAGCAGTGTGTTTTTCTACACAGATCCCCAAACTCAGAAATACTGAGATCAAGTTTTGAACGTCTCATGAATTACATGACCTTCCATAACAATACTGGGATTTGAAGATCTTCCATGCCCCTTGAACTTAATGACATAGCAGGAAGGAGTGGAGCAAGAGAACACCGGAAACAAGCTAGTCTCCCTGCGGTGCTGACTGGAAGCGGCGGCAGAGGCAACAGCTGCATTTGCTCTGCGAACTCCTTTTTCTCTGAGCTGGCCAGAATCTCTGCTAAGGACTCCTGCTGAGGACTGCCTGGGATGAGAACCGCAGCAGGCCAGAGCTGCTGGGAGCAAGCTGCCTGGACGCTGAACAGTTGCCTGAGTGAGGAGAGAAGTATCTTTGGCTAAGGTTGCTTGTCCTGTTTTGAAGGCTTGAGAATGTGGGTGTTTACTACTTTAACTACATGTGCCAACTTCATAACTACTGTGTTGGCTTTGACTCTCTGGTTTTGGAACTCAGTTTTCTGGTATTTAAATGAATGTTCTAGTTGTATTTCTTATGTAGAGAGCCTGTTATATTTTGTGATTAATACCCATATCAGCATATTTATAGTTACTGTAGGCATTGTAAATACTGCATTGCTGATACATTTGGTGAGGAGGGCGAGATCACAAAATATCAGGCCTCTATTTGGAAGCAGGAAGGCTATAGAGGGAAAAATGGCTACCCCAGGATGGTAGGATTTGTCTTATTCCTCTCTAGCCAGACAATGGGTCAAAAGCACAGGTCCCTATAAAAACTGGGATCCAAGTCTGAAAGGGGGATAACCTGGAGATTTGGAAAGATGTTTGCAAGGAATACCCATAGAACCAGGCAAAGAACGGGCAGGAATGCCCAGGAGAGGCAGGGTTCTGTTAACATGTTATTGCCTGATGTGTAAAATTAGAGATAAACTGCTGGAGGACAAAGCTCAGAAGTCAGCTGGTTTGCCTGACAATTCTTCTGTGCCACAGCATTCAGAAGAGCAAACTGCCCAGATGGAAGAGCAAGGTACTGTTCATGTGGCTAAAAGGAAGCAAAAAACTAGCAGAAGGAATGTGCATGTAGATTTTGCACAGGCTGGGCAGAGTAGCCCAGACAGCTGCCAGGAGAATGTGTGTGAGGATAATGGAACAGGGTTAGCTGAGGAGTCTTCTAATGTAGAAGCTCTCCCCATATGAAGAAGAAGACAGGAGAACCACCAGGGCCAAACAGAGTCAAGAGAGATAATTGAGCATTTCACTCAATAGGAGATTACTGAAATATTGAGTAGATTCACCCAAAGAATGGGAGAATCTTTAGTGTCTTGGATGGTAAGAATTACAGGTGAAGGCACCAGAAGAATAACAGTGAACACTATAGATTGCTTAAAATTCATAAGCATCAGTCAGAATCCTTTTGCACACCAAGCTTTTAGGGATCACCATACGTGAGGAAGCATCCACATAACCACTCTGTTAGCTTTAGCAGCAGAGGAATGCAAAATGCAATATCCTACTGACTCTATGTGGCCTGGTGGAGACAGACCCTGCTAGTCACTTAGAGACTGTATGATAAAGCTAAAGGAGGAGTTAATGAAAACTGCTATCATGCTTGGAGGTGTAAATACATATCATGATACCCCCCTAGGAGTTCCTCATAGAAATATTATAGTGAAGACAGCTCCTCCTGCTTACAAGCACCTAATTCTGACTCTATTAATTGGGGAAGTAGGGCACTGTCTTCCAAAGGTGCTGCATAAGGTTTCACAATTAAATGACTTTGGAGAATGGGAAAGAGATAAATTTCCTCCAGAGAGAAGAGTAAATACCCAGGGCTTTCAAAGACAAAATGGATTGACAAGAAGGGAACTATTTACTGCTCTACTGAGAGCAGGGGGGATTTTAGAAGAAGTGATGGTATTCCAACCGAAGAGCTGCATAAGATGTACCAAGAAAAAGTACTTAACATTAGAATGAATAGGGAAGCAAGAACCACCCCTGCAGATACTCCTGAAAGTTTTCAACACCTTCAGAGAGAATCTGAATCATGGTATCCAAGTCTGCCCCACATTTGAGGAAAATAGGAAAGAGGCCAAACCCCAGCCCAGACTAAAGAAATACACAGGGGACATTGCAGACCCCACATTGGTTTAACAATATATTGGAAGAATGGATCAACTCCTATAATAGGACATAGCTGGATATGGTGGCTAAAGCCACACTTATCGATGGAAAGCCTGGTAAGTTTAAACATGGAACTCCTATTACCATCACAGGGCTTGGAGCAGACAAGTTAAAATAACAATGAAAATTGGGCAGTTACCTAAGAAAGAATATTGGTTGTTGTGGTTGTTGTACCCATTCCTGAATACATCATTGGAATAGATATATTGGGAGGCATGACTGAATTTACCTGTTTGCTGTAAGGCACGTAGGAATTAGTACAGGTTTAGTGAGAAAAATAAAAATGGACCCAATCACTTTACCTGCATCTTCTGAAGTAATTACTTTAAAGCAGTATTGTGTGGAGGGGGGCAAGATGAAATTACCACTACTATAAAGGAATATGTTGAAGCAGGAGTGTTAGTCCCTACAACCACACAATGGAATAATCCTGTCTGCCCAGCACGAAAATCAGATGGGACATGGAGAATGACTGTGGATTATAGACAATTGAATAAGGTGACTCCTCCTTTGTATCCTGCTGTTCTAGATACCATCACCTTAATAGAAAGGATCCAGAAATATGATGGGACTTGGTATGCAGTTATTGACTTGGCAAATGCCTTCTTCACCAACCAAATAGACCCTAAACAATGGGACCAGTTTGCTTTCACTTGGCAGGATAGACAATATACTTTAACCCACTTGCCACAAGGATACCTGCATAGCCCCACTATTTGTCACAGGATTGTGGCTGAACAGTTGGATGAATTGAAGCTACCTGGTGTACAACTTACCCACTATATTGATGATATCATGATACAGGGAAAAGATGCAAAAGAAGTGCAGAGAAGTTTGATCCTGCTAACTGAGCATATGAAAAGTAAAGGGTGGGAAATTAACCCTACAAAGGTGCAAGGACCAGCTCAAAATGTAAAATTTTGGGGTATACAATGGAACAAGGGACTATGAGAGATTCTTCGACAAGCCCGACAAAAGATTCAGGATTTTCCCACCCCTACTAATAAGAAGGAGGCCCAAAAATTCATGGGATGGTTTGAATACTTGATGCACCATATTCCACATTTGGGACAGATTTTGAAATTTTATATAAAGTCACTCAGAAGAAATATGAATTTTATTGGTGACTTGAGCAAAGTAAAGCTTTTGAAGAAGGCAAGGCTGCCATACAATTGGCCCTTGATTTATGGCCAATGCAAAATGGTCCAGTGGAATTACAAGTGACTGTACAGGATGATTATGCAAACTGGAGTTTATGGCAAAAACAACAGAGCCAAAATGTACCCTTGGGATTTTGGTGTAGGAAACTCTCTTCATCTGAAGTCCAGTAAACACCTTTCTAAAAGCAGTTGTTAGCTGCATATTGGGCTTTGGTGGAGACTGAACAACTGACTCTGGGCCATGAATTGATATTAAGTCCTGGAATCCTGATTATGACCTGGGTAATGAGGACCCCAGGTTCTCACATAATTGGACATGCGCAAGAGGCTAGTATAACCATATGGAAGTGGTATATTCAAAAGAGAGTGAAAGCAGGCAAAAATGGAGTCTCTGCTCTACATGAATTTGTGGTAAACATAGAAACTGAGAGGAATGACACACTGCCTGACACACAGTCCTCTGTTAAATGGAATGAAGGATATGATGGAATAACTGAAGAACAAAAGACACATGCAGGGTTTACTGATGGGACAGCGAAATATTTGGGCCAAAAAAAACATTGGAAAGCAGTAGCCTATAACTCATGTACTGGAAGGACTTTGGAAAGTACTGTTATAGGTGGAAGTACCCAATATGCTGAACTTACGACAGTACATCAAGCTACCAAAACAGAACAAGGAGGACAGTGTCATACATTCACTGATTCATGGGCAATAGCTAATGGGTTAGCTACATGGATGCCAATGTGAAAAAATCAAAACCGGGAAATTCATGACAAACAAGTCTGGGACAAAGAATTATGGGAAGATATCTGGAACATGTCTTTGGTCACTGACTTGTCAGTTTTTCATGTAGATGCTCACGTGGCCCTCAGCACGCCAGAATGTGAGTACAACGCTCATGCTTATCAACTGGCGAAGAATGCTACCGAACATATTGTACCTACTTTGACGACAACTGATGATCTGGTTTTAGCAAAATGGGGCCACCAAATGGCTGGCCATTTGGGGGTGCAGGCCACACACTGGTGGGCACAAGATTGAGGTATTAGTACCTCTCATTAACTGCTAAAACAGGTAGCAGGAGAATATCATATATGTCAATTGGAAAAGGAGGGAACTGTTCCTCGGGTAGTGACTGGAGAAATAGCAAGAGGAAAGGTCCCAGCCCAAATCTGGCAAATAGATTATATTAGTCCACTACCACAAGATAAAGGATGCAGATCTATATGTACTTGTGTTGACAACTATTCAGTTGTACTAGTGGCTTGTCCTTATAAGAATGCAACCCAGAAAAACACCTGTAAAACTCTAGATCTCATAAGTCTATATTATGGAAGCCCAATGCAGATTCAAAGTGACAATGGGTCACTTTTTAAAGGTAATGAAATGAAGAGGTATTATGTACTAAACAATATAGAATGGATACATCATGTTCCGTATTATCCACAAGCATCTGGGTTAATTGAAAGGATGAATGGATTATTGAAAGAACAGTTAAGGAACTTAAGTTCTAATATTCCTATCAACACTGGAAGAATAATTTGTTTATGGCTTTATGTAATTTGAATAATAGACCACTGGGGGCAAGTATACCTCTAGGCAGAATGATGATCCCAAATCTGGAAATTAGGAAACAACAAACACATAAGATCCCAAATTGAGTATCAGACTTTGAGGCCAGATTTCCCAGCACCATACACAGGAACAATTGGTTTGGTGGGATATGATTTACATTGTTTAGAGGAAGTTTGGTTGGACAGAAAAGAAATAAGAAAAATCTCCACTGCAATATGCATAAGAATCCCTAAAAATCTCTTTGGACAGATTTTACCCAAATCACTATTAGCACCTCAAGGAATACATGTATTGGGTGGAGTAATACATTCCATTTATCAAGGAGAAATTGTTGTGGCATTCCACAATTTAGGTGAAGGGCCCATACAGAATTGTAAAAATGTTCAGATAGTTCAAGTGATTACTCTTCCTTGTAAAACAGTACCACTTATAAAAACTAACTCTCCTTCTAAAATAACTAACAGAGGAACTGAAGGGTTTGGTTCTACCGATAAAATAAAATTGGGAGCTAAAGTATGGGTAAAACGGAAGCCAGATGATGTTCCAAAGGCTCCAGAGATTATAGCACATGGGAGGCATGACACTGTAACTATTATTTATTCTGGAGAAGATGATTGTAAAATTATACCCTTAACTCATATTTTCTACCTTGAGTGAGGCTACAATAGTGGGCTGATGGACTCCAGTAGTGTGGCTGATCCTATATCCACTTTGTTTATGGTTATTGTCTCCTTGCTTCTTCTTGGCTTTTTGTCTGTTCACTTTGTTTGCTAGATTTGTTTATGTAGGCTTTGTATCTTCCACTGTAGATGCCTGATAGCTCAAGTTACATGTCACCCCCTGTCCAGAACTGTGATGTGTCACCCCTGGAGCTGGCAATCAAGCACATTCCAGATGCTAGCTAAAGAACTGACCTCTCAAATGGGTCCCCTTGGAACAGGGACAGCTCCACGTCCAATTTCAGCAGCAAGTAGCCATGGAAGAAGAGACCTTGGCCCCTTAACCCAAGATTTTGGGACCCCATTTGTTTGGCAGGGGGAGGGATGATAGGGAGCTTGTGCTAAAATATTATTTCTGTGTTTATTGTGTGCTATCTTTGTTATATTGTTGTAAAATTCTGTTGCCTATTAACCTATGGAATGAAATATATTGTTAATGTATTTTTGCTAAGAAAGAGACATGAAAGATCTTGGGGCCGAATGAAACTATACTGGGATTTGAAGATCTTCCAGGCCCCTTGAACTTGATGACGTAGCAGGAAGGGGTGGAACAAGAGAATGCTAGAACCAAGCTAGTCACCCTGTGGTGCTGACTGAAAGCAGCAGCAGAGGCAGCAGCTGCAGTTGCCCTGCAAACTCCTTTTTCTTTGAGCTGGCCAGAATCCCTGCTGAGGACTCCTGCTGAGGACTGTCTGGGATGAGAACTGCAGCGGGTCAGAGCTGCTGAGAGCAAGCCACCTGGACACTGAGCAGTTGTCCTGAGTGAGGAGAGGAGGATCTTTGCCTGAGGTAGCCTGTCCTGTTTGGAAGGCTTGAGAATGTGGGTGTTTACCACTTTAACTACATGTGCCAACTTTATAACTACTGTCTTGGCTTTGACTTTCTGGTTTTGGGACTCAGTTTTCTGGTATTTAAATGAATGTTCTAGCTGTATTTCTTATGTAGAGAGCCTGTTATATTTTGTGATTAATAACCATATCAGCATATTTATAGTTACTGTAGGCATTGTGAATACTGCATTGTTGATACACCTTGGGGAAGTCACTTAACTATTATCAACCTCTGCTCCCTCCTAGTCTTTGTAGGTTAACCTTTGAAAACTCTTCGTTGTTGTTAAGTCATTCCATTTATGTCTGACTCTTCATGACCCTATTTGGAGTTTTCTTGGCAATGATACTAGATCACCATTTTCTTCTCTGACTCATTCTACAGAGGAGAAGACTGAAATAAACAGGGTTAAGTGACTTGTCTAGGGTCACACAACTAATAAATGTCTGAGAATATCTATGAACTCACGAAGCTTAGTCTTCCTGGCTCAAGACCTGACAATCTCTACAGTGCATCTACTAGCTGCCCATAGGTAAACTGTAGTGCTTCTTATAGTTTATATTTTGTAGGTTCACAATAATTAAATAATTTTTCAGTATTATTTTATAAGTTGCAATTTTTAGTGCTTTCCTGACATAAAAATTACATTCATTTACTGATATTATGAGTTCCAATAGAAGTAGAAATTTTACAAATAAATAAGTGGTACATTTTTTTTATGTTAAACTAAATCCATACAAAATAAAAGGAAAGAGGCTTAAATTCTCTCAGTTAAAAGAAAAATACTCTAAAATTCTTGAAGCATATGTGATTTTTTTTTTCATTAGGGAACTTTTCCCACCAACAGAAATCACAACCCTGTCATAATTTAGTAAATGGTAACATAGGTTTGTGACTAAAAAATCATTACTTAGTGACCAGCATAGGGATAAATCTTTCTGAATGGAGCAGAGGCTGTTAATGAATGATAAAGTTAAAGCCTGCAACCAAACTCATACTTAAAGACTTTCCTTTTGGTGGGATTTTAAAGAGTTTAGGGTCTACTAAAACAGTCTTCAAAAATGCATGTGCCTTCACAACATTATTATTTTCCAGAAGATAATTTTATAGATTTTGTTGTTGATAATGATGATAATGATGGTGACTGATATTTGTAGAGTACGTAAATTCAATTTGTCATTTTGTTTTTCAAAAGAAATGTGTGAGAAATATTTGATAAATTTTCTTACCCTCATTTTTTGGATAACAAGAAAAAATTAGCAAATGTCAAAACACTCACAGAATATTGTGTTGGGCATTGAAATTAATATAAAGTGTAGATAACACATAGTTTTCATTTTCAAAAAACGTAGTTTTATATATATATGTATATATTCTGAAGAGTTACAGAAAAAACAAAGTGCACAGTCTTATCTAAGTTTGCATCTCCAAAAACTTCTATATACTATGATGCCTCATAATAACATGAATTTGAGATTTTGCTCTTGAAGGCAATAACAAAAGAACTTGAATTTGGGCAGGTTCTACCCTTCTGGTAAGCCTTCAAGGACATACCCGGCAAAAGACTCATGTTGCTTTCCAAGAATAAACAATCTTAAATAAGTACAGAGAAGCTTCTGTAAAAAGATTTTCTAGTGATAGATCATTGACATATTTTTTTCCACCAAGAAAGCTATAAACAATACACATTTTCCTTCCTTAAAAAAATTTTATTTCATTTTGTTAAATATTCCCAAAGTACATCAAAAGGTTTACATTTATTTAAAAAAAATCAGCTCCAAATTCGCTCACTTGCTTTCTCCCTTCCACAACCCCTTGAGAAGGAAAATAATATGATATCAATTATACAGTGGCCATGTAAAATGTATATCTGAAAGTAGGCATGATATAAAAAAGAAACTTGAAGTGAAACATATGCTTCAATTTAAACTAAAAGTTTATCTATTCTTTCTCTGGAAGAGTGTAACATTTTTCATTATGGGTCCATCAGAATTTTCTTTTATTATTTTTTGATCAGAGTACCTAAATGTTTCACAGTTTCAAAGTCATTCTTTACAATACTGCTCTTATTTTTTATATTCTCCAAGATCTCATTACTTCACTTTGCATCAGTTCATATAAGGCTTCTGAGTTTTTTTTTTTTCTAAAACCATCATGCTTGTCATGTCTTATAGGACAATACCATTTTCTCACAATCATATACCACAACTTGTTTAATCTTTTCTTAAGTGATGTGCATCAATACATTTTTTTAATTCTTTCACACCACAAGAAGAACTACTATGAATAACCTTATACAAATAAGCTCTTTTCCTTTTCCTTTGGTCTCTTTAGGGCAAAGACCTAGTAGAGGTATTGTTGGGTCAAAAGGTTTGTACAATTTTTATAGGTTTTTCCAAATTGTTCTCCAGAAGAGTCTGACTAGTTTTCAACTCCCAATTTTTTCATATGACCTCCAACATTTGTCATTCCTTTTTTATGCCAGGCTAGCTAATCTGATAGGTATTAGGTGGTATGGCAAAATTGTTTTAATTTGTCTTTCTCTAATAGGTAGTGATTTTGGACACTTTTTTCCAATGACTATTGACGTTTGATTTCTTCGGAAAACTGCCTCCACATACATTTCGACCATTTATCCATTGGAGAATTGCTCTTACCTACATAAAATTTGTTCATTTCCACATATATGTGATAAATAGGGCCTTTATCAAAGAAACTTCTTGTAATTTCTCTCATATTTTGTGCATTTGCTTCTAATTTGGTCTGCAGTAGTTTTTATTTACAAAATCTTTCTTAAATTGAATTAGTCATTTTATGGCTTATGATGCTCTCTTTCACTTGTTTGGTCATAAATTCTTCCCTCATTCATTGATTCATCAGGTATATTTATTTTATACTCTCCTAGTTTACTTATGATATAACTCTTTATGTCTAAATCATTCATCCATTTTGATCCTTAAATATAAGTTGTAAGATGATTTCTTATGCCATTTCCACCAGACTGCTTCCAAGTTTCCCATAATTTTTTTTTCAAATAATGAATTCCAAAATCTTGAGTCTTTATTTTTATTATACATTAGATTGTTCTGGCCTATTACTGCTGTGTATTTGGACATAATCTATGCCATTGATCCACCATACAGTATAAGATTGTTTTCATGATTCTTGTTGAAATATAGTACTAAGCCACCTTCTGTCATATATTTTTTTTTATTGCTTCCCTGTATATCCTTGACTTTTTCTTATTCCAAATGCATAATGTTATTATTTTTCCTAGCTTTATAAAATAATTCTTTGGTAATTTGATTGGCATGGCACTTAATAAAGAAATTGATTTCCTCTTGCTGCTGAGTTCTTTGGTAATATATAGAAATTCTTATGATTTAATTGGGTTTATTTTATATGCTGCAACTTTTTTAAAGTTGTTACTTGTTTCAACTAGTTTTTAGTTGATTCCCTAGTGTGAGGTAAGTATACCATCATATCATCTGGAAAAGACTCACATATATAAAAATAGTATAGCAACTCTTTTTGTGATGATAAAGAATTGGACATTGAGAGGATATACATCGATTGGGGAATGACTTGGTATATGAATGTAATGGAGTAATTTTGTTCCATAAGAAATGATGAGCAGGTGGACTTCATAAAACTCTTGAAAGACTTACATGAACTGCTGCTGAATAAAGCAAGAAGAACCAGGAGAAAATTGAACATAGAAACAGCAACATTGTGTGATGATAAACTGTGATAGACTTAGCTCTTCTCAGTAATATAATGTTGCAAGGAAATGCCAAAAGACTCATGATACAAAATGCAAACCACATCCAGAGAGTGAATTGTGGAGGCAGCATGCAGACTGAGGCAAACTATTTTCCTTTTCTTGTTTTCTTTCTCATGGTTTTACTATTTGGTTCTTCTTTCCCCCCCCCCCCCCCACAATGTAACTAATGTGGAAATATGTTTAACATGATGGCATGTGTATAACCTTTATCAGATTGCTTTCTTGGGGAATAGGTGGAGGAAAAAATTTTGGAAATCAAAATTTTACAAAATTGAGTGTTGAAAACTATCTTTTCATGTAATTGGAAAAAATAAGATACTAGTAAGACTTAAAGAATAAAAATATTTTTCCCTTGCCTTTTCAATTCAATCAATTTATTTTTCTTCTATTACTATAGCTATCATATCTGCTAAAAAAGGGATACTAATGGACATCCTATATTTAAATTGAATCTTGTGTTTGAAAACCATGTTTTCTCCACAATTTTAGCCTTTTTATCAGGAATTCTTGAAAGTTCTCTATTTCAATAAATATCCATTTTCTTTCCTGAAGGATTGTACTCAGTTTTGCTGAGTAGATTATTCTTGGTTTAAATCATAGCTCATTTGCTTTGGGGAATAGTATATTCCAAGCCCTCCAGTCCTTTAACATAGTAGCTGTGAAATCTTCTGTGATAATGACAGTGGCTTCACACAATTTTAGTGGTTTCTTTCTGGCTGCTTGAAATATTTTGTTTTTCGCATATAGGGGGCAGAGTTAGGCTGGCGGAGTAGAAGCAGGAAAAGTCCATGGTTCCCACTATAACCACCTCAAATAACTATGAAATATGACTCTAAAGAAATTTTAGAGCTCCGGAACTCATAAAATGACAGAGAAACAAGGCTCCTGTTGAAGGCAGCCTGGCAGAAAGACAGAAAGTACTCATCACAGCACACTGGGAGAAGAGCCCAGCCCCATCCAGTTTTAGCCCCAGGCTTCACAGGACAAGCCCCTGATGGAGTTCTCAGGAGAGCAGATAACTGGCAGCTGTGGTGGTTTCCATAATTACCAATCATAAGACATAAAGACAATGGGGAAAAGGTCAGTGGAACTCAGCTAAATTTGGGGGAGAGTGTACAGTCAACTGCCTCCAGAGCTAGAAGCTGTCTGAAGCAGTGGCCATGCAGCTGCCTCCACATGGCTGCTTCAGAGCTTGTGGCCTGCAGATTGCAGGGCGGGGAGCAATCATTCAGAGGCTAAGTGCTCTTGCCTTGGACCTGCCCATATTGGGTGGTGGTCCTGAGGTGCGTGACAAGTGACCCAAAACTGGTGGGGGCTGCAGAGACAGCAGCCTAATAATAGCTCGAGCAACTGTGAAAACACAGCCAATTGGGACAAAGCTCTCCCCTCTGAAATCAGATTTCTACGGAGCTCAAAAGTCAAGTAACTGACTGGCAAAGTGACTAGGCAAAGGAAGCAAAGAAAGCTCAGCAATCCAAATTTAGATTCCTTTTTTGGGCATAAAAAGGATCAAAGCATGGCAAGGGAGGAAGAAAACACAGTCAGAAGTCCCAAATCAAAAGATTCCAAGAAAAAAATGTAGATTGGTTACAAGCCATAAAGGAGCTTAAGAAGGATTTTGAAAACCAAATAAGAGAAGTGGAGAAAAAAATTGGGGAGAGAAATGAGAATGATGCAAAAAAATCATGAAAAGAGAGTCAACAACCTGACTGAAGAAAATAACACCTTAAAAAATAGACTAACTCAAATGTTAAATTAGGCCCAAAAGGCAAATGAGAAGAACTCCATAAAAAGTCAAATTTACCAGATGCAAAAGAGAATCTCAAAAGCTTTCTGAAGAGAATTATTCCTTCAGAATTAGAGTGGAGAAAATAGAAGCAAATGCCTTTATGAGAAATCAAGACACTATTAAACAGATCCAAACAAATGAAAAATAGAAGGCAAGGTGGAATATCTTCCTGAAAAACCACGGACATGGAAAATAGATTCAGGAGAAACAACTTAAAAACTATTGGACTACATGATAGCCATGATGAAAAAAAGAACCTAAAAGGCATCCTTCAAGAAATTCTCAAGGAAAATAGCCCTGATATTTTAGATCCAGATGGCAAAATAGAACTTGAAATAATTCACCACTTACCTCTTGAAAAAAGTCCCCAAAAGAAAACTCCTAGGAATGTTATAGTCAGGTTCTGGAGTCCCCAGATCAAGGAGAAAATATTACAAGCTGTGAAGAAGAAACAACTTTAATACTGTAGAAACACAATAGGATAACCCAGGATCTAGCTGCTTCTACATTAAGGGATTGAAGGGCCTGGAATATGATATTCTGGAGATCAAGGGAGCTGGGATTAAGACCAATAATCACCCATCCAGCAAAATTGTGTATAATGTTACAGGGGAAAGTATGATCATTCAATGAGGTGGAGGACTTTCAAACATTTTTGTTGAAAAAACCAGAATTGAAAAGAAAAGTTGACACTCCAATACAAGAAGCATGAAAAGGTAAAGATAGAAAAGAAATCATAAGTAACTTATGAAAGTTGAACTATTTACATGCCAACATGGAAAAATGATAATTCTAATGTACAAAACTTTTCTCAGTATGAGGACAGGTGAAGGGAATGCAAATGTGTGTGTATATACATACATACATACATACATACATACATACATACATACATACATATATATACATGTATGTATATATATATATATATTTATTTATTTATATTTATATATACATCAGTCTATATAGGAGGGCATATATATGCCTATGAATACATGTCTAAATATGTGTATATATGTGTACATAGAGAGCGCAAGCTCAATTGAATATGAAGGGATGATACTTTAAAAGGACAAATTCTGAGGTGGGAAAGGAATAGAATGAGAAGAGACAGGGAGAGAAAGAATGGGATTAAGCATCTCATATGGAAGAGGCAATGGATAACTTTTACAATGGAGGGGAAGAACAGGAAGGCAAAATGGAAAGGGTCAATCTTACTCTCATTGAATTGGGCTTAGGGAACGAATGAAATAAACACTAAACTGGATATCTTGCCACACAGGAGAGTATGGGGGATGGGGATGAGAGGTGGGATGATGGAGTAGAGGTCAGGGTAGGGGGCAGGTTGCTGGAAGCACACATTTCTGTAAAGGGACAGGGACAGGATAGAGAATAGATCAAGGCAGGGGCAGGATAGGAAGGAGGGACATGTAATC